>CM072518.1:73040751-73188251 GCA_036898135.1 Oncomelania hupensis | reverse complement strand
AATGGCATCAGTTCAAGGCGAAGTTCTCACGCATTTATACTACGTTAACATCGAAATACACACAAAAAGAAGTGAAACAATAAAGAGACGCTAATAAATTACCCAAAGGCATAATAAAAAAACATGAAAAAGAAGATTTACAAGTAAACTATAAAAGACGAGGAAGGGGGAGGAAGGAGGAGAGTAGCACAGGAGTGAAGGGGCAATGGGCGTGCTGTGTGACGGTGGTGGTCTGAATCACAAAAGAAGAAATGATGAAGGTGATGGGAGACGAGATCGAACACGTTTAAGGAAAGAATGAGTTTTTAAGTTGGGCTTCAAAAGTGGCTATGTTTGGAGAGCTGCGAAGAGAGAGAGGAAGAGAGTTCCAAGTTGAAGTATCTATACATTGGACCAGCCGATTTAGATTTTTGTTTCTTCTTGCAGATAGTCAACATTCAGTGATTTATCATTCAGTGTATATTTTTTTAATGCTTCGTTATAATAATGCCGAGTCGTAGAACCGCCAAGAAAATTAAAATTGTGAAAAATGCTTATTTTATATATGATATGTGCGTGAGTGTCTAGAAATACAATTGAATGGCTTACCATCTTGTTTATTATTTAATTGTGTGTGTGCAAGTGTGTGTGTTTGTATGCGTGTATATGTGTGTGTATGTGTGTGTATGTGTACGTGTGTGTCTATTTGAGAAAGGGGGGGGGGAAAGGGGAGGGGGGGAGTATGATGACAATGTTTATCATTCATCACTTTGTCTCATCCCTCTATTGTAACGTATTGGTTCATTGTTTAAATCTTAATTGTATTTTTCTAGTAATGCTTGGTATGTCCATTATAGCGTTGCGTTGTACGCTTGTTGCGTTGTACGCTTGTTGCGTTGTAGGCTTGTTGCGTTGTAGGCTTGTTGCGTTGTACGCTTGTTGCGTTGTACGCTTGTTGCGTTGTAAGCTTGTTGCGTTGTACGCTTGTTGCGTTGTAGGCTTGTTGCGTTGTACGCTTGTTGCGTTGTACGCTTGTTGCGTTGAACGCTTGTTGCGTTGTACGCTTGTTGCGTTGCATTGGCTTGATTCTTTATCATTGTCATCGTTGTTACCATTGTTTTACTGTGGGTGTGTTCTTGTATATTTATTGTACACGTCTAGAGCTGCCAACATTGATGTGTGTTGCCAGATACCCTTGATGAAACCCTGCACGAGGGGCGACAATTTGGAGAGTAATTAATATTTTTTTTAAATGTCACTGCTTTTATATACATATATATAGAGAGAGAGGTACAACCTTCTCTCTCTTTCTTAATAATAATAATAATAATAATAATAATAATAATAATAATAATAATAAGAAGAAGAAGAAGAAGAAGAAGAAGAAGAAGAAGAAAAAGAAGAACAAGAACAAGAACAAGAAGAACAAGAACAAGAACAAGAAGAACAAGAAGAACAAGAAGAACAAGGCAAATAATATAAATAATAATTATAATAATTATAAGGGTAATTACAAATAATAATAATAAAAATAATAATAACAATAATAATAACAATAATAATAATAGCATTAGTAATAATAATAATAATAATCATAATCATAATCATAATCATAATCATAATCATAATAATAATAATAATAATAATAATAATAATAATAATAGTAAGAAGAAGAAGAAGAAGAAGAAGAAGAAGAAGAAGAAGAAGAAGAAGAACAACAACAACAACAACAACAACAACAACAACAAGAAGAACAAGAACAAGAAGAACAAGAACAAGAAGAACAAGAACAAGAAGAACAAGAACAAGAAGAACTGTTTACAAAATAACAATAATAGTGTAGACGTATAAAGTAGTTCAGGTGATTTTTATATAACAAAAATGCCATTTGAACTCTAAACGATTACACCCAATGTCAGTAATTACGCTTCAGTCGCATTTACGTACCAATCAAAATAGTAATGTTTACTGAAAGAATGGCACAAATCAAAAGACGGCTCTGCATGTATGCCCCTCAAGATTTCTTAACTGAACTGTTCGGGGCACTGAACCCTTTCAGCGGCAGACATACCTTCGACTTTGAATGTCTGAGGCTATCCGCGGTACATCTTGCTCTGAGGCTAAAAAATCCTTAAACCTACGACGCGCACCTGGGAGTTGGAAATAAAAAGAAAAAGACTTTTGTCGGGCTGGTCGCAGAAAAGGTTAAACTGGTCTTATCTTGGCTGTTACGGGAATATACAATTTGCCCAACTGAGCACGAAACCCGATCCAGGTTTTGCAGAACAGTTCAGTGGATATTTCATTAGCAGAGCGCACCAACAATTCAGGTTCACATCCTTAACGCAAAGTTAATATGATTTCTTTTTGTTTTTACCACAGGAGTTTACTTTCGAAAATGACACTTTAGATAGTGTTTCATGTTTGGCAAACACGCGTTCTTGGTTTGATTCCTTGATGCAAAGTAGGCAAGAATATTTGTTTGTTTGTTATAGAAGACGACGACTCCTGTAATGAAGTTATAGGCGGTAGTCAAATTTCCCTAGTCCAAGCAGCACGTTGAGAAACGCGATCATTTTCTCAGCTCGCCACAGACTGAACGAAAACCCGCCCAACTTGGCTCAGTGGTCCGTGGTGTTAACAGCTTAAATTGGCGTCTCGGGCGTCTTTGGGATCGAACTTAACTTTGCTATTCGGTTCCCACTACTCTTCACACCCATGAAAAAAAATTACAAAAACACACCAACCTGACATCGATTCTACTACGTACCATTTAAAGTCTTTCGTTAGTTTAGTGGCGGTAAATATTTGAGTCTAAATAGGAAGCCTCTTGAAGCCTAGTTGTTCGAGGTGTTACACAGTTTGCAGCTTGTTTTACAGTAAGACGGCGTCTTGGATGACTAGGGTTTTAGAGTTGACCTGTGCTCTGAACATGCCACAGCCGCCATGGATTGTTTGAGGTCTTCGGTTTCTGCTAGCTGACTCTCATGTACCCTGGAAGGAACAAACTATGGAGGAGGCTCGGTTAGTTGTCCAAGGCGCAAGTGCGCAGCTAGCTTTCGTTGAGTTGGCTTGCCTTATAGTCGATCCTAAGTAGGTCGCCTGCTCGCCCGAAACTGCATCCAAGACTCTCCTGTCCTTTTGCTGTAGACATGACAGACAATGGAATAATTTACAAAACGAAAAAGCAACAGTAGGTCAAAATTTCAAGTATGGAACTAAAATAAACGCAAGGAAGCACCCGAGCTTTGATGCATGTGTCAAACAATAACCCTGGACAACAAAAGTGTTCCTGTTTAAAACCCATTGTAAACGCGAAGGTCTAATGCACTGGCTGTCCTAAACAATATTAACACATTCTCCCAGTTCAAAAACACGCAATTGTAAAGGTGGTTGAGTCCCAGATGAAGTTGTAAACTTCTTGTTGCCCAGGTCTACTTGATTGTTGAGTCCCAGGTTAAGTTGTAAACTTCTTGTTGTCCAGGTCTACTTGATGGTTGAGTCCCAGGTTAAGTTGTAAATTTGTTGTTGTCCAGGTATACTTGATGGTTGAGTCCCAGGTTAAGTTGTAAACTTGTTGTTGTCCAGGTATACTTGATGGTTGAGTCCCAGGTTAAGTTGTAAACTTGTTGTTGTCCAGGTATACTTGATGGTTGAGTCCCAGGTTAAGTTGTAAACTTGTTGTTGTCCAGGTCTACTTCATAATTGAGTCCCACGTTTAGTTGTAAACTTGTTGTTGTCCAGGTCTACTTGATGGTTGAGTCCCAGGTTAAGTTGTAAACTTGTTGTAGTCCAGGTATACTTGATGGTTGGGAAGTAACTCCCAATTAAAAATTGGTTGTTACATTTGTAAACAGCACAGCTTTTGCACCAAACACACTGTATTGTGATCCCTACATTAGTGTGACAAACTGTATTGTGATCCCTACAGTAGTGTGACACACTGTATTGTGATCCCTACAGTAGTGTGACACACTGTATTGTGATCCCTACAGTAGTGTGACACACTGTATTGTGATCCCTACAGTAGTGTGACACACTGTATTGTGATCCCTACAGTAGTGTGACACACTGTATTGTGATCCCTACAGTAGTGTGACACACAGTATTGTGATCCCTACAGTAGTGTGACACACTGTATTGTGATCCCTACAGTAGTGTGACACACTGTATTGTGATCCCTACAGTAGTGTGACACACTGTATTGTGATCAGTAGTATGACATACAGCTTCTTAAGCGGGTTTGTGACGTCACGGCTGGGTGACGTAATCGTGACGCAATCATGATGCCCCACCGCGATGGTCGTGCGCCCTGTCACGGATGATGGATGACGTATGGCCCGGGGGGATATATTTTATTGATAGTGTGATCGCAAGTGCGCATCTCGGTGAATGGATATATGACTCAGTGGTCGGGGGGGCGTGAGATCAAGCACCCCAAAGACAGCAAGTGCGCATCTTGATGAATAGAGAATGACTCAGTGGTCTGTGCGTGAGACCAAGCACCCCAAAGACAGCAAGTGCGCATCTGGAAGAATATAGAATGACTCATTGGTCTGGGCGTGAGATCAAACATCCAAAGACAGCAAGTGCGCGTCTAAGTCAAAGACAGCAAGTGCGCATCTTGATGAATAGAGAATGACTCAGTGGTATGCGCGTGAGATCAAACATCTAAAGGCAGCAAGTGCGCGTCTCACTCAAAGGTAGCAAGTGCGCGTCTTTTTTGTATTTATCAATTTATTTTTATTTAGACCAAACATCCCAAAGACAGCAAGTGCGCATCTTTTTGTGGTTGTATACCTAGATACAATGCGCAGTAAAATATGTCTCGAAGGCATATTTGAGTCTTGAAATGTCGTATTGGTGTTAAAGAGCGCAAGAGACAGTCTTATTTATATTAGCATGTAATTAAAATGAAAGATGCGCGGTAAGTAGCCTGAGGGGGCAATTTGGAGGGACTGGGCCAAAATGTCGTATTGGTGTTAAAGACAGCAAGAGACAGTCTTATTTATATTAGCGTGTAATTAAATGAAAGATGAGCGGTAAATAACCTGAGAGGGCAATTTGGAGGGACTGTACCAAAATGTCGTATTGGTGTTAAAAGAGAGAGATTTGATGTTAAAATGAGGCAGCCATAAATGACAGTAGATGTCCCAGACAATCTTAAATTTTAGTGTGTATATATGACCTAAAGGCATCGAAACTGGGTCTATATATACGGTGATTGTAATGGAGACTTCACTTGACTTGATGAAATTGATAAACAAACATGAGGCTCCTGATAACACTGCACTGCTGGATGGAAGGGGAAGACGAGCCGCACATCAATATAGTAAATGCGCACGAGTCAACGGCGGAAGCATTTTTATGTCATTTTCTAGACATGTAAGTAAAATATTTTTATAATATAAGCCTAATAAAATTAACTTAAAATTTTTTTTCTTGTATTATTATTATTTGTTTAATTTTTTATTTTATTTTTTTTCTTTTTAATTAGAAAACTTGGCAGTATAGATTATTGATATAGATAATGTTTAATTATTAATATTTTTTTCTTTAATCATTTATTTTGATTTATGTTATATATAGCTATCGAGAATATTGGCTAATAATGGTCGAGGAGGTGGAAGAAATTGCGGATTTGTGGACATCAGACGATGAAGAGAGCGAGCCACCCACACCACCACCACCATCACCAAACCACGGTGCATAACGATGCTACAAGTAGGTAAAAAAAAAAATTTTTTAAATAAAAAGACCAACAACAACGAAAAAAAAAAAAAAAAGAAAGGAAAAAAAGTAAAAAAAAAAAAAAACGACAACACCAGAAAATAAGATATAAAATAGTTTATTAATGAACAACATCTTTTTAAAATTAAAAATTATAATACCAATGCATTATTATTTTTGTGTTGCAGATGCCGTGCGCTCACATATCCACATTATGCATACAAAATAAAAAGTAAGTAAATGAATATTTTATACAAATTTTAACTATATACACATGGATAATACATTTTATTTTGACAATATATATATATATATATATATATATATATACATTGTTATACAATTTTATAATAAAAATGTTTTTGTTTTGTTTTTTGTTACAGGCAAAACCATAAACCGCCTTTTGTACTATGTAATGTATACTTTTATCACTCTCGCTCTTTTTTTTTTTCTCTCGCTGTCTGTCTCGCTGGCTCTATCTTATCCTCAAGCTCTCTCTCTCTCTCTCTCGCTCTCGCTGCCTTGTGCTCTCGCTCACAGCATCTGTGATGACCCTGCTATTTTTGAGCCTATCCTGTTTCTTCTCGCCCCTCTCTCTCCAACTCTCTTGCTCTCTCTAGCTCTTTTTTTTTTTCCCAGCTAGTTTTAAGCAAATGTGTAATGATAATTGGGGTGAAAACATCAACCAACTCTTGTTTTAAACATGTAGACAAAATCTTATGAGTAAAATTTATTATAGCTTCTTGTTGTGTATACATGCAACATAAATGTTGGCGCTGCGATGGATGGTTAATTTTGCATCCATGACATTTAGACAAAGCATATTCATCCACTTTTTGACATATTTTATCAAAAAAAGTTTTGACAGCATCACTATCCATATTGATAATGAAAGAAAATGTATTATACCAACCGCACACACTTAAATATATACACAATATATACAATAGACACAATATAAAAATGTCACTTTTTTTCACATAACTCGAAAAATGTCACTTTTTGTTTAGTTGTATTCAGACAACTTTTGAAGAAAATGTCACTTTTTTTAAAAGTTGCAACAGCTTTTCACATAAATTGAAAAAATGTCACTTTTGTTTAGTTGTATTCAGACAACTTTTGGAACGGATATTGGCTATCCAACGGCAATCTCTTGGATGTAGAGGGTGAATACATAGGCTTTTGAAGAGCAGAGTTCATTCGCTGATGCTGTTGATTATTAAGCACAGTGGTAGTTTTTGATGTTTCCTTGTCATGAATTATATTTAAGAGTTCAGAGGTGTGAATCAACAATTCGTCGAAAGCAGCAGGCGTCAAAGTGATTCCCCGTCTAGTTGGATAAAGAGGTAAGTCTGAAGTTTTTTCTTCTTTTTCGTCTTGTTTTAAAGAGGATTCGGTTTTGAGTCCGGGCACAAAAGCACGGATATGAATAAACACCTGTTCATTGAACGTAGTAACACAAGCAAAGAGACTATTTCCCAAAGGAAATAATTTTTCACCACTAACAGATCTTTGAATAGCTGAAGACATGGTAGCAAAGTGAGTAACCAGTGGCTTTTTATACTGGAGGGTATGTGAGAGAGCCTTTTATATACAATGCTAGAGTCACTTCGCGGAGTCTACGAAAAACAAGTCTAAACATGTTTAAATTTGTTGTCCATGATATTTCATCAAGAAACATTGCATCAGCCAACATACCTCATACAAGTCTAAACACGTTTTTATCGGCAAACATTACATCAGCCAGTTGGTCAGCATACAAGCAAGTCTAAACACGTTTTATCGGCAAACATTTTATCAGCCATTTGAACAGCATACAAACAAGTCTAAACATGCATTTATTTTAGACATCACCATTACATCAGCCTGCATATCGTATACAAATTTAAACATGATTTAAAAAAAAAAAAATAATATATGCAAAAAAATCAAGTTATTTTTGCAGCGGGTGCGATAGAAGGGTTAGGTAAAATATAGCCTAGACAAGAGCCCAATAATGCAATCCATAAATTGGTGTCTTTATGACCCACAGTGAGATTATATATAGAAGTGATGACGACCATAAAAATGATCACCATTTGACATCCAAATACAATCTCACCCCTAGGTACTTCACGGCCAAACACATGCCACCATCGTGAATTACGATGAGTGACGCGCATTGTTATGTTAGCTTCTTCTTCTTCTTCTTGAGACATAATTGTAAAAATATCCGATATGGATAGCATACAACAATCAAATGAATACAGCACAAAATCAAACGCATGCTTTATATAATACAATTAAAACGCAAACGGAAGCCGGGGAAAATAGTTTTGTACAATACTATATACAAGGGCATCATTGAAAGGAGTACAAAGATGATGAATAATATCTTCAAACAAAACGCCTCTACATCGTAACATCAAATATACCACACAAAATTGTCCACAAACGAGCGTATCATCTTGTAAAACAATATCATTATATGTAAATGTACTAGCATAAGTCTTTAAAAATTGTTGACATTCAGGAAAAGGGCTCAAACCATAAGAATCAAAATATTCTGCTGTATTGTGTTTGGGGTCTATATACATTGATACCCAATGAGAACCAGGAAGTACAGACGGATCTAAATTAACCACAAAAGCACTAGGTTTAGTCCATAAACACTTTTGGGTAGCAATTTGATCACGGGCATACACTCCTTTAAAGATTTCACGTGTAAATACATCAAACGTCAATAGTTGATTAATCTGTAGTGTATCCATTATGTAGAAAAATCTACCATAACATTACGATGCTTATCAATCTCTAGCAAGTTATGAAATTCGGCATGGGCAACTATATTAATAGTGTCTGTCAGCGCTTGAGCAAACTGAATTTCTAATCTCATTGTACCGTGTTTTATGAGTTGGCTGTGTGTAGAGTCAGCCGCCTGATCAGGGGTCAGATCAAATACAAACAGCGTGTAACCGCGACCAAATTCATCATAAGTAATATCATTCGCTTCATCTTGCCAGGCTTTACCCAAACCTTGAAACATAGAGAGATAAGAGCGAGCATAGCGCCGTCCTTCAAAATCAGGCTTTAGTGGCTTAGACGGTATACTCCGGCCACCCACATGTAAGCATATATAATTTATACTAAAGTGTTGAAAGTTAAAGGGGTTTAGCGCATATCGACCATGAAAAGCGCCATTACTGATGAGCCCTATGACAATGCGGGTGGGTAATTGCCCCAAAAACAGATTTTCTTTATTGACTTGCATGTTTCCCTGGGGTATGGCAAATATTTTGGTAACACCTCTTTTTAGAGGATATTTGGCATTTTCGTTTTGGAGCGTTTGAAGATGTGCCATCTGAATGTTTGGATTAATTTTAACTTTCCTAACAAAAAAGCTCACGTCTTGTAAATTAATTTTAAACCCAGCCCCGGCCCCGGCATGAAGACAAAATTCATCCGAGTTTCGTATTAGACGTAGTTTTAAGCTAACACCATTCATAAGTAGTTTTTCTTGTTGACACATGTCTAGATGTAATCGTCCAATTAACTCTGTGGCGCGACTGGCGGCGATCGTTGTAGCACGTCTCTGTAGACCGCTGTTGTGATTTGCCGCCGCATCCATATGTCCTGCACTATCTTTATCCCATAGGGATAATTGAAGATGAGTTTGTTTAGCATCACGACCATGAGACAAGAGTGTTTCTAAATAAGCTCTATAGCGTAGGTGTTGCTGGATGATGTCACCTGTTGATCATTGAGCGATAGATCAATTTGACTCCATAAAGAGTGTAGCAATAAATTTTCCGGGCCCACAGCGGCATCACCAGCAATATTAGTGCCATCCGCATTAAGCACACGAAGTTTAACATAAAGATAAGAGTTACTGAGATCAATGTAGTCTGAATCACCACCAGACACATAAAATTCAATGGGGCCGGCATCAGTGATCGTTGAAAGCGGCCTGTGTTCTATATCTTGAGATTCTATAATGGCTGTTTGAGTCGGCGGTAGTTGAAATAAATCCAGTTCTGATTTTAAACAAGGACACGAGTTTTGATGAATGAGTTCGCTCATGATCGGTAATTAATCAAATATATCTCTTCGTCTTTTTTTTCTCAAATGTGTATTGAGAGGTCGATGTATCGGTTGTCGTCGCTTGTGAGGCACTCCTGGAGGTGGTGAAGATGTAGAAGAAGTAGAAGGTGAATTTATAAAATCGTGAGCTACACGCTGTACATGTTCTAGTCCTCTATTTTTTAAAGAGGTAGAGATTTTTTGTCCGCCCACAACATCTCCTAAGACATCTGCGCCAAAACTAACCAGTCGTTTAGGAACCTCTCTCTTTAATACCCGTCCAAGGGTAGGTAAAACAGTGGTTCGCATGAGACTACTAAATAGACTTCCGAGGCCATGACCTCGTTGATGTCGTGACCCCGCAAAGTAAGGTAATCCTACACCTCCGCCTGCTTGCGATGTATAATAATCGAGATATATCTTTGGAGAATGATCCGCATAGGGGTGCCTCATTTTTTTGTGTGGATCAAACTAGAGATCGTCGTCGCAACTGAAGTGTTAAGATGACCTCTCCACGATCAAATGGGATCAATTCTCCCGCGCCGTTTCTTATATTTACAATAATATTATCAAAACTATTAAATTTAATCGGAACAAAATGAACATCATGATAAGTCTGAAAGACAATGTCAGAGCTAGATCCGGTCAAAGGTACCATTCTTAATAGTGGAGCCCTCGCGTCTCCCACAATACGATCCTCGGCAATATTGATATATACATATAAACACGTTAGATTGCGGTTAACGTCCGCTACATGTTCTCCATACGCATGTCTTCCTCCATGATATTTGAAATGTTTAAATCCTAACATGTCAGCCAGAGGTTCGTCCATCTTCACCTCAACATCAGTATCCAAAGTCATCATGACTTTGTTAATGTCTTTATGATAATAAAACAACTCTCCCCATGCACCATTTTTGTCATATATAACAGGCAGTGGGCGTGAAGGCTTAAAGAGTGGTCGGATTCGACTGTTGATCCAATCCACTATTTGCTGTAGGCTATCATAATGTCCCGACGTCACGTAATGTGTTGAGTAGTATCTATCTGGCCAGCTTTTTTACGCGTTATTCGTAAATTCATATTGTTTGCGTTTACATTGATCCAAGACCGTGGATAAATAATTTCACACAAACCCACTTCATATGGACCTTGAAGATCCAAAGGAGGGTCTAATTTTGTAGTAAATGAAGATAAGGTATTGTCAGGATAATGCGTCATAGACGCGTTGCTAGGGAGAGTTATATAAAAACTGCTCATCTTCCTCTTGTGGGTATTTATCCTATGAGCCGTTGTATCGTGTGATTTAGCTTTTATACTGACCGATGTTAGATGCATCAATCCAGCTATTAAAGGCATCTGAATATCCCAACCATTTGACAAGCACTTGGCGACCTCTACGACGTAATATTTTCTCAATTTTATAGATACCGCTGTCGATCACTTTTTGTAGTTCTAATTCATAAAAAGTTCCTTGAATGAGCTGTCCATTATCGTCTCGTATTTTATATACATAAGGGAATGTTTTTAAATGTCTTTGAGCGATAGTAAACAATTCTTGTGACCATTTAGGTAAATATCCTTTATGAAACGTACGTCTAGATTCCGCAATGCGAACTCGATCACCTATAGAAAACTTGGGTAAAGAAGATCTGACAGGCTTATTGTCCAAAACTTTGGCATACAAAGCTTCATAAACACGATGAATGTTATCTGATGTCACGAGGCGCGGCTGGGTTTTAATAGATCGATGATAGGTTGAGTTATAACTATCTAATAACTCTTGTAACACATCTACATAACGACGTGTATTGTGATGCGTAAAATATCGATACATTTTTCCTTTTAATGTACGATTAAATCGTTCTACCACGGCTGCTTTAATGTCCTCATTTTCTGAAGTAAAATGATGAATTTTGTTTTTCTTTAAAAACATTTGAAATGGTTTATTTTTAAATTCTGTTCCTTTATCAGTTTGTAAGTGACGTGGAGACTTTGGGCTTTGTCGTAAAATGTCAGCAAAAGCCTCGATTAAAGCAGCGCTCGTTTTATTTTTGAGTGCGCGAGCATAAGCTACTTTAGAAAACACATCAATGACTGTTAAAATATAGCGATGACCCGAGTTGACGTTTTTAAAACGAGATAAGTCACACAAGTCTGCTTGCCACTGATCATAGGGTCCAGAAACGACGATGGATCGTCGAAGAAACTTTTGTCGGGTAGGATGATGCAGAGTGTACGTATCTTGCTGTTGAAGCCATTGCTTTAATCGGGGTTTGTGTTGAGGCAAAGTCGAGGCATGACGTAAATAGGCGCTGGCTCCGCTATAAGCCCCTGGGTAGGCTGGATGAAAATATTCTTTTTTCCATATAGATTCTATGGACTTTTGGGCTGCATGTTGTCGTTTTCGAGCCATGATTCCCAAGCCAAAGCTTTTTTGAGTGTTTTTTTGGCTTGTTTCTTTTTCTTTTTGGTTGAACTTTTGGAGGTATCATTATCATCAAACATAGATGATGGAGAGGGTGGTGGTGTAGCCCTGATGTCGTCAGCAAACACTTGATGATACCGTTGAATATTTCCTAAATATTGACGAGGGATGTTGGTTTGTTTTAAACCTTGGGCAAAAACACGCCAGCCCGCAGGGGGTGGTAGCAACTGTCTCGCTTTGGTCGAATGTAAAACATCATGAACTAGATCTACGATATTTGTGTTAGGAATGATGTTGTCCTGCCACACCAGATTGCCCTGACTGGTATATGTCATCACATCATTGTCTTTTAAATGCTGCATCAATTTACGCCCTTTGCTACGAAGACTAGCGGGAAGGCTATGAACCACTTCTTCGGTCATATCAGCTAGTGTTGCTGGTGTTGGGAGTGACGCTGCTGCTGACGCTGTTGCTGTATCTATGGATGTAGATGGTTGAGACTGATAGTGATACTGATCTTGATAAGAAAGATATCGTTGCAATAGTTGTTGATACGCTCGCAGTTTTTGTTCCGTATTGAGCGAAGTCGATTGTAATATAATAGTCATTTGTTGATCCAAATCACTCAGCTGATTTACAAGAGGGGGTGTAGGAGGCTCCGGTCGCAATGGTGTTGATGAAGGTGTCATGTTGTCACTCGCTGGAACGAGTTTCATTTTGATGGCGTGTTGCATTTTTTATTATTGTGGTTGTGGAAATAAACCACCTAGTAGTTGTGTAGCTAGTGGTAGCAGCAGTTGTAGAAATCCTCCTTTTTGTATTAATTTTTGTCGTTTGACTGTATTTGATTTAGGCGCTATCAAACGGCGAAGCTTGTGCTTGTGACGAGCCCATCGTTGTTTCTGACCACGCGATAGTTTAACATGTCCTTTAAGTACATTATGTACCATCTCACACAAACAGTTAATAACACGAGGTTGTTTCAACAGTTGTTGGCGCTGATGTTTTTTTTTAGCGCGTAATAAAGGAATCAAAGGTTGAAGTCGAGTCTGAGCACGATGTGTCTTCGCCATGGTAGTCTTTTTTCATCTGAATGTCTCATAACAGATAACACCTGTTTTATATATTGTTTTTAGGAATATAGACGATCGGATGTGGATCAAAAACATGAGTGCGCACACGATAGGTTTCAGGAGTTTGTTGTTTAAAATCTAAAAAGAGGTATCCGTAAGCCTCTCGGGTTGCATCTTGATAGGCCTCACGTAAAAAATGATGTCGTTTAGGAAACGTTTGCATAGCCAAGTGTAAAATTTGATCCGCAGATCGTGGATTTTTTACCCAACCACAAATAATGTGCATTTAACGAAATCGTCCGATGATGTTTGCTGGTATGAAATATATTTTGCACCATATAAGCCATACTTATATTTCCGTGATGACATTTTTTAATAAAAAATTCAGCCACACGCTGTTCCATCACAGGATTATCCATATGATCGTCGACCACCAATAAGGTTGCAATAGTCGAATCAAAGTCCACTCCATCTAAACTTTCTACAAAATCAATAGATACGGGACTTGTCTCTCGTAGCTGTCCAAATAAGTCTTGATATTGATGATAGACATACACCACTTTTTCAATAGGCGGTTGAATGTGAGTTTTACAATGTTGAATCAATTGTGCAATAAAAAATGTTTTACCACAGCCAGAAGGACCCGCGAGAAGGATCGAGAACGGATGTTGTAAAAAACGCACATCCATGATAAGTCACTCTATCAATGTCAAACAAAAAACAAAAAAAAAGTTAGAGATCAAGTGGTATGGTAGAGACACCGTCTGACAATACCTTTCTTTTAGTGTAGTGTAGAGATAGGATAAACCTCTTTTGGGTTGGATATAAGTTCGCATCACATTTTGTGCGTCAAGACGAAAACCTCGATTAACCACATGATGTGGCGTTTGTGCCGTTAGTACGGTTTCAAAGTTGGCTATGGTTAATGGATTGCACCTTTTTTGCACGCCTTTGCAAGACACCTTAGTGGTTGTATGAGTGCTACATGCGTAGCTTTTGGGTGCCAAAGAGATAATTTTATCAGCTTTGGCTTCCAGCTTCCATAAACCTGGTTCCACGCGTTTGGTGTTTATGTGCTGCAGCACAGCATGGGGGTGGTGCTGATGGTGGTGGTGGTGCTGATGGTCCCTGCAGAGATGATGTTGATGGTATAGGCGTTGGTGTCGATAGTGATGGTGGTAGACTGGCGTTGTTTTTATGCGTTTGGCAATATTGAGTAGGCAACCATTCGTCCCGATGTTTGTTGAAGTGATCCCTCCGATCGGGACGAATGACGTCTTCTAAAGTGTCCCCACTCAATGCCAAATACAACGAGTCAGTGTCGCAGGTGATCAGTTGATAATCGCACCGCTCAATGTAAAAGTCGATAAAGTGGTAATAGAATTGTAGAAGCTTGAGTTTGGCGTACCCGTACACAAATAATCCGATGTGTAGAGGTAGATTTTGGTCGATGCTGGTCAATCGGCACTCTACCTCGTAATAATCATTTTGCACGGGTACGCATCTTTTAAATCGTGGATCGTGGATCGCTTTGGTGGCGCCCTTGGCATCCGTGATGAACGCCTTAGTGTGACGATCACGCCTCATCAAGGTCCGGCCATAGGAGCTGTTGCCCTAGATCAAACAAAACAAAAAAAAAAACCAAAAAATGAGTCCCCCTCAAAATAAAATATATAAAAAAAAAAACATGCGCGCACACGCACGCGTGCACATGTGTAGACACTTTTAGCAATGCCCGGACATGGTATCTTGGTTGCATGGGTTGCGTGTTTTGGTTTTCAATGCATTTTATTGTATTTTGCCGTGCACTTTTGAAAAATTTGATCGTGCGGAGTATTAAAAATGAGCATGTTTAGTCATTCACACATGCGCGCACACGTGCATGCGTATGATTTTATCGTTGCACGGCCATGGTATTATCGATGCACGGGTTGTGTGTTTTGTTTTCAATGCATTTTATTGTATTTTGCCGTGCACTTTTGAAAATTTGATCGTGCAGTGTATTAAAAATGGGCATGTTTAGTCGTTCACACATGTGCGCACACGTGCATGCGTATGATATTATCGTTGCACGGACATGGTATCTTGGTTGCATGGGTTGCGTGTTTTTGTTTTCAATGCATTTTATTGTATTTTGCCGTGCACTTTTAAAATTTGATCGTGCAGTGTATTAAAAATGGGCGTGCAGTGTATTAAAAATGCTTACACATGATAAAAAAAGACTCACCACGAGTTTGTAAGCTGCTGCAATGATGGCCTTGTCATCATCCAAGTCTGCTTCTCGTCGGGCGCTGGTCACCTTGTCTGTGAATTTTTGGAAGCAGGGCTGTTTGTTGTATTGAATCACCTGATGGATTTTGGTGACTCGTAGCCCTTGTTGCAAATACCACTGGAGTAGGGGGGTGATAAGCAATATTTTTTCTCCACGAAACTGGAAATGAGGGAGCGTTGTGGTTGTTTCAAGAAGCCATGAGCTTCCGCAAACGCCTTCATGTGAGGACCGATGTCATTTCGGCCGATGTTGGTGTTTTTGAAGATTGGTGGAAATTCTTCAAATCGAGGTTTGAGTTGATCCGGTACCTCAATATCAACTTCCACGAATCCAAACATGGCACCAGTCCTCACATGCTCCAAGATCTCCGTTTCGGTCATGCCCCCACTATAGAAGGCGGGTCCAGACTCAACTCGAGGCGCCCAATGTGCCACTTCTTTCTTGTTTTTCTTTCTGTAATCTTGCCATTGGCACTCTCGCATGATGCGTAGATTGATGCCGATTTTTTGTAGATACGCATCTTTTTCTTGTGTGTCGTCGGCTCTCTTCTTTTTTAGGTCGGGGTCCAAATTTTGTGTTAGGCGGCAATCATGTCCATGCCAATAACAGCCGTGAAATTGAAATGCCGTGTTTGATTTCTGGTCCCAACCATCCACGGGAAGCTTTCTTCCTCCTAGCCTTTTTTCTACTCCCCTATTATATTGATGTTGGATGTCTCTCTTTTCTTTAGCTGCTATATATTCTAGCCATTCTAAACAAATCTTACTCTGTCGATTTTTCTTCCAATCTAAATAAAATCCATCTTCTGCCTTTCTTCTCAAATAAAACCCTACCGGCATAGGTTCTGACATACATTTTAGATATAGGCTATTTGCATCATACCCCTCAATGGTCTTGCAGAGTTTTGGAGAAACGATGTTGGGGTCCGCTGATCTGATGTATGTGACGTCTTTTTCATGGTATCTATGAAAAACAATGGCTGGACCACCACACACCGAATCTCGCATTGTATAATACATATCTTTATCCTGCTCATCACAAAGCGCAAAAAAATTGCGGCAACTTGAGTGCAAAAAGCGGTCTGTTAGCCCTGGTAGTGTCACGCCGTCATAGAACATGTCTAAACCCAAGTCTTGAAAAAAATGTGTCTGCTTTTCAATAGCTTCTAAAAATGGCACACAGTCCATGTTATTGTAATGTATGAGCCATTCTCGTAATGTGCTCATCTTTTGGGCATCCCATTCCACTTGACAGCTTTGATACTCCTCTTCCGTGATTGTACTTTTGGTTAGATCACTAAAAAAGGCCTCTCTGGGAGGTAGCTGTGGCTCATCCAATTTGTCCAGTGATGTGATATATTGATAAGGAAAAAATGATTTCTGTAGAGAGCACTTGTAGGCTGCTAAATATTGGCGATAAGAAAAACCAGGCGCCAAATAATTGGTGATGTCTAGAAATCTTAATTTAGCATTTGAAAGAACCAAAAACTGTTTCCCTTTTTTGATCATCCGATTTTTAGAGGTAGTTTTTGCTTTCTTCTTTTGTTTTTTCCACAAACTAGCCTTTTGGGATGTTTGGTCTAAATAAAAAATAAATTGATAAATACAAAAAAGACGCGCACTTGCTACCTTTGAGTGAGACGCGCACTTGCTGCCTTTAGATGTTTGATCTCACGCGCATACCACTGAGTCATTCTCTATTCATCAAGATGCGCACTTGCTGTCTTTGACTTAGACGCGCACTTGCTGTCTTTGGATGTTTGATCTCACGCCCAGACCAATGAGTCATTCTATATTCTTCCAGATGCGCACTTGCTGTCTTTGGGGTGCTTGGTCTCACGCACAGACCACTGAGTCATTCTCTATTCATCAAGATGCGCACTTGCTGTCTTTGGGGTGCTTGATCTCACGCCCCCCGACCACTGAGTCATATATCCATTCACCGAGATGCGCACTTGCGATCACACTATCAATAAAATATATCCCCCCGGGCCATACGTCATCCATCATCCGTGACAGGGCGCACGACCATCGCGGTGGGGCATCATGATTGCGTCACGATTACGTCACCCAGCCGTGACGTCACAAACCCGCTTAAGAAGCTGTATGTCATACTACTGTGATCCCTACAGTAGTGTGACACACTGTATTGTGATCCCTACAGTAGTGTGACACACTGTATTGTGATCCCTACAGTAGTGTGACACATTGTATTGTGATCCCTACAGTAGTGTGACACACTGTATTGTGGTCCCTACAGTAGTGTGACACACTGTATTGTGATCCCTACAGTAGCGTGACACACTGTATTGTGATCCCTACAGTAGCGTGACACACTGTATTGTGATCCCTACAGTAGCGTGACACACTGTATTGTGATTCCTACAGTAGCGTGACACACTGTATTGTGATCCCTACAGTAGCGTGACACACTGTATTGTGATCCTTACAGTAGCGTGACACACTGTATTGTGATCCCTACAGTAGCGTGACACACTGTATTGTGATCCCTACAGTAGCGTGACACACTGTATTGTGATCCCTACAGTAGCGTGACACACTGTATTGTGATCCATACAGTAGTGTGACACACTGTATTGTGATCCCTACAAAAGTGTGACACAATGTATTGTGATCCCTACAGTAGTGTGACACACTGTATTGTGATCCCTACAGTAGTGTGACACACTGGATTGTGATCCCTACAGTAGTGTGACACACTGTATTGTGATCCCCACAGTAGTGTGACACACTGTATTGTGATCCCTACAGTAGTGTGACACACTGTATTGTGATCCCTACAGTAGTGTGACACACTGTATTGTGATCCCTACAGTAGCGTGACACACTATATTGTGATCCCTACAGTAGTGTGACACACTGTATTGTGATCCCTACAGTAGCGTGACACACTGTATTGTGATCCCTACAGTAGCGTGATATTGTGGTCCCTACAGTAGTGTGACACACTGTATTGTGATCCCTACAGTAGCGTGATACACTGTATTGTGATCCCTACAGTAGCGTGACACACTGTATTGTGATCCCTACAGTAGCGTAACACACTGTATTGTGATCCCTACAGTAGCGTGACACACTGTATTGTGATCCCTACAGTAGCGTGACACACTGTATTGTGATCCCTACAGTAGCGTGACACACTGTATTGTGATCAGTACAGTAGTGTGACACACTGTATTGTTATCCCTACAGTAGCGTGACACACTGTTTTGTGATCCTACAGTAGCGTGACACACTATATTGTGATCCCTACAGTAGTGTGACACACTGTATTGTGATCCCTACAGTAGCGTGACACACTGTATTGTGATCCCTACAGTAGCGTGATATTGTGGTCCCTACAGTAGTGTGACACACTGTATTGTGATCCCTACAGTAGTGTGACACACTGTATTGTGGTCCCTACAGTAGTGTGACACACTGTATTGTGATCCCTACAGTAGTGTGACACACTGTATTGTGATCCCTACAGTAGCGTGACACACTGTATTGTGATCCCTACAGTAGCGTGACACACTGTATTGTGATCCCTACAGTAGCGTGACACACTGTATTGTAATCCCTACAGTAGTGTGACACACTGTATTGTGATCCCTACAGTAGTGTGACACACTGTATTGTGGTCCCTACAGTAGTGTGACACACTCTATTGTGATCCCTACAGTAGTGTGACACATTGTATTGTGATCCCTATAGTAGCGTGACACACTGTATTGTGATCCCTACAGTAGCGTGACACACTGTATTGTGATCCCTACAGTAGCGTGACACACTGTATTGTGATCCCTACAGTAGCGTGACACACTGTATTGTGATCCCTACAGTAGTGTGACACACTGTATTGTGATCCCTACAGTAGTGTGACACACTGTATTGTTATCCCTACAGTAGCGTGACACACTGTATTGTGATCCCTACAGTAGCGTGACACACTATATTGTGATCCCTACAGTAGTGTGACACACTGTATTGTGATCCCTACAGTAGCGTGACACACTGTATTGTGATCCCTACAGTAGCGTGATATTGTGGTCCCTACAGTAGTGTGACACACTGTATTGTGATCCCTACAGTAGTGTGACACACTGTATTGTGGTCCCTACAGTAGTGTGACACACTGTATTGTGATCCCTACAGTAGTGTGACACACTGTATTGTGATCCCTACAGTAGTGTGACACACTGTATTGTGATCCCTACAATAGTGTGACACACTGTATTGTGATCCCTACAGTAGTGTGACACACTGTATTGTGATCCCTACAGTAGCGTGACACACTGTATTGTGATCCCTACAGTAGCGTGACACACCGTATTGTGATCCCTACAGTAGCGTGACACACTGTATTGTGATCCCTACAGTAGCGTGACACACTGTATTGTGATCCCTACAGTAGCGTGACACACTGTATTGTGATCCCTACAGTAGCGTGATATTGTGGTCCCTACAGTAGTGTGACACACTGTATTGTGATCCCTACAGTAGCGTGACACACTGTATTGTGATCGCTACAGTAGCGTGACACACTGTATTGTGATCCCTACAGTAGTGTGACACACTGTATTGTGATCCCTACAGTAGTGTGACACACTGTGTTGTGGTCCCTACAGTAGTGTGACACACTGTGTTGTGATCCCCACAGTAGTGTGACACACTGTATTGTGATCCCTACAGTAGTGTGACACACTGTATTGTGATCCCTACAGTAGTGTGACACACTGTATTGCGGTCCCTACAGTAGTGTGACACACTGTATTGTGATCCCTACAGTAGTGTGACACACTGTATTGTGATCCCTACAGTAGTGTGACACACTGTATTGTGATCCCTACAGTAGTGTGACACACTGTATTGTGATCCCTACAGTAGTGTGACACACTGTATTGTGATCCATACAGTAGTGTAAGCTAACTGCTGATCTCCGATTTCATCTCACCTTGACGAGAGCAGACCCGTAATGGTAAGCCGCTTGACGTATCTCACCTTGACGAGAGCAGACCCGTAATGGTAAGCCGCTTGACGTATCTCACCTTGACGAGAGCAGACCCGTAATGGTAAGCCGCTTGACGTATCTCACCTTGACGAGAGCAGACCCGTAATGGTAAGCCGCTTGACGTATCTCACCTTGACGAGAGCAGACCCGTAATGGTAAGCCGCTTGACGTATCTCACCTTGACGAGAGCAGACCTGTAATGGTAAGCCGCTTGACGTATCTCACCTTGACGAGAGCAGACCCGTAATGGTAAGCCGCTTGACGTATCTCACCTTGACGAGAGCAGCCCCGTAATGGAAAGCCGCCTAGCGTATCTCACCTTGACGAGAGCAGACCCGTAATGGTAAGCCGCCTGGCGTATCTCACCTTGACGAGAGCAGACCCGTAATGGTAAGCCGCCTGGCGTATCTCACCTTGACGAGAGCAGACCCGTAATGGTAAGCCGCTTGACGTATCTCACCTTGACGAGAGCAGACCCGTAATGGTAAGCCGCTTGACGCCTGGTCTGATGTGTTTTTGTGTCCTTTGTTAGCCGACCTTGCCCATGCAGTTTCCAATGACGGTCCATAACGGGTTATGTAACCTTGTTAGATGGAATCAGAGATCAGGAGTTACGTTTCCCCATTATAAGGATCACAACACATTTCGTTTGATGCAAACGCCATACTGTTTACGAAAGTTATCAACAATTTTCAATAGGAGCTTGCTTTTCATCCACCACGTTTGCCCTGGAGTACAGTCTGTAGTTTACGCATATGAGCACGACCCCAATTCACTCATCATTAATGCGGTTGTGTTGTCATGCAAGCACAGTACTATATTGACTTATTATTGTTTGTGTGTTGACGTCGGTGGTGATGTGGTTGGGGTTGTTTACTCTCTGGTTTTCAGAATTGCATAATCAACGGAGATGAGCCGACGAAGCAACGAATAATTCATAAGCCTGTCTATGGCTCTCTCACTTGTTCGCGAGCGTGCTTTTCACGTGACTTCCCTAATCAATTGATGCTATTGCACGCAGTAATAATGTTGCTGTATGGATATACGGCGGTCTGTGGCTATTCAGCAGATTAGACTAGACCTGCAGACACATCTCAGTGTCATTATGATGAAACGGATGGTGTCGATGGTATTATTGGTTTTGGTAGAAGTGTTGGAAGCGATGATGATGACGATGATGATGATGATGATGATGATGATGATGATGATGATGATGATGATGGTGGTGGTGGTGGTGGTGGTGATGATGACAATGAGTCTCATAGGAGGTAATACACATTGCTGCGATCGGTACAACGTATCGCCAAAACTCCCGCTAGCAGCAGGTGAAAGTATTCCCTCCATCCCTTCAAAGTTTACTTTGGGCTCGCTGCTAGCCGCGAATGCGAAGCGCGCTACTGTTTAAAAGTGACGGAAAGAGCGGAATATTGCTACAAGGGTTCGGGTAAGGGTTATTTGTAGATATATCCCTAGCCCTTGCCCTAACCCTTTTCTCTACAAAAATGCTTGTACCGTCCCAAAAACCCATTTGCCTTCTTGGATTCTTAAATTGTATGAAACCAAGTGAAGACACTATCCGGCGTCAATAAACGGTTCCAAAAAATTCTCAGACGGTTCGTAAAAGACAGTTGACCTAGAAACAAATACAGCGTGACCTAATTCGTCGCCTAGAGGAGACGAAACTTACTTTTCCGATTGTAGTCTTTCATCGACACTGTAACTGAGCAGGCTGCTAACCTCGCTTACCTCCCTTCAAGGGACAAGGGACATACTTTGGTCTGCTGCGCAGCGTGTGCCTGGAGTATACTTTCTTTCGATCGCAGCTATGTGCAATGTGTGCTCATAGACGTATTTATGTGTGATATATTGATGGCGATGACGATGATGATGATGATGATGATGATGATGATGATGATGATGATGATGATGATGATATACGCTTGCAAAACATGGATTCTCACAGCAAACCTACAACGAAGAATACAAAGCATGCAGATGAGGTGTTTCAAAAGACTTCTGGGCATTTCCTATACCCAGCACATCACCAACAACGAAGTCCGACAGACCATCACACAAGCCATTGGACAACACGATGACATGCTCACAGTGGTGAAGAAACGGAAACTCCGATGGTATGAGCAGCAGGCCTTGCAAAGACCATCCTGCAAGGCACGGAGCAAGGAGGCAGAAGAAGAGGGAGACAGAAAAGAGGTGGGTTGACAACATTCGAGAATGAACTGGTTTGACACTGAGCGAAGCCATGAGGGTTGCTGAGGACATAGAAAGATTGAGTACGCTGGTTAAACGATCATCTGTGGTGCCCCAACGATCTTCGAGTTACGCGATAGGATTACATTACATTACATGATTATTGCTTTAGGTCCAGCGGACTCTTCCGAGCCAAATCAGGACCGGACAACCCCTGATCCGCATAAAAGATCTGCTGAAACAACCCTAGTGGTCAAACTGAACGCTCTCCACCAGCCAGTCACTTTGCAATAAAGACATCCCACGCAGGGGACGCTGAGGCTGTACTCTAATTTATCGAACCCCCGTTTACAAAAACAAAATAGAATACAAACATTATAAATTATCAACAAAACACATACATATAAAATGCCTACATTGCTACATAATAACATCATAAGAAGCCCTAGTGACCTCCTGGCTGAAAGCGTCCAATATTCCCAAGCTGATCCAACAGACCTCATACACAAATAAGGAGTCTTGTCCCGGAAAGTTTTTGAAGAAAAAAGGTAGATGACTCGTCTAGCGAAGAAGAAAATAGTATAGCAGATTGATAGAACAGAGCAGGAATGAGAAAGAGCAAATGAGAAAAACAGCGACAGTGGGAATTTAAAGCACTAAATTTTCAGAAAGTGAGGATACTATTTATACTGAAACCCCCGGCACCCCAACGGGGGTACGCGATAGGATAGGGATAGGATGATGATGATGATGATAATGATGATAATGATGATGATGATGATGATGATGATGATGATGATGATGATGATGATGATGATGATGATGATGATGACGATGATGAAAATGGCAATGGCCTTATAATTTGTGTGTCATATTTTGAATATTATGATAAGGGGGGTGGTGATTACGATGTTGATGACGATGAAGAGGAGAAGGAGGAGGACACATTATGGTTAGAATGCTAAAGCTAGAGCAGTTTATTCCAGAACCGACTAGATAAACAGCAAAAGCGAGGGGCAGTGAGTCATATGGTGATGCTAGGAATGAAGATGATGATGATGATGATGATGATGATGATGATGATGATGATGATGATGATGATGATGATTAGAAGGATGACGAGGAGAACGATGTCAATTTATAATGTGCCATCGTCTATGCTGGATCAGGATTGCGGCGCTAGCAGTCACACAGATATGCAGAGAGAGAGAGAGAGAGGGAGAGAGAGAGAGAGAGAGAGAGAGAGAGAGAGAGAGAGAGAGAGAGAGAGAGAGAGAGAGAGAGAAAAGTCGAAGTCGAAACCTTTAATAGGATAAATAGGATAATAGCATTAGGTCCTTTGGACCTGTCTTATAGCTAGTCCTTAATAAACAATGCAAAACAAACAAAATAATTAACATAAAATAATGTGAAACAAACATATTCCTTAACTACTGTAACAAATCACTAAGCAAATTAATGCATTTTAATACACATACTCTTACCCTTCTTCCCCTCCCCATCCATCTCCTCCTCCCTCCGCACACACAAGCACACACACGCACACACACACACACACACACACACATTTACATTCTTAGTAACTTAAATTGTGGCAGGGTAGGGAAGAACAAATAGGCATACAATCATCTTAAATATGAAGAGCAAAGGGAGCGTAAATATTTATGGAGCCTTGTTTTAAAAGATGTTAATGATTTACTTTTCTTGACCTCTTCTGGTAGAGAATTCCACACGCTTGGACCGGAATAGGACAGAGATGTTTTAAATATGTCTAAGCGTGGTCTTGGAAATGTTAAATTATGTCGTGAAGATTAATAACGAGATGATGACTTGCCTAAAAAGTGCTTTTAAATAAACAGGAGCTCTATTGTTAATTATTTTATACATTAAAACGGCTTTATTGTAATTTAGGTGTTTGTTAAGGGGGAGCATGCCAGCTATTTTTAATTTTGAATCAGTTGTGATGGAAGCGATGGGGATAAGTAATTTAGCAGCTCTGCGGTGAATAGAATTAATTTTTTTTAACAAGACTTCACTGCAGCTGTCCCATATTGTTGATGCAAAATCAATGTGAGGTTTGATATGAGCAGTATAAAAAAAGTTTTTTAATATCTGCAGTTATGATAGATTGAAGCTTAGACAACATAAATAATTTTGTTGAGAGAGTTTTACAAAGATGTTCAATTTGTGAATGCCAACTGAGTTTGTTATCTATGATTACGCCTATACTAAAAGCTTATGACTTTCAACCTGTTTGATATTTTTTTTCATTCACTACTAAATCAAGAGAAAGCGGAGCCCGCTGATGCTTTTGTCTAGTTGTTATTAACATAGCTTTTGATTTAGCTGGATTCAGTGACATATGGTTTAAACTGCACCAGTCAGCAACACTGTTAAGGGCACATTGTAGAGATTGCTGAATTTCAGCTATGTTACTGCCTTGATTTTGTAATGTTGTATCGTCGGCTAACATATGACACTCAACAGAATTATCTGCGAGATGTAAAGGTAAATCGTAAATATAAACACAAAATAAAACAGGACCTAAAACAGATCCTTGAGGAACCCCATGCTTGATTTGGCCTACAGAGGAATTTTTACCATGGAGATGTACGAATTGCGTCCGTTGATTAAGATATGAATGAAAAAAAAATCCAAGGAAACAGAACCATTGAGATACAGTTCAAGCTTTTGGAGCAGTATGTAGTGATTAACGAGGTCAAACGCTTTGGAAAGATCTAGAAAAACAGCTCCTGACAACGTAGAGTTATTCATAGCAGAAAGTCATTTGTTAGTTAAAAGAGCTAGTGCAGTGGAGCAAGAATGGTGACTACGGAAACCAGATTGTAAGGAATGAAAAATATCAAGACCCTCTATATATTTTGTAAGGTGAGTGTGAATGTGATGCTCTAGTATCTTTGAAAGTGTAGACAGCAGAGATATCGGACGATAGTTATTAAGATCAAACTTGCTTTTGATTTAGGAAGGGGAATAACCTTAGCTTATTTCCATGTGGTTGGAAATGTATTTTTAATAATGCATAAGTCTGAACAAGAACAACAGCAAGAAGGCCTACCATACTGTGAAGCGACTGACAAGTGTCAAACAGCCCAAAGTCTCCACTATCCAAAGCAAGTCTGGCATATGCCTTACAGAAGAACAAGAAGTCTTGGACAGATGGACAGAGTACTGCTCTGACCTTTACAACCATACACCAAATGGAGACCCATCAGTTCTAGCATGTCCAGAGAACAGAGAAGAAGAAGAAATCCTCCCAATTCTCCGGGAAGAAGTTGAGGCAGCAGTGCAAGCGCTAAAGAAAGGGAAGTCAGCAGGAGTGGACAACATACCCGCGGAACTGCTACAAGCAGGAGGAGAAGCGATGATTGATGCCCTCACCATTATCTGTAACAAGATCTGGCAGAGTGGGGAGTGGCCTATACCATGGACCCAGTCGCTTGTCATCACTCTTCCCAAAAAAGGTAACCTTCAGGAGTGTGAAAATTACCGCACCATCAGCCTCATCAGCCATCCCAGCAAGGTCCTCCTGAAAATAATACTCAACAGGTTGAAACCCCAAGCTGAACAAATCATAGCTGAAGAACAAGCAGGATTCAGGGCAGGGCGAAGTACCACTGAGCAGATTTTCAACCTCAGAATAATCTGTGAGAAATACCTACAGCACCAACAACATCTATATCATGTGTTCATAGACTTCAAGAAGGCGTTTGACCGAGTCTGGCATGCAGCTCTATGGGCAACAATGAAAGTGTACAACAACAGCCCAAAAATTATTGAAGTCATCAAAAGCCTGTATGACAAGGCTACCAGTGCAGTCCTCCACAACAGAGCCATCGGGAATTGGTTCAGAACAACAATCGGTGTGCGTCAAGGATGCCTACTCTCTCCAACACTCTTCAACATCTTCCTAGAGCGCATCATGTCGGATGCTCTTGCAGACCATGAAGGCACAGTCAGCATAGGGGGTAGAGCAATCTCCAATCTTCGTTTTGCAGATGACATTGATGGATTGGCTGGAGAGGAACAAGAACTTGAACAGCTGGTACAGAGGCTTGACACCACCTCCAAAGCCTATGGAATGGAAATAAGTGCAGAGAAGACCAAAATGATGACCAACAACACCAATGGCATCAATACGGACATCAAAGTCCAAGGCCAATCCCTCGACACAGTGCATAGCTTCAAATATTTAGGAGCCATTGTATCAGACAATGGGTCCCGACAGGAAGTCCTCTCCAGGATCGCACAAACAACTGCTGCCCTGACAAGGTTGAAGCCCATTTGGAAAGACAGGACCATCAGTCTACATTCCAAAGTAAGACTGCTGCGCTCCCTTGTCATCTCCATCTTCCTATATGCTTGCGAAGCATGGACCCTCACAGCAGATCTCCAACGAAGAATACAAAGCATGGAGATGAGGTGCTACAGAAGACTTCTGGGCATTTCCTATACCCAACACATCACCAACGACGAAGTCCGACAGACCATCACACAAGCTATTGGACAACATGATGACCTGCTAACAGTGGTGAAGAAACGGAAACTTCGGTGGTATGGCCACGTCACCAGATCATCAGGCCTTGCAAAGACTATTCTGCAAGGCACAGTGCAAGGAGGTAGAAGAAAAGGGAGACCGAAAAAGAGGTGGGAGGACAACATTCGAGAATGGACTGGTTTGACACTGAGCGAAGCCATCAGGGCTGCTGAGGACAGAGAAAGATGGAGTATGCTGGTGAAACGATCATCTGTGGTGCCCCTACGACCTTCGGGTTACGGGACAGGATAGGATAGGATAGGATAAGTTGAAGATGTAAGAAATTGAATTCACAATAAAAGGCAAAGAAAGTTTTAAGACTTTATTACTAATTTTATCAGGACCTGCCGACTTTTTATTTTTAAGTTTTAATATACATTTTACAACTTCATTTATGATAACGGGTGGTATTTTAAATGGTAAAGAGTTACTTGTTCTCTGCTTACAAAATGTAATGAGACAATCTGAACACAAGTGTATTGTGAATATTGTGAGCAATCCGATTTCAGTACAGAAAGAAAATGGTTATTGAAGGCATTAGCAGATAAATTGGATGGAATTTCATGATGATTTGAAGATGAGCCCTTAATAAGAGAATTTAGGGCATGCCATAGGTGAGAAATGTCACTGTTATTTTCTATTAGTTTATTAAAATAATTTCTTTTGGAATCACGCACCATGTTTTTGATTTTATTACGAGATTTTTTATACTCTTGAAACTGTTTGGCATGCTTAAGTTTGTCTCGCTGTGACATTGCTTCTATAATCTCCGGAGTCAGACATGGAGAGAGCTTACGATGTTTTACTCTTTTCTTTTTAATTGGTGCATGTCTGTTAAGTATAGATAAATAAATAGAATACCAACGTTCAAGTGCATCATTAAGGTCATTATATGTATAAACGTCATCAAATGATGCATCAAAGAGGTCCATAAGAAAGGCTCCACGATCAAAGTGTTTGAAGGACCTGTATGTTATATGAGTGTGACCTTTAGTGGTTGATTTGGGTAGTTTATAAAACTTTGTACAATATATGGGGGAATGATCACTTATGCCCAAAGCAGAAATTGAAGCATGATCAATTGTTGCGGGTTCAGTGGTGTGTATATGATCAATTAAAGAAGATGTTGATGAGGTTACCCTAGTAGGTGAAGGTTTTTTTTTATTTTTTTATTTTATTTAATCAGTTTATAGTCCCCTCTCCTCCCGATAAGGATTTTCAGAGAGGAGACTGTAATGAAGGTGAAGTTATCAACTGATTAAGACCCAGAGAAGATGTTAGGCAGTCCCATCAAACTTGTGGTCTCAGAAGATCAATGTTAAAATCACCAAAAATGAGAATGTCAGCATTAGGCTTAGAATTGTATATTTGGTCCACCATGTCTGAAAAATAGTCAAACCAGTCAGCAGTACTAGCTGGGTTCCTGTTTAGGAAGAAGACAAAAACAGGTGAGGCTGTGGCTGAATATTTGAATTCAAGCCAAATGCATTCAACACTGACGTGCTCAAAGTCTTGCCTTCTTATGGTGAAAGGATAAGTAGAGGTGTGAATGTAAACTGCAACACCAGTTTCACCATACATTTGGGCATCACGTCTAATAATAATATAATCTGGAATATTTATAAAAGAGTCACATATATGAGAGCTTAGTCGCGACTCTGTAATACCATAGAGATGAAACTCCGGATCGGAAGACCGCAAAAACACTGACAGGTCAGGCACTTTAGTGTTCAGGCTGGCAATGTTGAGATGACTGATCTTCAATAGCGGCATAGTTCAGTCTTCAGATTGCTCATCAATTTACTATCGGAATAAGTCACAATGATATTATCACACTTGCAGCACAGAAGTTGTGTTCAAACGTTTTAGTGCTTCTGGCATCAATATTGCAGTCTTGTATGTACAAAAGACCACAATAAAGAATCAACATATAGAATATTGCACAGTCAGACAAATGTACGTGCAGCAAACTTATAAAACAATTGCTTAATATACCAACAAGACGAGAACCCTTCACCCTCTCTCATCCTTCATATTTTCCCTTCTCCCCCTTTCCCTACACTCCCCACCCTTCCCCCTGGTAACACTTCAGTATCAATTACTGTCTAATCAACTGCTGCAGTAACTGTGTTATTTGAGAAATAATGTTGCTGCTAGATAAGGTGGATGCATTATGCTGATAAACAAAGGCATGTGGCATAGATGCATGGAGAGGCGAGTGGACGTTTTCAGTAATAGGAAGTTGAGTTACAGATTGTTGCATATGAAGATCAAACGGTTGACACTCATTTTGCGCCATTTGAGAATGCTTCTGAAATTGTTGTTGCTGCTCTTGCAGCTGAAGTTGTTGTTGTTGCTGCTGTTAAAGTTGTAAATGCTGCTGAAGTTGCTGTTGCTGCTGCTGTAGTTGCTGCTGAACTTGCTGCTGCTGCAGAACCTTCTGCTGCTGATGGCATTGTTGCTCCAACTGAGGTTCTTCTTGCTGCTGCAATTGTTGAGGATGGAGATGAATACGATTTTGGAAAGGATGAAGCATCTGTGCATGGCTGTTTCTGTTTTCACTCTGTTTCTGGATAGGAAAGCTCGACCACGGATATTTGAAGTTGCGAGCAAGTTTGAGAAGTCCTTTGAGGCTCGGGTGCAGCAAGTCTTCATATAGATCATCATGGAAGTATAAACACATGGAAACACATCTCCTTCTTTCTATGACTAAGGGAGTTCGCAGCCAAGTCACGTAGTTTTGCCCTTGTGTTCGATATTTCCGGTTGCAGAAAGTCTTATGTCCGCATCATGTGGAAGTACAAACCATGGACCAATTAGATGACCTTGTTGAGGCATGTAGATACATTTTTTCCTTTCTAAATTTCTATGTACTAACGAAGAAGAAAAGTGTAAATACTAGATTTAATGTTTTTCATCGGTTTTTGAAATGTGAAACCTGATGTTTTCGACTGTCCAAAAAGCCGTTATCGGAGATACCGCCATTCACTCATTGTCACTTCTTCTTCGTACTACTGTGGATACCCCGTATTCGAGGAAAATGATTCCACAAGGTGCATGCTGAGTGTGTTCTGTTACCGGCACTCACCCGTCTAGGACATGACATGAGCGTCAGGATCTTCAAAGTCCGTTATGATGGAATGTATGCGACACAGACTAGACGCTATACTCTCAGCCGAAGGAGCAGGAAATGGGAGTAAAAACACAATGCCCCGGCCTGGGCTCGAACCCGAGACCTTCAGATCCGTAAGCCAAAGCTCTACCATTAGGCCACAGTGCTTCCCTAGGCCAAAACTTGCGAGGCAAGGTAGAGATGTAGATTGTAGTCATTTCTTATCATGGGCATTTTCATGATACATTTGTAACTTTAGTAGTGTATATATTTAATCTATCGTTGCTTTTTACTTATTTCTTTTAGTTTACGGCGAAACAGCAGCAAATGCCCTGAGGGCGACATTTGGAGGACATGCAGGGTCAAAATATCACTATCAAAACATGTACGCCATTCAGCAACCGGAAGTTTGGAACGCACACGTCCAAAAAAGACGGGAGGCTGAGAACTTCGGGCCTTCTGGCCGAAAGCCGTGCATCCATATACTGAAGAATCCATGAGATCAGATCTGAGAGAGAGAGAGAGAGAGAGAGAGAGAGAGAGAGAGAGAGAGAGAGAGAGAGAGAGAGAGAGAGAGAGAGAGAGAGAGACAGACAGACAGACAGACAGACAGACAGACAGAGAGACAGACAGAGAGAGAAAGGCAAACAGAGAGAGAGAGAGAGGAGAGAGAGAGAGAGGGAGAGAGAGAGAGAGAGAGAGAGAGAGAGAGTCGAAATTGATGGGTCATTTTACACATTGCCCTGAATAAGGCTTACTGTGACACAATTGGTAAGCTTAAATATATTTAAAAACCAAAGAAACATTCCAGACATTCAAACATACCGAAATAAAATAATAAATAAATAAATAAATAAATAAAAACGGATTTTCCCAAAGATTTGTACAGATTGGTGAAGCGTTAAATGACAATCAGATAAAAGACGACTCTAGCACGAAATTCCCAGACCGATGATGATTGCCGAAACATGGTATGTGTGACAGCCATCAACAATCCGCGTTCTATGAATAGTTAACGTGTAACACTAGATTACATTTGCAAAGCCACCTCTCTTGAGAGTTTGTAAAAATAAATAAAAAGGCAGGATTCGCCAACGTAGATGTCTTTTACTCACGAAAAGGTTTCTATAGAGATTAAGGATAGGGGAAAACAAATCTTTTGTGTGTGTGTGTGTGTGTTGGGGTGGGTGTGTGTGTGTGTATGTGTGTGTGTCTCATAAGGGGTTTTGATTATCTGCATGCAGCGGCTTCCAGCAGTCTGAAATTCTCTTGTGTATGGCGACGATCGAACGCTTTATTTCCCATTATTTGCATTTACAATGACACCACTTGCCATGCCAGAGGTCACCATCCATTCTCCATCATGAAGGCACGCATATGCTCATGCACATACCTTTAATTGTGCTCGCTGATTTAGTCCCCTTTATCTACTGAGTGACAGACAGAGAGTTAGAGAGACAGAGAGTTAGAGAGACAGAGAGGACAGACAAGCAGACAGAGACAGAGGAAGAGGCAAAAACAGACAGACATAGACAAAAAGACAGACAAACAGACAGAAACACAGAGGGACTTCGATAGGACTACTAAAAGGCAGATTGAACGGAACAGAGCACAACAGTTTCTCAGTCCACTCAGCTGTGAATGGTTGCCTGCCTGATCCTGTCAATAGGCGCCAGACTCTTACACGATTAATTCTGGTAAACCACAGAAATAAAGACGATGGATATAGCCCTAATCAAGCTGGCTCTGAAATAAGGAAGGCCCTAACGCCTACGGCCGAACGGTAAAGGATGAGAGTATAAACCGAGGTCTAGTCTGTGCACGCACGCATTCCTTCGCACGGATTTTACAGATCCCGACGCTCATTTCCTAGACGGGTGGGTGAATGCCCGCTATATGAACACACCAAGCATGCACTAGGGCCCTACTCCCCCATCCCCGGTCGCCCGGGAGAGTGCTTAGTTGTCTGGGGCGCCAGAGGTTGCGTCTTAAAGTTAGCAAGTGGGCGCCTCGGGCGGTTCGAGGTAGATCCTGTGTCGGCCACGCCTTGAGCAGCTCTTGAGCTCTCCACTCCAAACCACTCCCTGTCCTCCTCCCACCCTTCACCTCCCTACGTCATCCTCCCCCCCCCACGCCAGCACACCCCACTGCACTCACACATACACACACAGAGCTGTAGGTGGAGAGGGGTTGAGTGGTACATCAATCGATAATGCAGTCGTCATGGGTGTCCCGTTCAATCGATTAATCATCGCTTTGAATCGAACTCCATTCACCGGAGAAAGAAAGAAAGAGAGAGAGAGAGAGAGAGAGAGAGAGAGAGAGAGAGAGAGAGAGAGAGAGAGAGAGACCAGCAGACAAAGATGGACACAGAGTTCAGTGCAAGCGTATCCGAAGGAAACAGCATACACGGCAACGAAACACAGCAACGGCAGTGGGTTGGAGATGAGAAATAATAGATTTGGATTTAGCGTTTAAAAGACTTGTTTGTATGTTGGCCGCTTCCCTGGGGTGCGTATTCTTAGTACGGACGCTGGACGAGGTGGGGGAAGGGAGGGGGGGAAGGGGGGAGTGAATGTAATAAAGCAAGTTACTGTGTTCAATTGGAAAGAAAAAACACAAGATGGCAAGTCATTAAAATGTATTCCCAGACACTCCCACGCATAGCCTAAAAACAAACATTTTCAAACGTGTTAATTTGTTTTGGCGGTGTTGCGACTGGGCTTAATCCTAACTAATCAAAACCACACCGGGGCCTGTGTTCCGCCTCATTTCAGCCGGCCCTACTGTTACTCCTTATTTCAGCTGGATCCATTTTCACGCAAACGTAAATGTCTGCACTGAAATACAAGATACGTCTTCTAGAAAATTCATATCCGGAAACGGATGTGTTTAGCACTAACCTAAGAAATTTCTATTAATACTGTATATTGCTGTTTGTTTGGTGTTTTTTTCTTCATTAAATCTGACCAGGTTTATTATGTGACCCGCATCGCTTTGAAATACTTGCGGGACGTCGCTTGCCGGGCACAAAAGCTGATCAAAATGAGGAAATAAGCCACGGTACCGTTTTAAGCCTTTTCTGTATCGTTAGTTTGTTCTGTAGTTTCTCATATTTATGCTGATGCATTTTCCCGAAACTGCTTTAAGGTGTTGAGGCATCAGAAGTAAAACCAAAACCCTTGTCAGTCGCGCTGGACACTCATGTGTAAGCAAGCCCAGAGCGGAACGCATACGAAAATAAAGAGGGGCGGTAGGGAGGATGGGAGGGGGGAGAGGGGAGGTAAGAGGGGGGCCCAGCACGGAACACAGACAAAACTGTATAGGAGGTCCAGCGCGGGACGCAGACCAAACTGTATAGGAGGTCCAGCGCGGAACACAGACCAAACTGTATAGGAGGTCCAGCGCGGGACGCAGACAAAACTGTATAGGAGGTCCAACGCGGGACGCAGACAAAAGTGTATAGGAGGTCCAGCGCGGGACGCAGACAAAAGTGTTGGGGGTCCAGCGCGGAACATTAATTGCTTCTTATGAAATAATGATGACACATTGAAGCACGACATTGATACAGCAGAACATAGCTATACCCCCAAAAAAGTAAAACTAGAGTAATATTTGTTGTTCAAATCTATGTTTGAGAGAAATTTAAGTTGAACCATCAAATTTTACTATTTAAAAAAAAAAACCAAAAAAAAACCACCGCATGCAGGCCTTACATTGAGTCATTGTCAATTAACCAGGCAATCAATAGAGGTAAGTAGCTGTCTACAAGAAAGCAGTTATTCACCCATTTCTACTGATATTCATCAATTTTAGCTTAAATCGGTGTGAGCGTCATAACTTGTGTTTTCATGAAGGCACTCACGTTTGCGTGACCTCGGACCCAGCTAGAATAAAGCGGGACACAGTCCTAGGTGTGAAAGGGAAAACACTGAATGATAAGCCACTAACTGAACAATCCGCTAGCAAAACACAAAACAAAATCAAAATCGGCTTCGTCAATACTTAGATACAGCGCAAAACGTGGGTAGACAATGGTGAAGCTCAAGGACCTTGACCTTTGAAAAAGTACGCAATGAAAATGATGAATTTCGGTTCAATTAATCCTGAGATATGTCAAAACAACGAAACTGCTACTAAAAGATGGCTCATTTTTGGAAGTACGCGTGTTCCCAAACACAACCAAATCTCTTTTTAGGAGATTTTTGAAACAAGATATTTAGCAAAACATGGTTACTAACAAAATGATTCTAGTGACCTTGAACTTTGCGATAGAGCAAATCTAATGGCACTGGAGGTAGGCTAATGTTCTTTTAAAGTTTCGTCAAAATTCTGTCAGTGGTTCTTGAGATATATCGCGTCTAAAAAACCGAAAGGACCGACAAACCGACCATATGTTCTGATTCCCTCCGACCATGTCAAAGTGTTTCTAGATAAGTCTGGAAATTAATTTTTTCTAATAACGAACGTTCGTCGCATTTTGGTCAGTAGGGAAAATCCGAGTCTGCGGAGGAGGTGTATTGTGGGTTGGCGTTGTGAATTTCCATGGCGATGGTGGCATCTCTGGGGAATGAGTTCCGCATATATAGCTGGAGCCAGTGAAGTGAAAACAGCAGATGTGTCCAATGACAAAGGACAACTCGATCGTGACACGCTTTGGGGAGGCTGAATAATGTTTCAAGAGAGAGAGAGAGAGAGAGAGAAAGAGAGAGAGAGAGAGAGAGAGAGAGAGAGAGAGAGAGATGCAATTTATTTACGTGTGTCTAAAAGGTAAAATGATTAAGTGTCGCGTGGACGCACTGACGCAAAATCTAAACGATTCTTAGCAGTCCTGTTACTGACATTGGATTAAAAAAAAACAAAAAAAAACCGACTAGTACACAGCACAATAATAATAATAATAATAATAATAATAATAATAATAATAATAATAATAATAATAATAATAATAATAATAATAATAATGTGGTATCTATATGGCACCTTTCCTTAATGAATAGATCAGTTCAAAGACTCAAACACACAATACATGTACAATATAACCAATTAACCTGATTCAGAAATTAGGTTTGGGATTCACTTCCCCTCTAGCTAATTCCCAAATTTGTTTCTTTTATGTTTATTTTTATTTTTTATTTATTTTATTTTATTTGGGGAGGGGGGACGGGGCAGGGGGGGGAATACCCATAGGAAATCTTGACAATGTGTCAGTAAAAGGGTTAAACTGATCAGCAGTCGGTGGCATCAACTGTTGCTGTGACGGCTGTTTGATATTTATCGAGAAAGCAAAATCAAATCAGCAACAACCGCAACAATAGAGGTATCTACAATTACAGAACACTGACCACTCAGACATAGCTCACATATGTGCAGACACACAGACATATAGACAGGCAGACAACTACAAATACACAGAAACTGACAGTCACACACACAGTCAAACAGAGATACACAGAAACACACACAAACGCGTGCGTACGCACGCACGCACACACACACACAGAGGTAAATAATGACATTTTGATAGTTAAAGGGAACACTGAGGTGGCTTCTGTAATGTAGTCATAGTTGTCCCTGTAGGCTGTAAATACCCCCCGTATCAAATGCGGAAGAAAATTTAATGGTGAAGAAACCGATACTCCGATGATGTGCCCACGTCACCAGAGGATCATGCACGGTGCATTGAGGCAGAAAAGAGCGAGACAGAAAAAGAGGTGGGAAGACAACATTCGAGAAGCTCTGAGTGAAGCCATGAGGGCTGCTGAGGACAGAGAAAGATAGCGTACGTTGGTTAAACGATCATCTGTGGTGCCTCAACGACTTTCGAGGTACGGAATAGTATAGGGTAGAATAGGATAGGATTGGTCAAATACGGACGCCAGGGATGATGTTCCGTTACCATTGTCTCTTGCAGATCCCCACCTGTTTCATTGTACAGCCTCATCTTTATTGCTAGTGTGCACGCCGTTATGACCGTGTTCAATATCTGTTTTCCCTCTTCTGCTCATTATTATAAAAATAACCCAATAAACAGCCTTTAGCATCTTGACCATAGCGTGGTCATGTTAATGTTGAATTGAGCGTGGTCATGTTAATGTTGACCATAGCGTGGTCATGTTAATGTTGAATTGAGCGTGGTCTCGTGAACGTTGCAGGGTTTAGAGGGTGGCGAACAGTACATTTGGACACACGCTCGAACCTGCAAAACTTGAGAGGCTAAGCTTGAATAGCTCTGCTAAGGGGATCAGAGGTGATGTTCAAGTCTGGAGCCTCACAAAGTTGGGTAAGAGAGAAGAAATAAATAACAAATTGACACATAATTTGACTGATGACGTTTTTTGATTGATCACTCGCGTCTCTCCACCTTCTATGTTACACGTCAGCTGTGAGTGACTAAGAACAATGGGAAATACTAAACAGTCAGTGACAGTAGGTGTGGCGCAATAGTTAATACACACGCTAGCCTTGTGTCATGTTAAGCAACGTCGGGAGTGGTTAGGACTTGGATGGGTGATCCTGCTTGGAAGGCAACTATCAAACGACACAACAACAAAAAAAGATTGAGACAAGCGAATGACACAGCCTAGCCCACCAAGCTGTGAATGGGTTGTACCTGGATCACTTTAGAAGCAGAGAAGATAAAGCAGCGAGGGAGAGGAGACAGTCATCGCCCTCATCAAGCTGGCCTAGCGAAAAGCTTCCTTCCCCAACGATGGAAAGGTTACGGAAACCCCGTTTTTACCGTGAAGGAGTGTATTAGCGAGATGTCATATAACGTTGTAAATAGGTCACAATTCTATTATGTAAGTCAAATGAAAGTTCGATGTCCTCTACTAAGGAGAGCCGCTTTGGCCCAACCCACGAATCTCTCCACACAAAGGTATTAGCGTGAATTATTCATACTGCTCAACCCTGTCAAACTCCCGTGGCTAATTAGGCCGCGATACAACACTACGCTTATAAATAAATAAGCACGGACAGAAACTGCCTTATGTTGCAACAGTGATGACAATTTTTCAACGAAGTGCAAACAGCGTGTCCTGTCATAAGAACGCTTAAGAAAAAAAATCTGTCTCTTTCTGTTTCTGTCTATTTCTGTTTCTGTCTGTCTGTCTGTCTGTCTCTCCCTATCACTCACCCTTACCCCAGTTGGTGAATGTGAATATAAACCTAGCCAAATAATATTCTTTTCATTCTTTATCAGGGAGTGTCGTTCAGTACTTGCAGAACAGGTCAGAAGAGAAAACGATTTGTTTTTATCTGGATGTTACTCTTTTCTTTGTCCATTTTCTAAAGCAGAATGTGCGTGTTTGTAGTTGTGTGCAAGTCGTGATGTATGTTTCCGATAGCTGAAAGTGTGAACATGACTGAGAGTGCGCCGAGAGTAGACCGAGAGTCTGGTTTGCGCGCTATACAAATTAATTATTATTATTTAGTAGTAGTAGTAGTAGTAGTAGTAGTAGTAGTAGTAGTAGTAGTAGTAGAAATAGCAGTAGTATAAGTTATAAAGTAATTTTAAAGAAGAGAATGTTATCTTAATAACGCCATGCCGTTTGTTCATTTAAGCAGCAGCATATTTTTATGCGCGGTATTATATTAGCCAGTGTCAGGTTTCATATGGGTCGTCCACAAGTGGAGTGTCCTTATGTAAAACAGAGCGATAAATCATGTGGAATCTTGTACAATCATGCAGTGTAGGGTGTTGCGGAAGTGCAGAGGTTACGGCCCACGCTAGCAATGTTTCATGTTAAGTCACGTGGGGAAGGGTTAGTACTTGGATGGATGCCCATGCTTGGAAAGCAACCACCAAACAACAACAACAACAACAACAAAAGGAGATTGAAACAAGCATACGACGCACCTCTGTCCACCACGCCGTCAATGGGTACCTGGCTCTGTATAGAACCGGGAAATGTAAGACAGCGAGGACAGGAGATATGTGCTGTCCTCATTAAGCTGGCCTAAAAGGAAAGGATGTCCCAAAAGCTTCCCTCCCCAACGAACCAAAGGTTACCGGAATATCTTTACCTTTTTTTTAAACACAGTTAATGTCTTACGCTTTAAATCAAGCATGTCCTTAGTGCCGCTGATAACTTAGAACTTTTAAAATATCATTTCTCACTTATAAGAGAAGCTTATTCTGGAAGGAATTTTCGTTTTTTTTTTTTTTTTTAAAAAGGAAGCGAAAGAAGAAACTGCGACAAAATGTGAAAAGCAAAGATGTTGTGTTTTACATGAAACTTGTTGGTTTACATGCAACATGCACTACGTTGATAAAATTAAACAATGCGGTTTCCATTCCTACCATCACTTGAGTTTATCAGTAACATAATTAGTAAACGTGCATGCGTTATTAAGTGTCCTGCACTTTGTAATAAGCAGGATGACTGATAATGTAGCCCTTCAAAACACCGTTTTCCTAGGAGACACAGCCCTAACCTAAGAAGAAAAACATTGAAAGATTAGATTGTTCTCCATAAGACGCCTTTTCGATAAAGGTTTTAAAAAAAATAAAGCATATTTATATAGCGCTTTTTTCTATACAAACTCGGTTCAAACCTCAACTCTCACGCATTACACACCCCTTAAGAAAATCATTACGCTTTTTAAAAAAAAATCAAAAAAGAAAACTATGATAAACCAAATATACACACGCTTAATACACGATGCGAGAGGCGTGGGTTGGTAAAGACCATAGGGAAAAGACTGGTTGTGGAAGATGGTTTGTTAACCAGCAAAGGAAGATGAGAAGAGATTAGATTTTAAGGTTCTGTTTAAAGAAGGAGATGAAGGGCTGTGCGTGGGGAGAAAGTGAGGGCTGATTCCATGCACACGGTCCAAAAGCACAGAAAGTGAGGGCTGGTTCCATGCACACGGTCCAAAAGCACAGAAAGTGAGGGCTGGTTCCATGCACACGGTTTAAAAGCACAGAAAGTGAGGGCTGATTCCATGCACACGGTCCAAAAGCACAGAAAGTGAGGGCTGATGCCATGCACACGGTCCACAAGCACAGAAAGTGAGGGCTGATTCCATGCACACGGTCCAAAAGCACAGAAAGTGAGGGCTGATTCCATGCACACGGTCCACAAGCACAGAAAGTGAGGGCTGATTCTATGCACACGGTCCACAAGCACAGAAAGTGAGGGCTGGTTCCATGCACACGGTCCAAAAGCACAGAAAGTGAGGGCTGGTTCCATGCACACGGTCCAAAAGCACAGAAAGTGAGGGCTGATGCCATGCACACGGTCCAAAAGCACAGAAAGTAAGGGCTGATTCCATGCACACGGTCCACAAGCACAGAAAGTGAGGGCTGATGCCATGCACACGGTCCAAAAGCACAGAAAGTGAGGGCTGATTCCATGCACACGGTCAACAAGCACAGAAAGTGAGGGCTGATGCCATGCACACGGTCCAAAAGCAGAGAAAGCGCGGGATCCGGCAGATACAAGGGATTGGAAGAGGCGGTGGATATGAAGTTGAACGGAGGTGGCGTCAAGGTGCGTTTTTCATTAAAAAAAAAAAACCAGTAACCATCTTACGTAAACTCTACAGTACTTAATTTAGTCGTTCTTATAATATAGCGCTGTTTTCCAGTTCAACAGCTGCTCAAGGCGTTGCCGATACGGAATCTAACTCAAGCCCAGGGAGCGAGGCGCATTCTTTGCAGCCTTCCACACATCGTCTGATTCTCAGACCACTGAGCACAATCCTGGGTAACCGGGGATGGGGGGGACGGGACCTAGTGCTTGAGGGGAGGGGGGGAGTTTCTTTGTGCAGCTGGCACTTACCCGTCTAGGACATGAGCGTCAGGATCTTTACAAAATCCGTGAGATGGAATGCGTGCACAACTTGACCTCGTTTTATACTCTCATCTGCAAGGGTAATATCCGAATCCCAGTTTTAAAACATAGCTCTCCACTGATAAAAACAGTGCGTATAAGGCCTCGTTCTACTAGTAGGCCTACATGTAGGTATCGTGTGATGGGTGAAAAAAGTAATATTTTCTTTTATATAAGGATACCATCATCTCATTTTCACACAGATAATATTGCTTACGCAATGTTAAAACAAAAAAAAAAAAAAAACAATACAAAATAGCCATATCTAATGATGTCAGCTATGTATATAAAGAATACATGTAGACTCTATGCAAAACAACAAATGGGGCCTTTGATAACGCAGAACCAAAAGGTCATCATCGTAAACGGGAAACGCCACTTTGCCAGTCCCTGTCTCATCATCATAATTGTACCAACATGAAACCGGACATACTTTGCGAATAATAGATTTTACTAATAGGTTTACGTCAAAAAGAATGTCAATCTACATTAGTAACTTTTAAAGCGTGCAAAGTATTTGCCGCTCAAGAGTTCCGAAACATCTTTTTCAGTGTGTAAGAGTCAAATTCTTCATATAACTAACTAGTCGAGCGGAAATGTAGTCTTGTCTCTATTCATTTTGTAAAATAATGCATCTCGCTGCATGCTACTGTATGTAGGCTGCATATTGAGAGCATGTACATAGTACGGTACTTTTCCTTTATCTTATCCCCAAATTTTTTTTTAGTAAAATACAGTATTTCTATATCTCAGTATTTAGGGTTAGGGTTAAGGGTTAGAGAGGACATAAAAATTTCTTTTTGGGGTACGACGTCATAAACATTTCTTTTTGGGGGTAAGATAAAGGAAAAGAACTATCTATCCTATCCTCCTATCCTATCCTGTCCCATAACCCGAAGGTCGTAGGGGCACCACAGATGATCGCTTAACCAGCATACTCCATCTTTCTCTGTCCTCAGCAGCCCTCATGGCTTCGCTCAGTGTCAAACCAGTCCATTCTCGAATGTTGTCCTCCCACCTCTTTTTCGGTCTCCCCCTTCTTCTACCTCCTTGCACTGTGCCTTGCAGAATGGTCTTTGCAAGGCCTGATGATCTGGTGACGTGGCCATACCATCGGAGTTTCCGTTTCTTCACCACTGTGAGCAGGTCATCGTGTTGTCCAATGGCTTGTGTGATGGTCTGTCGGACTTCAATGTTGGTGATGTGTTGGGTATAGGAAATGCACAGAAGTCTTCTGTAGCACCTCATCTCCATGCTTTGTATTCTTCGTTGGAGATCTGCTGTGAGGGTCTATGCTTCGCAAGCATATAGGAAGATGGAGATGACCAGAGAGCGCAGCAGTCTTACTTTGGAATGTAGACTGATGGTTCTGTCTTTCCAAATGGGCTTCAACCTTGTCAGGGCAGCAGTTGTTTGTGCGATCCTGGAGAGGACTTCCTGTCGAGACCCATTGTCTGACACAATGGCTCCTAAATATTTGAAGCTGTGCACTGTGTTGAGGGATTGGCCTTGTACTTTGATGTCCGTGTTGATGCCATTGGTGTTGTTGGTCATCATTTTGGTCTTCTCTGCACTTATTTCCATTCCATAAGCTCTGGAGGTGGTGTCAAGCCTCTGTACAAGCTGTTCAAGTTCTTGTTCCTCTCCAGCCAATCCATCAATATCATCCGCAAAACGAAGATTGGAGATTGCTCTGCCCCCTATGCTGACTGTGCCTTCGTGATCTGCAAGAGCATCTGACATGATGCGCTCTAGGAAGATGTTGAAGAGTGTTGGAGAGAGTAGGCATCCTTGACGCACACCGATTGTTGTTCTGAACCAGTTCCCGATGACGCTGTTATGGAGGACTGCACTGGTAGCCTTGTCATACAGGCTTTTGATGACTTCTATAATTTTAGGGCTGATGTTGTACACTTTCATGGTTGCCCATAGAGCTGCATGCCAGACTCGGTCAAATGCCTTCTTGAAGTCTATGAACACATGATATAGATGTTGTTGGTGCTGTAGGTATTTCTCACAGATTATTCTGAGGTTGAAAATCTGTTCAGTGGTACTTCGCCCTGCCATGAATCCTGCTTGTTCTTCAGCTATGATTTGTTCAGCTTGTGGTTTCAACCTGTTGAGTATTATTTTCAGGAGGACCTTGCTGGGATGGCTGATGAGGCTGATGGTGCGGTAATTTTCACACTCCTGAAGGTTACCTTTTTTGGGAAGAGTGATGACAAGCGACTGGGTCCATGGTGTAGGCCATTCCCCACTCTGCCAGATCTTGTTACAGATAATGGTGAGAGCATCAGTCATCGCTTCTCCTCCTGCTTGTAGCAGTTCCGCTGGTATGTTGTCCACTCCCGCTGACTTCCCTTTCTTCAGCGATTGCACTGCTGCCTCAACTTCTTCCCGGAGAATTGGGAGGATTTCTTCTTCTTCTCTGCTCTCGGGACATGCTAGAACTGATGGGTCTCCATTTGGTGTATGGTTGTAAAGGTCAGAGCAGTACTCTGTCCATCTGTCCAAGACTTCTTGTTCTTCTGTAAGGCAAATGCCAGACTTGCTTTGGATAGTGGAGACTTTGGGCTGTTTAACACTTGTCAGCCGCTTCACAGTCTGGTAGGCCTTCTTGCTGTTGTTCTTGTTCAGATTGTTCTCTATTTCCTGGCATTGATCTTCTATCCAGTTCTCCTTTGCTGTGCGCATGCCTTTTCGGATGTCATTGTTGATTTTTCGGTAGACATCAGCTCCCTGTGAGGTGTTCTTTTTCTTTTTTAACTCTCTTCGTTTATCACACAGATCCAAAAGTTCAGGTGTGATCCACGGCTTCTTCTTTGGTCGGTGCTTGCCAAGGATCTCAGTGGCGGCATCTGTTACAGCTGAGTTGAAGGTATTGGTCATGGTGTTGAGATCTACTTCGCCTGCCCCCAAAATAAGCAGTGGTGCAAATTTCCCTCCAATTGTGGCCTGAAATATTTTTGCCACCTCCGGGTCTTGCAGTTTGTCCAGGTCGAACTTCAGCCTAGTGCACTTTGCTGTATTTACTCTCTTCAAATGGAGCCGGAAAGACATCATCACGAGATCGTGGTCACTTCCAATGTCTGCTCCTGGAAAAGTGCGTGTCCTGCCAATGTTGATGCTTGATCTGAAGCGTTTCTTGACCATGATGTAGTCGATCTGGTTGTGATGTTCCCCGCCGGGACTGTGCCATGTCCATCGTCTGGATTTTTTGTGGAGACCAAGCGTGTTTGCCAGTACCAGATTGTTGTATCTGGCAAACTCCAATAGCCTCAGACCCCTGTCATTTGTCTCGTTGTTGCAGTGGGGTCCGCATGTGTCTCCCCAGTTGTGGTGCGCATCTTGGCCAACCTTGGCATTCCAGTCGCCTTGCACTATGACTATGTCCTTCTTCGGCACTTGGTCAAGGACCGCCTGTATATTTTCATAAAAATCCTCCACTTCGCTGTCTTCATAGTCTGATGTTGGGGCATAGGCCTGGATGATGGTAATGTTGAAAGGGGTTGCTCTCAGACGGATGGTAATGAGTCTACTGGAGACTGGGCGGCAACCCATGACAGTGGTTAGAATGTTCTTGTGGACCAAGAATCCAACGCCGTGTTCGTGCCTGTCATCTCTACCGCTGAAATAGAGCTTGTGGCCTTTGTCAGTCGTTGTTTCACCTAGGCCTTTCCAGCGCAGTTCGCTGATACCTAGAACGTTCCATCGATAGTGGTCCAGCTCGAGGGCCAGTTCTTCTAATTTTCCTTCCGCAGTTAGGGTCCTGACATTCCAGGTTCCTATGACGATGTTGTTTCTCGTGCGGATCTTGCTAATTTGTCCATCAGTAGCATACTTTTCACCTCCGTCCTGGTGGCCAACGGAAGGCGCGGTCCTTGTGTAGCCGGGCGACGACCGATCCGGCATGGAATTAGTGGATAGCCTCATCATGTGTTGTGTCTTGGGCAAAAAAAAGACCTGGCAGGGCCCAATCCTCTCCAGGCTGTTGGCCACAGCCGAAATCCACGAATACAGTGTGGCTCGCCTTGGCCCTGAGCACGTGGTCGTTGAACCTGTAGTAACGTGAGGTTCCTCCGCCCTGGCCGGTGACTTCTGTGTAGAAGACTTTCGCCCAGTGATGCCGTGCTAACATCACCCCTGTTAGTCGCCTCTTATGCATCAACATTGGCAGGACACGCAATGAGATCCGAAAAGAACTCATAGTACAAAATAATTGTTACGATTGAGACGCGCACGATAGATCCGATCATTTTATTTTGCAAAGCATATCGTGTATTTCCCTTGATTTGATTTTACGTTGTCGCTAGAAGAAGCTTTGTATATATAGTGTGAATAATTTTCGTCGGTCGATAATGTTGAGAATTTTCTGAAATTATTTGTTTATTATCGATCGCAGCTTCCAGTTATTACGGGTAAAAGCTGGTCGAATCATCTAGAATCGTAAACTGTATGTGACGTGAGACAGTGCATAGTTCCGGCGACGAGTTTTAGTTTGATTGGGTGTTATTGCGTTATGCTGGAATGTTCGAGCTTTTTCTCGATTGCAGAGAGACTATATAAGTAATGCACTGTCTGCTTGTAAGGGATGATCTTTCTCATGATTTTGGAAAGCGATCTCTGGAATGCCAAGGTTGGCCAAGATGCGCACCACAACTGGGGAGACACATGTGGACCCCACTGAAACAACGAGACAAATGAAAGGGGTCTGAGACTCTTGGAGTTTGCCAGATACAACAATGTGATACTAGCAAACACGCTTGGTCTCCACAAAAACTCCAGACGATGGACATGGCACAGTCCCGGCGGGAGCATCACAACCAAATAGACTACATCATGGTCAAGAAACGCTTCAGATCAAGCATCAACATTGGCAGGACACGCACTTTTCCAGGAGCAGACATCGGAAGTGACCACGATCTCGTGATGATGTCTTTCCGGCTCCACTTGAAGAGAGTAAATACAGCAAAGTGCACTAGACTGAAGTTCGACCTGGACAAACTGCAAGACCCGGAGGTGGCAGAACTATTTCAGGCCACAATTGGAGGGAAATTTGCACCACTGCTCATTTTGGGGGCTGGTGAAGTAGATGTCAACACCATGACCACCACCTTCAACTCAGCTGTGACAGATGCCGCCACTGAGATCCTTGGCAAGCGCCGACCAAAGAAGAAGCCGTGGATTTCACCTGAACGTTTAGATCTGTGTGATAAACGAAGAGAGATAAAAAAGAAAAAGAACACCTCACAGGGAGCTGACGTCTACCGAAAAATCAACAATGAGATCCGAAAAGGCATGCGCACAGCAAAGGAGAACTGGATAGAAGATCAATGCCAGGAAATAGAGAACAGTCTGAACAAGAACAACAGCAAGAAGGCCTACCAGACTATGAAGCGGCTGACAAGTGTCAAACAGGCCTTACAGAAGAACAAGAAGTCTTAGACAAATGGACAGAGTACTGCTCTAACCTTTACAACCATACGCCAAATGGAGACCCATCAGTTCTAGCATGTCCCGAGACCAGAGAAAAAGAAGAAATCCTCCCAATTCTCCGGGAAGACATGTCGTAAGAGGCGACTAACAGGGGTGATGCTAGCACGGCATCACTGGGCGAAAGTCTTCTACACAGAAGTCACCGGCCAGGGCGGAGGAACCTCACGTTACTACAGGTTCAACGACCACGTGCTCAGGGCCAAGGCGAGCCACACTGTATTCGTGGATTTCGGCTGTGGCCAACAGCCTGGAGAGGATTGGGCCCTGCCAGGTCTTTTTTTTTGCCCAAGACACAACACATGATGAGGCTATCCACTAATTCCATGCCGGATCGGTCGTCGCCCGGCTACACAAGGACCGCGCCTTCCGTTGGCCACCAGGACGGAGGTGAAAAGTATGCTACTGATGGACAAATTAGCAAGATCCGCACGAGAAACAACATCGTCATAGGAACCTGGAATGTCAGGACCCTAACTGCGGAAGGAAAATTAGAAGAACTGGCCCACGAGCTGGACCACTATCGATGGAACGTTCTAGGTATCAGCGAACTGCGCTGGAAAGGCCTAGGTGAAACAACGACTGACAAAGGCCACAAGCTCTATTTCAGCGGTAGAGATGACAGGCACGAACACGGCGTTGGATTCTTGGTCCACAAGAACATTCTAGCCACTGTCATGGGTTGCCGCCCAGTCTCCAGTAGACTCATTACCATCCGTCTGAGAGCAACCCCTTTCAACATTACCATCATCCAGGCCTATGCTCCAACATCAGACTATGAAGACAGCGAAGTGGAGGATTTTTATGAAAATATACAGGCGGCCCTTGACCAAGTGCCGAAGAAGGACATAGTCATAGTGCAAGGCGACTGGAATGCCAAGGTTGGCCAAGATCCGCACCACAACTGGGGAGACACATGCGGACCCCACTGCAACAACGAGACAAATGACAGGGGTCCGAGGCTATTGGAGTTTGCCAGATACAACAATCTGGTACTGGCAAACACGCTTGGTCTCCACAAAAAATCCAGACGATGGACATGGCACAGTCCCGGCGGGGAACATCACAACCAGATCGACTACATCATGGTCAAGAAACGCTTCAGATCAAGCATCAACATTGGCAGGACACGCACTTTTCCAGGAGCAGACATTGGAAGTGACCACGATCTCGTGATGATGTCTTTCCGGCTCCATTTGAAGAGAGTAAATACAGCAAAGTGCACTAGGCTGAAGTTCGACCTGGACAAACTGCAAGACCCGGAGGTGGCAAAAATATTTCAGGCCACAATTGGAGGGAAATTTGCACCACTGCTTATTTTTGGGGCAGGCGAAGTAGATGTCAACACCATGACCAATACCTTCAACTCAGCTGTAACAGTTGCCGCCACTGAGATCCTTGGCAAGCACCGACCAAAGAAGAAGCCGTGGATCACACCTGAACTTTTGGATCTGTGTGATAAACGAAGAGAGTTAAAAAAGAAAAAGAACACCTCACAGGGAGCTGATGTCTACCGAAAAATCAACAATGACATCCGAAAAGGCATGCGCACAGCAAAGGAGAACTGGATAGAAGATCAATGCCAGGAAATAGAGAACAATCTGAACAAGAACAACAGCAAGAAGGCCTACCAGACTGTGAAGCGGCTGACAAGTGTTAAACAGCCCAAAGTCTCCACTATCCAAAGCAAGTCTGGCATTTGCCTTACAGAAGAACAAGAAGTCTTGGACAGATGGACAGAGTACTGCTCTGACCTTTACAACCATACACCAAATGGAGACCCATCAGTTCTAGCATGTCCCGAGAGCAGAGAAGAAGAAGAAATCCTCCCAATTCTCCGGGAAGAAGTTGAGGCAGCAGTGCAATCGCTGAAGAAAGGGAAGTCAGCGGGAGTGGACAACATACCAGCGGAACTGCTACAAGCAGGAGGAGAAGCGATGACTGATGCTCTCACCATTATCTGTAACAAGATCTGGCAGAGTGGGGAATGGCCTACACCATGGACCCAGTCGCTTGTCATCACTCTTCCCAAAAAAGGTAACCTTCAGGAGTGTGAAAATTACCGCACCATCAGCCTCATCAGCCATCCCAGCAAGGTCCTCCTGAAAATAATACTCAACAGGTTGAAACCACAAGCTGAACAAATCATAGCTGAAGAACAAGCAGGATTCATGGCAGGGCGAAGTACCACTGAACAGATTTTCAACCTCAGAATAATCTGTGAGAAATACCTACAGCACCAACAACATCTATATCATGTGTTCATAGACTTCAAGAAGGCATTTGACCGAGTCTGGCATGCAGCTCTATGGGCAACCATGAAAGTGTACAACATCAGCCCTAAAATTATAGAAGTCATCAAAAGCCTGTATGACAATGCTACCAGTGCAGTCCTCCATAACAGCGTCATCGGGAACTGGTTCAGAACAACAATCGGTGTGCGTCAAGGATGCCTACTCTCCCCAACACTCTTCAACATCTTCCTAGAGCGCATCATGTCAGATGCTCTTGCAGATCACGAAGGCACAGTCAGCATAGGGGGCAGAGCAATCTCCAATCTTCGTTTTGCGGATGATATTGATGGATTGGCTGGAGAGGAACAAGAACTTGAACAGCTTGTACAGAGGCTTGACACCACCTCCAGAGCTTATGGAATGGAAATAAGTGCAGAGAAGACCAAAATGATGACCAACAACACCAATGGCATCAACACGGACATCAAAGTACAAGGCCAATCCCTCAACACAGTGCACAGCTTCAAATATTTAGGAGCCATTGTGTCAGACAATGGGTCTCGACAGGAAGTCCTCTCCAGGATCGCACAAACAACTGCTGCCCTGACAAGGTTGAAGCCCATTTGGAAAGACAGAACCATCAGTCTACATTCCAAAGTAAGACTGCTGCGCTCTCTGGTCATCTCCATCTTCCTATATGCTTGCGAAGCATGGACCCTCACAGCAGATCTCCAACGAAGAATACAAAGCATGGAGATGAGGTGCTACAGAAGACTTCTGTGCATTTCCTATACCCAACACATCACCAACGTTGAAGTCCGACAGACCATCACACAAGCCATTGGACAACACGATGACCTGCTCACAGTGGTGAAGAAACGGAAACTCCGATGGTATGGCCACGTCACCAGATCACCAGGCCTTGCAAAGACCATTCTGCAAGGCACAGTGCAAGGAGGTAGAAGAAGGGGGAGACCGAAAAAGAGGTGGGAGGACAACATTCGAGAATGGACTGGTTTGACACTGAGCGAAGCCATGAGGGCTGCTGAGGACAGAGAAAGATGGAGTATGCTGGTTAAGCGATCATCTGTGGTGCCCCTACGACCTTCGGGTTATGGGACAGGATAGGAGCAGGATAGGCTCCGGGAAGAAGTTGAGGCAGCAGTGCAATTGCTAAAGAAAGGGAAGTCAGCGGGAGTGGACAACATACCCGCGGAACTGCTACAAGCAGGAGGACAAGCGATGATTGATGCGCTCACCATTATCTATAACAAGATCTGGCAGAGTGGGGAGTGGCCTATACCATGGACCCAGTCTCTTGTCATCACTCTTCCCAAAAAAGGTAACCTTCAGGAGTGTGAAAATTACCGCACCATCAGCCTCATCAGCCATCCCAGCAAGGTCCTCCTGAAAATAATACCCAACAGGTTGAAACCCCAAGCTGAACAAATCATAGCTGAAGAACAAGCGAGCGTTGTGGCCAAGTGGGCTAAGGCGGGACTAACTTGCCTTGTCCACAAGCCAGAAACCAATGGTGCCTGACAGGTGTGGGTTCGAGCCAGCACCTGGGCGTTACGTTTCTCCGAATATTATTTACTTTCGACTCGGGAAACGTCTCGGGGTTTTTTTTTCCGGGTACTTCGGTTTGCTCCCTCAGCAAAAATTTAAAAAAAAATCACAAATAATGTTAGGTAGGTAGGAATTGGGCGGGCTACTGGCCCAGAGTTTCCCGATAAAAAGGGATAATAAACTGCAGCCAAAAAAAAAAGGATTCAGGGCAGGGCGAAGTACCACTGAGCAGAGTTTCAACCTCAGAATAATCTGTGAGAAATACCTACAGCACCAACATATATATCATGTGTTCATAGACTTCAAGAAGGCGTTTGACAGAGTCTGGCATGCAGCTCTATGGGCAACAATAAAAGTGTACAACATCAGTCCTAAAATTATTGAAGTCATCAAAAGCCTGTATGACAAGGCTACCATTGCAGTCCTCCACAACAGCGCCATCGGGAACTGGTTCAGAACAACAATCGGTGTGCGTCAAGGATGCCTACTCTCTCCAACACTCTTCAACATCTTCCTAGAGCGCATCATGTCAGATGCTCTTGCAGATCATGAAGACACAGTCAGCATAGGGGGTAGAGCAATCTCCAATCTTCGTTTTGCGTAAGACATTGATGGATTGGCTGGAGAGGAACAAGAACTTGAACAGCTGGTACAGAGGCTTGACACCACCTCCAGAGCCTATGAAATGGAAATAAGTGCAGAGAAGACCAAAATGATGACCAAAAACACCAATGGTATCAACACGGACATCAAAGTCCAAGGCCAATCCCTCAACACAGTGCATAGCTTCAAATATTTAGGAGCCATTGTATCAGACAATGGGTCCCGACAGGAAGTCCTCTCCAGGATCGCACAAACTGCTGCCCTGACAAGGTTGAAGCCCATTAATTGGAAAGACAGGACCATCAGTCTACATTCCAAAGTAAGACTGCTGCGCTCCCTTGTCATCTCCATCTTCCTATATGCTTGCGAAGCATGGACCCTCACAGTAGATCTCAACGAAGGATACAAAGCATGGAGATGAGGTGCTACAGAAGACTTCTGGGCATTTCCTATACCCAACACATCACCAACGATGAAGTCCGACAGACCATCACACAAGCCATTGGACAACACGATGACCTGCTCACAGTGGTGAAGAAACGGAAACTCCGATGGTATGGCCACGTCACCAGATCATCAGTCCTTGCAAAGACTGTTCTGCAAGGCACAGTGCAAGGAGGTAGAAGAAGAGGGAGACCGAAAAAGAAGTGGGAGGACAACATTCGAGAATGGACTGGTTTGACACTGAGCGAAGCCATCAGGACTGCTGAGGACATAGAAAGATGGAGTATGCTGGTTAAATGATCATCTGTGGTGCCCCTACGACCTCCGGGTTACTGGGCAGGATAGGATAGGATAGGATAGGATCTTGTATGCAGTTGTTGATCTTTGCTGAATAAAGTTGGAACACTTTATACGACGATCCCGGCCTTGTTGCTGAGTGAACAGGCTGCGTGGATAAACGGATTCGAATTACACATATCAAGATTCAAGCATCGGGGCTGAATTAGCTATTGATTAATAAACGTGTAGCGATAATTATGTTGCGCGGTTTTGTTCCTACAGCTCTTATGTTCCCCACCACACTATGCTTCTACAGCCCTGATATTTCCCAGGGCCATGGGTTCCAGAAGCTCCATGTTTCCGCGGTAACTTGGGCCAAGTTTTACTCTTAGCGACTTGGACCGTCTTACCATTTCACTTCAATGCTCTGTGGATCGCTAAGGTGAACCACCGCAGTAGGTCAGTGGTAGAGCGTCAGCCTGACACAACGACGATCCAAGTTGCAATCCTCTGATAGGCAAGATGAAAGTGGCCATTTTCACAGTCCATCTTACTAGGGGTGGCCTCGTGGCGCAGTGGATTAGTCGCCAGTTTCCTATGCCGAAGGTCGCGGGTTCGATTCCCGCAAGGAGCGAACGTGTGTGACTTAGGTATGAGACTATTGAGGTCCCTGAGGGTTTTCTCCGGGCACTCCGGTTTCCTCCCTCCATTCAATAATGGAACTGGATGCAGTCAATACAAAATTTCAAAAAGAAAATTTCGATTCCCCCCCCCCCCTCCCCGTCTTCCAATAGCGATCTCCCTGCTTTTACACCACCTTTTTGAGTGATGGGTGTGTATGTGTTGTGTGTGTAAGGGTAGGATGAGACAGGTGAGCGTGTATGTTAGTACAGATCGCCGCGCTTTGAACCTCATTGATTTGGGGAAAGTCGCATAATAGTTATTTATTTATTTAATGTATCCTTCTTATATAGCGCGCTTTTCTAGCTGAAGAGCTGCTTAAGGCGCTGGCCGATACAGGACCCAACTGTAGGCCGCCCGAGACCCCCACTTGCAGCCTTGTGGGCGCAATGACTGTACTATGATCATAGCTGTGGTGGTTCAGTGTTGAGTTAGGTCCCCTGCTCCCTTCTTCCCATGACTGGTTATTCCGTTCTTCCATATCGCCAATGGTGGCTGTAGATGTTAAACATCAATGGTCAGCCATTCTTGCTAAGGTTCGTTTCTCTGTACGCCGAAATGTCAATAGCCCGAGGTTGTAATGCATTCATGGCTTTATCAGTCGCTCTCCAATTTACTTTGTACCTAGAACCGGTGTAACCAGAGGGAGAAATTCCATCGTACGGACTTTAAGCGATCCTGACGCTCGTGTCCTAGATAGGTGTCGGCGAAACATATACACCCAGCAAGCAGGCGTCAGCCAATGCGCCAAAAGGCTGCAAGTGAGCGCTTCGGGTAGCTGAGTTAGATCCCTCATCTCTGCCAGTCCCCTTGAGCAGCTCTAGAACAAATGCATCATTTGACAAATTCAGCTTCAAAAGTATGTTAAACCTTGTAACAATTAAGCTGGCAAAAGAGAGAGGTTTAGCGCTATATAAGTTATAATTGTCACTGTGTTTGCATTTTGAACATTTTCACACCCCTTGAAGTTTTGTTTTATGAGCATTATAACACTATTGCCCCCTGTCCCTTCATACCTTGAAGTTTTGTTTTACGAGCATTATATCACTATTGCCTCCTGTCCCTTCAGACCTATAATCCTTCACATTTACAGCACAAACTCCAGCACTCTTTGACATCGCCTGCATGGTTGCTTTCCACTTAAAATGTCAATGGCACTTAAGTTTTTTGCGATGCATATTTTATTCTCAGCGTTTTTTCTTCGATATTACTTGCATGCGGATATTTTTTTTGGGATACATTCTTTGAGATAGAATTAATTAATAATTAAAGTTAACAAGGTCGTGTTTTTTTAAAACAAAAACATCTGCCTTAGAACTCGTTGTTGGAACACACATATAATCATACTAATTAGCCATAGGCAAATAACAAACATACTGCTTTAAAACTCAAAAGTGCAACTTTATCCAATAATAATAAGTCAAAATTATACAACAGTCAGTTTTAGAACTCGAATGAAGAATGAATATTGACGTTTAATATTGGCGATATGGCAGACGGGGATTCGTATTAATCCAAGGAAGAAGGCTATGGACCTAAATCAACATTGAACCACCAAAGCCATCATAAAGCTAAGATAGACAGTAAAAATGATCACTTGTCTTCGGCCCACCACGGGATTAGAACCTGGAACATCGGTGTGTGGTGTGAACGCTCTAACCACTAAGCTACAACCAGTAGGAGGTGTGTGGTGTGAACGCTCTAACCACTAAGCTACAACCAGTAGGAGGTGTGTGGTGTGAACGCTCTAACCACTAAGCTACAACCAGTAGGAGGTGTGTGGTGTGAACGCTCTAACCACTAAGCTACAACCAGTAGGAGGGGTGTGGTGTGAACGCTCTAACCACTAAGCTACAACCAGTAGGAGGGGTGTGGTGTGAACGCTCTAACCACTAAGCTACAACCAGTAGGAGGGGTGTGGTGTGAACGCTCTAACCACTAAGCTACAACCAGTAGGAGGTGTGTGGTGTGAACGCTCTAACCACTAAGCTACAACCAGTAGGAGGGGTGTGGTGTGAACGCTCTAACCACTAAGCTACAACCAGTAGGAGGTGTGTGGTGTGAACGCTCTAACCACTAAGCTACAACCAGTAGGAGGTGTGTGGTGTGAACGCTCTAACCACTAAGCTACAACCAGTAGGAGGGGTGTGGTGTGAACGCTCTAACCACTAAGCTACAACCAGTAGGAGGGGTGTGGTGTGAACGCTCTAACCACTAAGCTACAACCAGTAGGAGGGGTGTGGTGTGAACGCTCTAACCACTAAGCTACAACCAGTAGGAGGGGTGTGGTGTGAACGCTCTAACCACTAAGCTACAACCAGTAGGAGGGGTGTGGTGTGAACACTCTAACCACTAAGCTACAACCAGTAGGAGGGGTGTGGTGTGAACACTCTAACCACTAAGCTACAACCAGTAGGAGGTGTGTGGTGTGAACGCTCTAACCACTAAGCTACAACCAGTAGGAGGTGTGTGGTGTGAACGCTCTAACCACTAAGCTACAACCAGTAGGAGGGGTGTGGTGTGAACGCTCTAACCACTAAGCTACAACCAGTAGGAGGTGTGTGGTGTGAACGCTCTAACCACTAAGCTACAACCAGTAGGAGGTGTGTGGTGTGAACGCTCTAACCACTAAGCTACAACCAGTAGGAGGTGTGTGGTGTGAACGCTCTAACCACTAAGCTACAACCAGTAGGAGGTGTGTGGTGTGAACGCTCTAACCACTAAGCTACAACCAGTAGGAGGGGTGTGGAGGGAGGATGGCAATTTTTGACATTGGCAAATCAAACTCTTAATAACTCGTAAAACAGTCTTCAAACTCATAAATCAACATTCAAGAGAAGTCAAGCCAAATTAAATACCACAAACACTGGAGTAAAAAAATAAAACAAAAAACGACAAATGATACAAGACTTTTATATAGCGCAATTCAGAGCTTCACGCAGCAGGACTGCTTTCATTATTCGTAGTATTATTAAAGCATAAAATACGGTCACGCCATTTTCGCCAGGTAAATACGTTTCCTTGCCTCGAGTCCTCTCTTAAACCTAACTACCAACCACCACCTACCCTCTTCGTCTCTGTGACTACAAAGATCCCTTTCTGGGCTGAAAGCAGGCACAAACCATAGATACCAACTTTTTTCCTGCCTATTTTTGCAAACCCTTTCTGTCAAGGTTGCGAATGCTTACGACAGCTGGCCAGCACATTTCGTTGTTTACAGCCGCGCAAGACCAACAACTGTCTTTCCCACACAGTTTGTCACGTACTGTCTCACTGCCGTATCTCAGTGGTAGAACATTCGCTTGGCACACCGATGACCCAGGTTCGAATCCCGTGACTGGCAAGAAAAAATTGTCTTTTGTTGTTGTAGTTACTGTCCGGTTTTAACAGTATGATTGCTCTAGTGCTGTTTGGGGTTGAATTAGGTCCATAAGCCCCCTTCCAATGGATGGTCAGCTCTGGCTATCGTATCGCCAATGATCGGTGCTCACTTCTGTCAATTCCCTCGTTATCTCTAGCCTGTTTAAACAATTCATTTAACGTCGTTAGCAATTACATTCCCAAAACTAACTTGATCACGATAGTAAAAATGAAATGAAATCAATAACAACAAAAATACATAAACTACAACTAAAAATACAATAAAATAAACTAAAATAAACAGATAAAATAAATACATCAAAGTAAAATTGAATAAAATAAAATAAATTAAACAGGCCTGCATTTTAAAACAAGGTGATTTCGTGCATTTATAAAAAAGTTTTGTATCAAATTTTATTCATCAGATTAACATAAGTTGTACAAAAAAGAAAAACAAACAAAACAACAACAACAACAGCAACAACAACAACATCAACAACAAAAGAATATATTGCAATCTTTTTATCGGTTTGCGTCCATAATGACACACACATACATGTAACAACCAACTATAAGAGATGTCTCGTCTCTAAGATGTGGTCCTGATTCGGCTCTTAGCAGTTTGCTATAAACATTATCTATGAAACCATGCGTGTAATTGGAAAGTGTCGTCTTTCTGTCACTGTATACCAACAAGTTCGTCAAACAGCATACTCCTCTTCCTTAACGTATGGCATAATATCTTCAGAGCAATGTGTACGGGAGTCTACATGCAAGTTCCGACGAAAACGATTTATTTTATTCTATGGTAGAACTTCCTCACAGTTAGATTGACGTGGCTATGATAGAACGTCATCATAGTTAAATTCAAGTGGATATTATACAACTTCGTCACAATTAGATATACGTGGACATGATAGGACTTATCACAGAGGCATCGTGTCCATTTGCTGTGGTTGTGATATTTTTTTAGTAGATCTAACTTTAGTCGGTTTAATACTTTGTGGTGCAATAGTTACTGTATTGCTGATATATTTTAGTGAATTTATTGATGGCGAAGTTTTAGTTTTGCGTCTTTTCGTTGCGACATACGTGTATGATCAGAGTGTATGAGAAACATTTGCGTGGATAAGAAACATGAATGAATCTTTGAATTTTTTTTAAAATGTGTGTTAAGTTCTTTATAAATTGCGTTTATTTTGCGTGCTTTTATCTATTGAAATGTGCCACAAATTACTGTACATAATTCCTTGGAAGTTAATACAGATTTTTTCATTGAATTTACATGGTAGAACGTCATCACAATTAGACACGCGTGGGCATGGCGGAACATCCCAAATTCTGGGAACTTGTATTTTACCATGGTCGAACCTCATCACAATCATCCTCGTACCACAAGTGGCCCACACATGTCGGTGACTTAAACAGTCTCCCAGCCCTAAATCAAAATCCTGGGCGAAAAGTCTATTATATCCTATCCTATCCTGTAACTCCAAAGTCGTAGGGGCACCACAGATGATCGTTTAACCAGCGTACTCCATCTGTCTCTGTCCTCAGCAACCCTCACGGCCTCGTTCAGTGTCAAGCCAGTCCATTCTCGAATGTTGTCCGCCCACCTCTTTTTTCTGTCTCCCTCTTCTTCTGCCTCCTTGCACCGTGCCTTGCAAGATGGTTTTGCAAGACCTGATGCTCTGTAGACGTGTCCATTCCATCGGAGTTTCCGTTTCTTCACCAATGTGTGAGCATGTCATCTTGTTGGCCAATGGCTTGTGTGGTGGTCTGTCGGACTTCGACGTTGGAAAAAGGTCTATAGCACGTTAAAAGATGAATGTTCGATTCATATAGTCATACTTTTGTGTGTGTGTCTGGTATTTGCTAAATTTGAATCTGATACACGCAGGCGGTGGGTCAAAATATCGGGATTTTGTTTTAAAATACAGAAGTCGACTTTTTATATAATTAATTTTTGTTCAGTGGATCACGTCCTCTCTCTCTCTCTCTCTCTCTCTCTCTCTCTCTCTCTCTCTCTCTCTCTCCCCCTCTCTCTCTCTCGCTCTCTCTCTGTGCTCCAAAGAAGATCCATAGTGTAACCGCCTTAAATAAACTGAGACTGAGACTTTTTGCTCGTCTATGGACAGTCCGTGGAAATTCGCATTTCGGCTGCATAAACATACGAAACGTTAAATTTAGAATATGTTTACAAGAATTACATGTATACATGTATAACACAAATGAAATAAATGATGCACATACATTTAGATCGCTCAGGTGACTCCGTTGGTCCGGAGCACTTGACAGTCCGCATCATGCTGCAAGTTCACGCCTTGATCGGCTTATAAGTTATATCTTGATTTTAAATAGCGCCTTGAATAGCTTTTAGAGCTGATATGTGTACTATATTACAACAATTACTGTCATTTTTTACAATACAACGTGACGCAACTAAACAATAACACAGTACAACAAAAAAACACAAAAACAATACAAAACAACACAGACAACACACAACAACGCAGACACAACACACAACAACGCAGACATAACAACGCAGACACAACACAAAACAACGCAGACACAACACAAAACAACGCAGACACAACACAAAACAACGCAGACACAACACATAACAACGCAGACACAACACAAAACAACGCAGACACAACACAAAACAACGCAGACACAACACAAAACAACGCAGACACAACGCATAACAACGCAGACACAACACAAAACCACGCAGACACAACACAAAACAACGCAGACACAACACAAAACAACGCAGACACAACACAAAACAACGCAGACACAACACAAAACAACGCAGACACAACACAAAAACAACGCAGACACAACACATAACAACGCAGACATAACACATAACAACGCTGACACAACACATAACAACGCTGACACAACACAAAACAACGCAGACACAACACAAAACAACGCAGACACAACACAAAACAACGCAGACAACACAAAACAACGCAGACACAACACAAAACAACGCAGAAACAACACAAAACAACGCAGAAACAACACAAAACAACGCAGAAACAACACATAACAACGCAGACACAACACAAAACAACGCAGACACAACACATAACAACGCAGACACAACACAAAACAACGCAGACACAACACAAAACAACGCAGACACAACGCATAACAACGCAGAAACAACGCAGACACAACGCATAACAACGCAGACACAACACATAACAACGCAGACACAACACATAACAACGCAGACACAACACATAACAACGCAGACACAACACAAAATAACACAGACACAATACAAAAACAACGCAGACACAACACAAAACAACGCAGACACAACACAAAAGAACGCAGACATAACAACGCAGACACAACACATAACAACGCAGACACAACACATAACAACGCAGATACAACACATAACAACGCAGACACAACACATAACAACGCAGACACAACACATAACAACGCAGACACAACACAAAACAACAAAGACAAAACGCAGAACAACACAGACACGTCGTACAAAAACGCAGACACAACACATAACAACGCAGACAAAACACCATAGACAAAACACAGACCCAACTTAAAACGACACAGCTGCCACACAAAACGACACAGAAATAACACAAAACGGCACAGGCACAGCACAAAGCAACACAGATAACACAAAACAACACAGACGCAAAACAAAACAACACAGACAACACAGGCACAACACAAAACACAAAGCAACACAGACACAACACAAAATAACGCGGACACGACACAAAACAACAGACAAAACAGCACCGACACCGACAACACAAAACAACACCGACACAACACAAAAACAGTACAACACAAAACAACACCGACGCAACACAACACCTACACAACACAAAACAACACAGACGCAACACAAAACAACACAGACACAACACAGACGCAACACAAAACAACACAGACACAACACAAAACAACACAGACAACACAAAACAACAGACAACACACACCAACAATGACAACACCGACACAACTTAAAAACAGTACAACACAAAACAACACAGACGCAACACAAAACAACACAGACACAACACAGACACAACACAAAACAACACAGACGCAACACAAAACTACACAGACAACACAAAAACGATACAACACAACACAATACAAAACAACACAAAACAACACAAAAACGATACAACACAACACAATACAAAGCAACACAAGAACCACACAGCTTAATTTACTCAATTATATCAACCAATTATGAAAGGCGTTTGAATTATTTCGATGCCCACACGTATTCAAACTAAAAACCATCCGACGGACCAGTGTACTTCGCTTCGCCGTACGTTCAGAGTGTGTTGTTGCGCAGGCGACATATAATCTAGCAGTTTCAGTGCATACGGGCAGCGCTGACTGTGCGCTCTCTATCTTACAAAGCACCCTTCACATGTGCAATGAATATATGTAGGCCAACGTTACTACGAAACAACTACTGTAGTGTATTTTTTACCAGAACATGGATATTAAAGCATGAAAAAGTGAAACCATGAAAGTAAGTGCAGCAATTTTTATGATTCTGTTTTGTTACAAGTTTGTTTGAAATGGTTTTATCACTTTTTTTGTGTGATTTATTTTTTGTCATATGTGTACTGTGTGTGTGTTTGTGCGCGTGTGTGCGTGTGTGTTGGTGTGTGCGGGTGTGTGTGTGCGTGTGTGTGTGTATGCGCGCGCTAATAAGAAAATGATCATTACATAATTATCGTCCAAGAAGCCAAACCTATGTAGGTATGTACGGTACGTTCGTGGCAATTTTCTTAATGGGTTGCTTTTTAACTAAGAAATGTACTTAGGTTAGGATAGTCATAGTCTGTCAAGATTTGAAATACTTCTGCCTAGCCGCTGTGATCTGCAGAGAAGCCCCAATGTGTAGGCCTAGTAAAAGTCGTGGCCTCCAAAGTGTGTCCGTACAAGTGAAAGCATATTCATAAATGGAGGTTTTATGAATCGTTTCTTTCCCATGTTGGTCGTAGTGGACACCGGGGTAAAATGGGGTACTTAACACAAAAACATAAACAGAATGACGCACATCAAGACGCAGAATAATTGGTTTACATGAATACAAACCTTGGTTATCTCACAACATTATAGCAAAGCAAAAAGATTGTAGCAAGTCATTTCAATGATTTATTGAACTTCAAAATACATAACCCATTGCACCCCATTCTGCCCCATACCTTGGGCAAAATGGGGTACCACATTGGGGCGAAATGGGGAAGCATAAAAATGAAATTAAGCTGATAGAAAAAGACCTTCGTTGCTAAAATAAAATAAAATTGAAAATTACGACGTGTTGCTTATGGGGAAGCATAAAAATGAAACTAAGCTGATAGAAAAAGACCTTTGTTGCTAAAATAAAATAAAATTGAAAATTACGACGTGTTGCTTTTCGATTGTTTCTGTTTGTTTCAAGTATAACTGTGCATTTTACAAGTGAACAGAGATGTGTCAATCATCATCACACAGTTCGCACTTAAAGACAGGGAGTTCCGTATCCTCGTCAAGCCCGGCACAGGAATAGTGTGCCCATTACTGGCATTCAGAGCACCCCGTTTTGCCCCACCCTCCATACCCCATTTTACCCCACAATTAGTGCAAATGAAACACGCGTGCTTGCTACGTAATAAATCACAAGAGAACTAAATGCAACATGACAGTTTGTAGATAATAAGACGACTTAGAAATAGAGACCAAAAACAATATTTCAACCATTCATGCTCCGGAGATTTCACATTAAACGTGTAATTTGAAAGAGTGTTCCAAAAGTCTTGGGCACATTTTGACATTGAATATTTCCGAAACTATTAAGGATATAAAAACGCATCTGGTAAATTCGGAAAGCTTGTAATCTCAATTTTTACATGGAATGTTCAAAGATGTTCAATGTGAGCACCATTGGTCACACGACATACATCAAGCCGATAGTCAAATTCTTGCCAAACGCGTCCCAGCATTTTCTGGTTGAGTGAACGCCATTAATGGGTCTGAAAAGAAATTAAAAAATCAACAGCTTTACAAAAAACTTAATGTAATTAGCTTTAAAATGGCACAACTTTTATCTTACTACCATTCATAGTAATTGAGATATGGGGACTTCAAATGTGCCCAAGACTTTTGGAACACCCTGTAGATCTAAGAAGGCAGCGAGAGAGCCCGCGAAAGCAACATAGACGGGAAACTGCGTCTTGTCATGTGATCTGTCGAACCAATGAGAGCGTGCCCTTGATAGTGCCCTGCAAGGGTACAATGTCCTGCTACCCCACTTTACCTCGATACCCCATTTTACCCCAGTGTCCACTAATGAGGTATACTGGTGTGGTGCCGCACGCTCTACGAACCAGTGACATGTGTACTTCTATAATACAGTCACTGTATTAGCGTGTAGTGTATTTATGACAGTGAAATCATGTCTTAGTGGGAGAGGTTTTTGTATTTTCAGACATTTATGACAGTGAAATCAAGTCTTAGTGGGAGAGGTTTTTGTATTTTCAGACATATGTGGAAATACGTTGATATAGGCGGGAACCAGAACGAACTGTTGCTCAATGTACCTTAAGAACCGCTCAACAAGTTTTGACCAAACGTCATAGAACCATTACCTGTGTTAAAGTCCAGGGCTGGCGTGCATGAACGAACTTAAAAGCCGACTTAGACTTAAGTAGCATGTTTCAGTGAAGCGTTAAGTCTAAGTCGGCTTTTAAGTTCGTTCATGCACGCCAGCCCTTTGTGTTGCCTCAAAGGCTAAGGTGAGTCAATTATTCGTTAAACGTCGCTTTGCTCTAGATCTCAAAAAGAGCTTTAACGATTGTGATGGTGTTTTGGTATACAAAAACTCCAGGTCATGGCCAATCATTTCTTGGTAGTCCGTTGGTCAGTCAATTGGTCGGTATTTCACGTTTGCGTTCAGAACACTTCTTTTGAATTGTCTCCCCCCCAAAAAAAAAAAGAAATAAAGAAAAAGAAAAGAAAACTTACTTGACCGATTTTTATTATTTTACTATGAAAATACTGAAACTATTGATCAGTTTTTGTATCATACATAGGCCTATTTGCACATGCTCAAAATCAAAGCTCAAAGTCGCTGTCCATCATTTTCCACATACCTTTTTGCGCTGTATTTCGAAATTCCCGTACAGATTCTGATACATTTTATCTTGCAGATAGTCCTGAAAGTGGCCGAATCACCCGTGTTTTCAGTTTGCTTTTTTAGGATAAAACAAGACAGAATAGCCCCAGCTTCATTTATTTATTTTTGAAATGCTGGCTTTTCAAGCAGATAGGTCGGAGTGTCTGAATGACTTGCCATCGTGTTACTTTTTTCACATGGACTGCTTCTTGGGGTTCTTACATCCTGTACCATTGACAACAGAACTGTTTGTGGGTGGGTTGTCGATGTCTACAATCTTCTTCCAACACCTGTATACATTGAGGCCTAGCTTGTGAACTCAGTTGCACGGACTTTAAAGATCCCAACGCTCATGTTCTAAAATGGTCCTGATTTGGCTCGGAAGAGTCCGCTGGACCTAAAGCAATAACAATGTAATGTAATGTATGTTCTAAAACCAGATACAAAACCACATCCCAGCGATGATCACTAACGTCTTGTTCCCCTGGCAATGGGTGGCGCTGTTGTGCGGCTTCCGGGCTGTCCTTGAGAAAGTAGCCCGAGCTGAGCCCCCATCAATGACCTATGTCACCCCCAATCAAATTATAGAAGAAAAAAAACAAGGCTAAAACATTATGTCATGTAGAGTAAATATGGGGATGAAAGTGAAACCTTGAGATGTAGTTTGAATTTATTTATTTATTTCCTTATTTATGTATATCATCTATTCATTTCTTTATTTATTTTAAAAAAAAGATTGCACGATCATCTTCTTACATGTGTTTGGTTTTGTAAGGTTATAGGCTAAATGGTTCTGCATCGTTGGTAAAGGCAAAAGCAGATCCGTGCGTAAAATCTTACAATAGAGGTGAATACGCTATATCTACTACGGCCGGAATAGATTTCTTAGAAATAGACTGAGCTTTTCAACAAGTGCATGCATTGGAACGGGCATTATAATTTTTATAATATAAGAAAATAAAAGCATTTGTGGAGAAGCGTAAACAAAACTAAAGAGAACTAATTGCAAGTAATTCCATTCCTTCCATTATTTCGAAATTTGGCTCGTTCAATTTGCCGACAATTTCAAAATATTTGTATAGATAAGTCTGGGCTGATAATAGCATCACATTATTGTATATAATCTTTAATGTTACTATTTCGTGTGTGTGTATTTTTTTCTGTACACACGACAAACATATAATATAGATATTAAAACAGTATCTCGTCGGCAAGGACAGAGGCATGATATCGTCATTAGAAGCGTTTTCAACTGGGCTGTTTAAATGTATTATATTTACAATGTATTATATTTACAATGTATTATATTTACAATGTATTATATTTACAATGTATTAGACAATAATCTCTTCTTTTCCTTTACTACAAAAACAAACAAACAAATAAACAACAAAACTAATGAGATATCGCACAATAGCAATAGCCAGTTTGTTGTTGTTGTCGTTATTTCTTATTATTATTATTATTATTATTATTATTATTATTATTATTATTATTATTATTATTATTATTATTATTATTATTATTATTATTATTATTATTATTATCATCGTCATCATTATTATTATTACAGCTATTATGTGTGGGTGTATTTTGTAGTGTATATATGGCACACGATTCCACAAGGGGAAGATAACAAATGAAAAATAATTGGAGAATGTTTCTACCTAGACTACGTAAAATCTCGCATTATGATCTTTTAAACTGTAGCGTGTCCACTAATGTACTGTGTTAGGGTTGTAGGAGTAATTGGTGGAATTAGACTATTGTTTTATAATATAACAAGGTAGTTTGTTAGCTTGCAATTCCTAAGTGTTTTTAAAGAAATACATGCACAGAGAGTATTTAAATCTGCTATGTTTTCTCTAATTCAGCCTTTCTAATCGTCATCCTAATATATTATAAAAAAAAGTTTTGTTTTTTTTAAGCGGACTGCTTAAAATGAAAGATATGAAAGATATTTTAAATGGTATAGCAACATGAATTCCTAAAATGCCATCCCCATAGCACCATTCATTGTATAATGTGTGTGGGTGTGCGTTTTGTTATAGATACGACAAACGATACCACAAGGTCATGAATATTACCAGTGTACCATACCACTCGTTCTTGACTTGACTGGCGTTCACTTGAAATATACATTGTGGACATCCGAAAGAAACCCAGCGTGATATAATCTGTTATCCGGGTTGTGTTTCTATACGCAACAAACCCCGCTCCTTTTTATGATGTTGTCTGTAACTGTCCTTGCCAGTGACACGAATTCTAGGCCTGGTCTATTTAAACTGATTAGGAACATGTAACTATGTTAGAATAGTTGACAGATTAGCCAGGGAAAAATATAGGTTATCCAAATCGAGATAATAATTATTATCACAGGAACAGCGAATCTGAAAGGTACAGCCTACATAATAATAATCACTCGAGATTTGAAAATAAATATATTTTATGCTATGAAAAAACTAAATAGTTTTCAACACAAGTAGGCCTACCGGAGATAATAACAATATAGAAGGAAGAAATACAGCCTTGAGGTACAGTAGAACAATATATATCTATCCTATCCTATCCTATCCCATAACTCGGAGGTCGTAGGGGCACCACAGAAGATCGTTTAACCAGCGTACTCCATCTTTCCCTGTCCTCAGCAACCCTGATTGTTTCGCTCAGTGTCAAACCAGTCCATTCTCAAATGTTGTCTTCCCACCTCTTTTTCGGTCTCTCTCTCTTCTTCTACCTACTTCAAACAATATATATATCTATGTAGCGGAAAGGGAGGTGACTGATTGAGGCTTGGGAGAGAAATTGTCTACCTTGAGTTTTCTTGGTTAGACTGGCCTTGGGTGGCTACTGCTTTGCAGATTCCTTTGGGTATGCCATTGGGTTAACAGTACAAGGCGACACGACATTTGTTCTCCCCGGCTGACCATTCGTCCGCTGCATCTGGTGCCGAGCGGGACCACATTGTCGGCAGGCATTTTATGCAGGTCGGTGGCAGCGGCCTTGCAGTTAGAATGCGTGGCACTGGTAGCCGGCAGCCTGGTACTCCCAACCACGCTCCATCGCCTTGCAAGGCAAATATTTTTATTTCCTTCTTTTGAGGGACTACATGAAAATGACAGCTCGGGTGGAGCAATGTTCCCAAGGGTTGGTGGCCGAGAAACGGGAGTTAAAGTCTCCGCTCGGCTACATATATTGAGTAGGTATTATCGTGACTCAGATTCTTTGATTTATCTTAGTATATTTGGACAGTATCACACTTCCTTCTTCAGACTACTGAAGTTGAAGTTGAAAAAAATGTTGATTAAAAGAAGAAAATCCCAACTGGTAGTACGGTCCTTGAACAAAGATGCGGTGTCATTTATGACATTGATTGCTAATTTTGCAACGAGGATTATCTTGTGGAAACAGGCCGCTCATTAAAGGACAGACTTAAGGAACATAATCAAAATCTCATTCAGCAGTGTTTCAGCACATCCAAGCTACAGGCAACCGTATGGACCCATCTAAAACCAGAATTATTCTCACTGAACTACACATAGAGAAAAGGAGAGTCAGAGAAGCAATTGAAATCAGAATTCTTGAATCTAGAACCTCCTCATATTTATGATCAAATACTGTTGGAATAAACTCGCCCAGATTCCAATTTCCATTCAATACAGTGACTTATCTCAATTATTCTTCTTCTTTTAATCAACATTTCCCAACTGTTACTTCAGTAGGCTGAAGAAAGAATGTGTGGTGCTGTAATGTCTCAGCAGCGCTCGATATACCGAGATAAATCATAGAATCTGAGTCAAGATATTAAAAGTACCTAGGAAAACTATGATATACAGTGGTCCTACGCTTGTGACATGGACTGACTCAAAAACACAAGACTCCAAGGCTCAACATATAATTTTGCGCAGTGCAAATAAATGCATTATGGTGTGCTATATAATACACATGCTCTGGAGTGTCCGTCTTAAGTAGTCATCGACTGAAAATCAAGTACAGTTACTCCTCCAATGATTTACTACAGTGCAATATTTGCAAACTCTTCTGTATTTTATGACTATTTTCAAAATAAACAAATATTAATGATTTTATGAAGACTTCAAGCCAATCAAGTGTATTTCCAGACACGTTCAGACATAACCTATCAAATAAGCAGTTTTAAAAGAGTTTATTTTCTTGGCGATGTTGTGACACGGTTTTACCTTCCTATCCTATCCTATCCTATCCTATCCTATCCTATCCTATCCTATCCTATCCTGTCCTATTCTGTCCTATCCTATCCTGTCCTATTCTGTCCTATCCTATCCTGTCCTATCCTATCCTGTCCTATCCTATCCTGTTCTGTCCTATCCTGTCCTATTCTGTCCTATCCTATCCTATCCTATCCTATCCTATCCTATCCTATCCTGTCCTATTCTGTCCTATCCTATCCTGTCCTATTCTGTCCTATCCTATCCTGTCCTATTCTGTCCTATCCTATCCTGTCCTATCCTATCCTGTCCTATTCTGTCCTATCCTATCTTGTCCTATTCTGTCCTATCCTATCCTGTTCTATCCCATAACTCGAAAGTCTTTGGGGCACCAAAGATAATCGATTAACCAGCGGACTCCATCTTTCCCTGTCCTCAGCAGCCCTCATGGCTTCACTCAGTGTCAAGCCAGTCCATTCCCGAATTTTGTCTTCCCACCTTTTTCTGTCTCCCTCTTCTTCTGCCTCCTTGCACCTTGCCTTGCAGAATAGTTTTTGCAAGGACTGGTGCTCCAGTGACGCGGCCATACCATCGGAGCTTCCGTTCGTTTCTTCACCATTGTGAGCATTGTCCAATGGCTTGTGTGATGGTCTGTCGGACTTCCTCATTGGTGTCCTAGGTATAGGAAATGCCCAGAAGTCTTCTATAGCATCTCATTTCCATGCTTTGTATTAATTGCTGTAGTTTTATCTTAAAGAAGCAAAAACGGGGAACCATAGAATTCTATGCCGTGATCTGAACTGTCAGCCAGCAAAACATGATCCAAATCGAATCAGCCAATGATTAGACACCGCACAAAACGTGTTTACAACATGGTGAAGTATAATCCGTCTGAGAGCAGCCCCTTTCAATACCACCATCATCCACGCCTATGCCCCAACATCAGACTATGCCGACAGCGAAGTGGAGGATTTCTATGAACATCTACAGGCTGTCCTTGACAAAGTGCCGAAGAAGGATGTAGTCACAGTGCAAGGCGACTGGAATGCCAAGGTTGGCCAAGATGCGCACCACAACTGGGCAGACACATGTGGACCCCACTGCAACAACGAGACAAATGAAAGAGGTCTGAGACTCTTGGAGTTTGCCAGATACAACAATCTGATACTGGCAAACACACTTGGTCTCCACAAAAAATCCAGACGATGGACCCGACGGAGAGGATCACAACCCGATTGACTACATCATGGTCTAGGAACGCTTCAGATCAAGCATCAACATTGGCAGGACAAGCACTTTTCCAGGAGCAGACATCGGAAGTGACCACGATCTCGTGATGATGTCCTTCCGGCTCCATTTGAAGAGAGTAAACACAGGAAAGTGCCCCAAATTGAAGTTCGATCTGGACAAACTTCAAGACCCGGAGATGGCAGAAATTGGAGGGAAATTTGCACCACTGCTCATTTTGGGAGCTAGTGAAGTAGATGTCAACACCATGACCACCACCTTCAACTCAGCTGTGACAGATGCCGCCACTGAGATTCTTGGCAAGCACAGCCCAAAAGAAGAAACAGTGGATCACACCTGAACTTTTGGATCTGTGTAATAAACGAAGAGAGATTAAAAAAAACACCTCACAGGGAGCTCATACCTACCGAAAAATCAAACATTATATCCGAAAAGGCATGCGCACAGCAAAGTAGAACTGGATAGAACAGCAATGCCAGGAAATAGAGAACAGTCTGAACAAGAACAACAGCAAGAAGGTCTACCAGACTGTGAAGCGGCTGGCAAGTGTTAAACAGCCCAAGGTCTCCACGATCCAATGCAAGTCTGCTCTATGTCTTACAGAACAAGAAGTCTTGGGTAGATGGACAGATTATTGCTCTGACCTTTACAACCACATACCAAACAGAGACCCATCAGTTCAAGCATGGCCCCAGAACAGAGAAGAAGAAGAAATCCTCCCAATTCTCAGAGAAGAAGTTGAGGCAGCAGTGCAATCACTGAAGAAGGGTAAGTAAGCAGGAGTGGACAACATACCCGCGGAATTGCTTCAAGCAGGTGCAGAGGCGATGACTGAAGACCTCACCATTATTTGTAACAAGATCTGGCAGAGTGGGGAGGGATCTACACCATGGACCCAGGCGCTTGTCATCACTCTTCCCCAAAAGGGTAACCTCCAGGAGTGTGAAAATTACCGCACCATCAGCCTCATCAACCATCCCAGCAAGGTCATCCTGAAAAAAATACTCAGCTGGTTAAAACCCCAAGCTAAACAAATCATAGCTGAAAAACAAGCAGGAATCAGGGCATGGCTATATACAACTGAACAGAGTTTCAACCTCAGAATAATCTGCGAGAAATACCTACAGCACCAACAACATCTGTATCATATGTTCGTAGACTTCAAGAAAGTATTTGACCGAGTCTGGCATGCAGCTCTGTGGGCAATCATAAGTGTGTACAATATCAGCCCTAAAATTAATGAAGTCATCAAAAGACTGTATGATAAGGCTATCAGTGCAGTCCTCCACAACAGCGCCATCGGGAACTGGACCCGAACAACAATCGCGGGGCGTAAAGGATGCCTACTCCTTCCAACACTATTCAATATCTTCCTGGAGGGCATCATGTCAGATGCCCTTGCAGATCACGAAGGCACAGTCAGCATAGGGGGATAACGGATGACATTGATGAATTGGCTGAAGAACAGCTGATAAAGAGGCTTGACACCACCTCCAGCTGATACAGAGGCTTGACACCACCTCCAGAACCTATTGAATGGAAATAAGTGCAGAGAAGACCCTAATGATGACCAACAACACCAATGGCATCAACATAGACATCAAGGTATAAAACCAATCCCTCAACACAATGCATAGCTCAAATATTTATTTGTCTGTTACAATGACTCCAGGATCGCTCAAACAACTGCGGCACTGACAAGACTGCAGCCCATTTGAAAAGACAGGTCCATCAGTCTACATTCCAAGGTAAGGCTGCTAAGCTCCCTTGTCATCTCCATCTTCCTGTACGCTGGCGAAACATGGACCCTCACAGCAGATCTACAGTGAAGAATACAAACATGAAGATAAGACTTCTGGACATTTCCCATACCCAACACATCACCATCGACGATGTCCGACAGACCATCACACAAGTCATTGGAGAACACGATGCGATGACATGCTCAAAGTGGTGAATAAACGGAAACTCCGATGGTATGGCCACGTCACCAGAGCATCAGGCCTTACAAAGACCATCCTGCAAGGTACGGTGGAAGGAGGTAGAAGAAGAGGGAGACCGAAAAAGAGGTGGGAGGACAACATTCGAGAATGGATTGGCTTAACTCTGAGCGAAGCCATGAGAGTTTCTGAGGACAGAGAAAGATGGATTACGCTGGTTAGACGATCATCTGTGGTGCCCCAACGACCTTCAAATTACGTGATAGGATAGGATAGTATAGGATAGAATAGGAAGCACAATGACCTTAACCTTTGAGAAAGTACAAATACGAATGATCCAACGTGCTTAGTAGTAGTTAAAGTTTGCACAAAGAAAAAAATAGTACATATCGGTTCAGTTATTCTTGAGTTCAGGCCAAAAGTGGACTTTGAACACAAAAAGTCAATTAAATTCCGACCGACACTCCGAGTACCGGACACCTACCGAAGGATAGCCCATATTTAAAATACCTGTATATGAAAAGTCAACAGAATCTCTTTAGCCTTGCCGTTTTTGAGATATAGAGCAAAACGTATTTAACAACAAATTGACTTCAGTGACCTTGACCTTTGCGGTTTAGACAAATATGATGGCACAGACGGGAGTCAGGCCAGTATCCTAGGTAATGTTCCTATGAAGTTTGGTTAAAATCCGTTGACGGATTCTTGAGATATGGCTTCCAATGTAGCAGCCGACCGACCGACATTTGACTCGTTCTGATTGCCTACTGGCTTGTATATTTTCAGACAAGTCCAGAAAAAAATAACATGACTTTTTGATTACAATATAATTTTAATCATGCAGGGTAGATTTTGGATATCGAGTTGTTAGGGTATGTTATCTATTCTTCCGATTCTATCCTATCCTATCCTATCCTATCCTATCCTATCCTATCCTATCCTATCCCGTAACTCCAAAGTCGCTGGGGCACCAAAGATGATCGTTTAACTAGCGTCCTCCATCTTGTTCTGTCCTCAGCAGCCCTCATGGCTTTGCCCAGTGTCAAGCAGGGGTATGGTAATGTTTCTTAAAAGTTAAGCACAAACTAGCTAGATTTTTTAAAAGGATTGGTGACGATCTGAACGTTAGAAGAAAAGGAAAACACACATACACACACGCACGCGCACACACACACACATAGCACAGCATTGGGTATCGCGTCATGAGTTTTTCTGACACATAGGCTGTTCTTCTTCTTTGTTGTAGGCAGCCAACTTCCATATGTTGAAGAAACTTGCTGCACTGAGATAGGAGGGTGGAAGTGGGGGGGGGGGCTGCTGTTTTATTGTTTTAGATCAGGGGGATGGGACAATTTGGGGTATCTGGGCAGGAGAAGGGATGAAAAGGGGATTTGGGGAGGGGGGGGGGGGGATAGGAATGTTATTGTTGTGTTACGATATGTGATGCTGTTTTGTTGTGGTGTACGCCTACCACCCCCGTAGCACAACAATTGGGACCAGGCATTCTTTTTGAAACCAGCCTCTCCGGCAATGTAAACAACAAAGTATGAAAAGCACGTAGCTTATATTGTTTTGGATCTCAGTGGCGAGTATTACAAGAAGGTGGCACAGTGGCCGAGTGGTTTAGGCACACGCTAGAAACGTTTCATGTTATAAGCATCGTTAAACGGGGTTAGTACTTGGATGGATAACCCAACTTGGACGGCAGCTACCATCCAAGGCACACACACGCACACACGCGCACACACACACTCACACAGACACACACAAGAATGAAACCAGAGCACGACATACCCCAGTCTACCCAGCTGTAAATGGAAACAAGAGCACGACATACCCCAGTCTACCCAGCTGTAAATGGGTAGGTGGATCTGTTTAAAACCGGGAACTAATATTTAAAAAAAAGCCTAATCAAAGATGAGATAGGCTCCGCTCTCATTAAGCTACCTACAGAAAAGGGAGGTTCAATACGCCACTCTCCTAAACGGCCAAAATATTTCGGGAAAATCCTTTACTTTTTGTCAATAGATGAAACTTGGCATTAAAGAAAACCCCGCCAATCTCATAACGTCTCAATGTAGGTCCAAAACACAACTTTGTCGGTTTATTAAATGCCTTTTCCAATTGTAAGAACTAACCCACGTATATCATTTACGACTACACAGGTACAAACAAAACAGATGGAATTATGCTATGGTTTGTCAAGCGTATTGTGTGTTGCATTGCTGCCTAGATAGTTGCAACTTTCAGACCCCCGTGGGGGTGCCGGGGGTTTCAGTATAAATAGTATCCCCACTTTCTGGAAATTTAGTTCTTTAAATTCCCCCTGTCGCTGTCTTTCTCCTTTGTTCTTTCTCATTTCTACTCTGTTCTATCAATCTACTATACTATCATCTTTTTCACTAGACCAGTCACCTATATTTTTCATTGAAAACTCTTCCGGGACAAAACTCCTCATTTGTGTGTGAGGTCTGTTAAATCAGCTTGGAAATATTGGACGCTTTCTGCCAGGTGGTCACTGGAGCTTCCTATGATGTTATTATTTGGCAATGTAGGCATTTGCCTTACAGAAGAACAAGAAGTCTTGGACAGATGGACAGAGTACTGCTCTGACCTTTACAACCATACACCAAATGGAGACCCATCAGTTCTAGCATGTCCCGAGAGCAGAGAAGAAGAAGAAATCCTCCCAATTCTCCGGGAAGAAGTTGAGGCAGCAGTGCAATCGCTGAAGAAAGGGAAGTCAGCGGGAGTGGACAACATACCAGCGGAACTGCTACAAGCAGGAGGAGAAGCGATGACTGATGCTCTCACCATTATCTGCAACAAGATCTGGCAGAGTGGGGAATGGCCTACACCATGGACCCAGTCGCTTGTCATCACTCTTCCCAAAAAAGGTAACCTTCAGGAGTGTGAAAATTACCGCACCATCAGCCTCATCAGCCATCCCAGCAAGGTCCTCCTGAAAATAATACTCAACAGGTTGAAACCACAAGCTGAACAAATCATAGCTGAAGAACAAGCAGGATTCATGGCGAAGTACCACTGAACAGATTTTCAACCTCAGAATAATCTGTGAGAAATACCTACAGCACCAACAACATCTATATCATGTGTTCATAGACTTCAAGAAGGCATTTGACCGAGTCTGGCATGCAGCTCTATGGGCAACCATGAAAGTGTACAACATCAGCCCTAAAATTATAGAAGTCATCAAAAGCCTGTATGACAAGGCTACCAGTGCAGTCCTCCATAACAGCGTCATCGGGAACTGGTTCAGAACAACAATCGGTGTGCGTCAAGGATGCCTACTCTCTCCAACACTCTTCAACATCTTCCTAGAGCGCATCATGTCAGATGCTCTTGCAGATCACGAAGGCACAGTCAGTATAGGGGGCAGAGCAATCTCCAATCTTCGTTTTGCGGATGATATTGATGGATTGGCTGGAGAGGAACAACTTGACTTGTACAGAGCTTGGCTTGACAAGTCCAAATGGAAGGAAATAAAACATGCCATCATGGCAAACAACATCAGTGCACAGCTTCATTTAAGCCATTCTATTTGTCAAGACAATGGTCTCGACAGGGAGTCCTCTCCAAAAACAACTGCCTGACAAGGTTGAAGCCCATTTGGAAAAGACAGAACCATCAGTCTACATTCCATGTAAGACTGCTGCGCTCTCTCTCATCTCCATCTATATAATAAGCATGGACCCTCACAGCAGATCTCCAATACCAGAAACACCCCACCCACAAAACCAAACCACCCACAGAGACCCATCCACAACCCACGTCACATTCAGAATTTGCAGAACCATTGCTCCCATGTAAAATATCCCCCCCCCTACGACCCAATAAAAAAAGCATATAAAAATAAATTATATCTATTATTTTTAAAACAAATAAAGCATTTTATTAGTTGTTTATATTTTTATATTCTATTTTAAACCCATAACATCCTCCTCCCGTGGGATGTCTTTATTAAAGTGACATCACACTAATACAATGAGCAGTCAACAGCACTCATAACCATCCAGTTAAACTACACATCACGCAGGACTCCCATACCATCCTAGCCTTCACCATCTTTCCAAACCTCTTCGGGCCTCCTATACTCCCACACCCGTCTTAGTCACCCTTTCACCCCCTTTCACCTAATTCTTCACCTTCACCCTGACAACCCTCAATCAAACGAGAAGTCATACTCCACCATCTAGCAAAAGAGAGAAATCTGTACCTCAACCAAGATTGGCATCCGTCACGCAGAGTGACCCTCCTGACTGCATTCCAAGTGACGCCACGCTAAGCCTGGTCAACTGTCCAACCAGACTATTTGGAACAACCGCCGCCCTTCAATAACCAGCTAAGTTATTGACCCACGAGCATCACCACTCGAAGATCATCTGGCCAGATACACTCCTGCACTCTTGCCCTGATGATATCAGTCCACAGTAGCACTAATACCCCCGAAATCATCCACCCAGAATATCTCCGAGCTACTCCCTACTGATACAAACGCTATCCCGTGACTCACTATTTAGCATTACTCAATATAGACGACCCAATTCGATTTAATAAACCTTCCTAGTTAGAAATGCACCTACCCAGACTGGCCTTTGTTTTCGAATTTCTCAACTAGTGTAGTATACCATCTTTCTCGTCTACCCTTTGACTGTCTCTCATTTAGTTAGTAGCCCTAGCCTTAATCTCTTGAATGTCATCGCATCATTAGCCTAACAAAGGAGGTAATACAGCGCTAGAGATTAAGAGCTTACCCTCCATTCCCCCAACCCCTTTCTTTGTGACATTAACTTTGGCGACCCCGACGGGAGTAAAGACTTAGGTTCCCATCCCAACTTGACGAGACTAAGGACTTAGCTTAAATTCCACCCCAGCCCAGTACAGATAGGACCCAACCCCCTAAGCCTAGTAGTGCGTAGCGTAGCCCCATAGGTCCCTTACTGGCTTTCCCGAATGGTGGTGTCTCGAAAAGGTTTTTTTTTGCATTCATTTTGTAATTTTGATTGATTGCATTTTGTCTCTGTGGCTGTGTTGTGTTGTATGCGCCCCTGTGCAGTTTCATCGCAGCTCATTCTGCCCACCCCCTTGTTTTCCGTCAGTGTACCCCCTTGTGTGCGCCCCTCATTCCGGTTAGGACTTTTCAGGGTAAGTCACCTCCCTTACCATGGCCGACCGGGGAGAGCTTGCGCTCAAGTACAAGAGTATTGGCGAGAGCTTAGGGCTCGCCGGCACCGAACTCAAGGACTACGTCCTGGCCAACGTAGATGCGGACGTGGCCGAGGAAAAGTTGAAGAGGGAAGAGAGGGCTAAAGAGCGTGAGGCAAAGAAAGAGGAGGAGAAAGAGCGCATCGCCGCGGAAGAACGGGCCGCCGCCCGGAAGAAGGAGGAGGAGAAAGAGCGCATCGCCGCGGAGGAAAGGGCCGCCGCTCGGAAAATAGCAGAGGAGGAGAGAGCCGCCGAACGGAGGAGGGAAGAGGAGAAAGAGAGGGTAGCCCAGGAGGAGAGAGCCGCCGAGCGGAGAAGAGAGGAGGCGAAAGATAGGATAGCAGAGGAGGAGAGGGCCGCCGCACGGAGGAAGGAGGAGGACGAGAGGGTCGCGGGCACTTGAGGAGAAGAGGAAGGACAGGGAACTGGAACGGCGCCAAGCACTCCTCCAGCTTGAGCGCGACCGCCGCGATCTAGGCATCGCATCGCCCGCGAGCGAAGACTTCTCGCTCATCGCCCCCAGCTTCGCCGCCAGCGCCGGAATATCCGCAATCCCCCCGCCGATTCCGGGGATGAACTTTCCCCTGGACCCATTCGTCGAACGAGACGAATCGATCGAAGTTTATCTCGCCCGATTCGAGAGAGTCGCGGGAGAAAACAGCCTTGACCCCCAGTACTGGTATCGCAAGCTTAGTCACGGCCTTAAGGGGAAGGCCTACGAAATCCTGGCAAAGACGCCAACTTCCGAGGAGGGCGACTACCCCGCCCTCAAGAAAGCTCTACTGCACGGATTTGAGCTCTCAGGTGAGCACTACCGCAAAAATTTCCGGAACTCCCGGAGAGAGAAAGGGGAGAAGTTTACGCAATTCGCCGACCGGCTAGCCACTCTACGGGACAAATGGATAGAGCAAACGGACGAACCAAAAACGTACGACGGACTGCTCGAATTGATGCTAGCCGAGCAACTCCGAGGGACAATGCCAGCGGAGCTTCGGACTTTCGCCGCCGAACAGGGAGCCGCCCGACTAGAAGACCTCATCATCGTCGCGGACCGCTACCTCACCGCGCACCCCGACGACAGACAGCCTCGCCGGGACCCGCCCGCACCCTCGTCACCAGATACCCGCCACCAGCCTCGCCGGCCCGTCCCGCCAGCGAATCACCGCCCACCCCCGCCTAAAGGACGCCCAAACCCCGGAGCAGAGCCTGGGAAGCGGAGCACAGAGCTCTACTGCGGCTACTGCCAGCGGCGAGGACACACCCGCGAGAAATGTTTTCGCCGCATCAGCGACCAGCGTCGCAAACAAGGCACGGTATTGGCCCTACGCCAAGTTACCCCCGACGGGAACCCGGTAACCCCCGTCGCCACTCCCACCGATCGACCGGCCGTCACTGAGCAAGTGACCGTCAACGATCGCCCGGCCCACTGTCTATACGACACGGGACTCACCTTTGACGCCGTCGTCCGCCGCTCGCTCATCAGGGAACAGGACCTGACCGGCGAAACGATCACCCTGAAGTTGGCCGACGCGTCTCAGCCCAGCACCACGCTCCCTATAGCCCGGATCCAAGTCACCAGCCGATACGTCACGGGGACCATTCAAGCGGCCGTGATGGACCAGCCCCTGTATGACTTGATCCTAGGATGCCGCTACGTATTCTTGGGTATGCCGCCCCAGCCGGTGGAGTCGATGGCCGCCGTCCAGACGCGCGCCCAGGCGAAAACAGCCGCGACACCACCCCCGATACCCAACCAGATGCCGGAACAGATCCGGAAGGCCCAAGAAGACGACGTCACCCTCCGCAAGTGCTACGGAAAACTTCCCGCCGCACGCACTCCACCCAAGTCCGGGGACTTTTTCGTCGAGGACGGACTCCTCTTCCGTCAGAAGGACGACCATTCGCAACTCGTCGTACCTGCGACCCTTCGCCCCCAAGTCCTGGAACTTGGCCATAGCATGCCCCTAAGTGGACATATGGGCATAGGAGCCACTACTCTACGCATCAGCGCTCAGTACCACTGGCCCGGGATGACAGAAGACGTGAAGCGCTACGTCAAGTCCTGTCGCCAGTGCCAACGATACTCGCCCCGCCATCACACCGTACCGGTTACTATCAGCCCCACCGTCGTCGTCGGAACGCCCTTCCAACGAGTGGCCGTCGACATAGTAGGACCCCTTCCGCGGACCAAGAAGCGGAACCAGTATCTGCTTACCCTTGTCGACGCTTGCTCTATGTGGTGTGAGGCCGTACCACTACCGAAGATTGACGCCGCCCGAGTCGCCGACGCGCTCATCACCATATTCACACGAGTCGGATTCCCGGACAACATCTTGACCGACAACGGGTCCCAGTTCACCGGAAAACTCATGCAGGAAGTTTTCCAACTACTTCGCATTCGCCATATCCGAACTCCCCCCTACCACCCCGCAAGCAACGGACAGGTCGAGCGCCTGAACGGGACTCTCATCTCGATTATCCGCAAGATCGCCGACGAACAACCCGAAGCGTGGGACTCCTACGTCCCGTCAGCACTCTTCGCGTATCGAGAGACCCCGCACACCTCCACCGGATACACGCCTTCCACGCTGCTTTTTGGGAGACCCCTTTCTGGACCTCTAGCCGCCCTACGACGTAGCTGGACCGACGCCAAACTGGACGAGGCACCGGTCGACGCCACGAAATACGTCACCAAGCTCCAGGAAACTCTCAAGGCCACCTGGAAAGCCGCCTCCGCCAACCTGAAGAAGGCGAGAGAGAGACAAGCCCGCTATCATAATCGCCGCGCCCGGGACCGAGAACTGCAGGTAGGAGACCAGGTCCTACTACTTCTCCCCAGCGGCACGAACAAGCTAGACATAGCTTGGCAAGGACCCTACCCGGTGCTGGAGAAACTCTCACGTACCACTTATCGCATCGAGGTAGGCGGAAAGCCCAGGACCCACCACATCAACTTGCTCAAGCGGTACCTGGAACAGCCTGCAATCGCCCCAGACACCCACTCGCTACTCACGGTCGCGCTGGCCGTCGAAGTGGATGGTACAGAGACCGGCGTCGCCGAATTTCCGCTAAAAGGGAAGGAATCCTTCCGGGACGTATCTCTGGACCCCTCACTCCCCGCCGGCCAGCAACGCCAACTACGCGCCATCGTAGCAGAACACAGGGAAGTCCTCACCGACATTCCTGGGAGGACGGACCTAGAAGAAGTCCACCTAACCCTGACGGACCCCACTCCCGTCCGCCAGAAACCGTACCCCGTCCCGCTATCCCAGCAGCAGGTAGTAAGGACAGAAGTAGAGGCTCTGCTACAAGCCGGAGTCATCGCTCCCTCCCGTTCCCCCTACAGTGCAGGCATAGTGCTATCACGGAAGCCCAGCGGAGAACATCGCCTCTGTATCGACTTCCGGCAGTTGAATCTCGTAACACAGTTCGTACCCGGACCCCTGTCCGACCCGACGGACTTGTTTGCGAAGGTACAGTCCGCCAGATATTTCTCCAGAGTGGATCTGAGCAAGGGCTTTTACCAGATCCCCGTGCACCCTTCATCCCGCCAGTACCTGGCCTTCAGCACGATGGACGGCCACTATGAGTTTAACGTTCTGCCGTTTGGTCTACACAATGCCCCAAGTATATTCAGCACGATGATGCGGAAGCTGTTGGACCCCCTCCACTGTCCGTCCCTACACTCTTTTATGGACGACATACTCGTCGCCACGGAGACATGGGAGGAGCACCTGCGAGTGGTGCGCCAACTCTTACGCCGCCTCAAAGAAGCTGGCCTCACTGCCCGGCCGACCAAATGCCAGTTCGGATACCAAGAGCTGGAATTCCTTGGCCACACCATCAGCCAGGGACAGCTCCGGCCTCTGGAAAAGACTGTCCAGCGCCTTCGAGACGCGCCCCGCCCCAAGACCAAGAAAGATGTCCAGTCCTTCCTGGGACTGAGTGGCTTTTATCAAAAGTTTGTACCCGGATACAACGGGATTGCCGCGCCACTATCCAGCCTAACCCGCAAATCAGCACCAGACCGAGTCCTCTGGACCCCGCAATGTGAAGCTGCCTTCCAGGAGCTCAAGGAGAAACTGACGTCACAGCCAGTCCTGCGACTCCCCAACCACGGACAGCCCTTCGTCCTGCGCACGGACGCCAGCGACGTAGGCCTCGGAGCCGTTCTACTCCAACGGGACTCCTCGGACGCCCCGACGCTCTTCCCCGTCGCGTACGCCAGCCGGAAGCTAAAGCCGGCTGAACTGAACTACGCCACGTCGGAGAAGGAGTGTCTCGCCCTCGTCTGGGCAGTCCAGAAGTTCCAACTGTACCTCTACGGCTCACACTTTACTGTCCAAGTGGATCATCAGCCGCTTTCTTTCCTGGCGACATCTAAATCGCTCAACGCCCGGCTGATGAGGTGGGCTCTGCTGCTCCAAGCATACTCTTTCCAGCTGGAGCACATCCCAGGAAAAGACAACCACGGCGCAGACTTCCTCAGCCGCCATCCCGCAACAGACTCCATCGAGTCGCCACTGAGGGCCGACGCCCCAGCCTTCATACCCGCCGCCGCCCACTAACCGTAGCCGAGACCCGGCAGCTCCGCGGACCCCAGCCTTGGGCATCCGCCATCTACTACCAGGAACCCCGCATCGCCCCGCATCTCCCGGATCATCGCAACCGTCTTCGCATCCCGCAGCTGGCCTCAGAGCTGATTGGCCGCGTCTCAGTCGAGGCCTAGGACCTCGCCTTTTTCCTTGGGGGGGGCCTCTGTGACGAGGCGTACAATCGAGCCCTGAGTCAGACAGCACCCACTCATCCCTCCCAACCATCCAGTTAACCCCTCTACACATCCAGTCGCCCCTAGGACGCGCGCTGGCTCATTCGCTTAAGCCCCGCCCCTCGGGCATCACGTTAAAGCCTGACACACAACCAGACTCGGTGTCAGTTGCAAGCCATCCAGCCTTCAAGCCACAACAACTTGTCCGAAGACACGTCTCCATCGACTGGCGACCTCTGAGCTACGGCAGTACTCGTGTGCTTCACCCCGTCTTAGTCAAGACGGCTCCTGTGCAGGGCTCATACCCCAGCCTTGTATCATCTCTAATTCGCTGACCCGCTGCAGGCCCCTGACAACCCAGGGAGTCAACGAGAAGCGTTCCCCCGAATTTCATCACTCCCCAGACAGCTAGCAACGTAAGCTGAAATCTACGCCTGTACCTCAACCAAGATTGGCATCCTCGGTCATTGCGCAAGAAGAGTGACCGACTGACCTGCATTCCAAGTGACGCCACGCTAAGCCTGGTCAACTGTCCAACCAGACTATTTTGGAACAACCGCCGCCCTTCAATAACCAGCTAAGTTATTGACCCACGAGCATCACCACTCGAAGATCATCTGGCCAGAGACTATCCAGATACACTCTTGCCCTGTGATGATATCAGTCTACAGTAGCACTAGTACCCCCGAAATCATCCACCCAGAATATCTCCGAGCTACTCCCTACTGATACAAACGCTATCCCGTGACTCACTATTAGCATTACTCAATATAGACGACCCAATTCGATTTAATAAACCTTCCTAGTTAGAAATGCACCTACCCAGACTGGCCTTTGTTTTCGAATTTCTCAACTAGTGTAGTATACCATCTTTCTCGTCTACCCTTTGACTGTCTCTCATTTAGTTAGTAGCCCTAGCCTTAATCTCTTGAATGTCATCGCATCATTAGCCTAACAAAGGAGGTAATACAGCGCTAGAGATTAAGAGCTTACCCTCCATTCCCCCAACCCCTTTCTTTGTGACATGGAGTGCCTTCAGTGTTGCCACTAGGGTTGTTTCGGCAGATCTTTTATGCGGATCAGGGGCGAGTCCTCTCAGCGAAGTTGTGGTCTGGTTTTGTGGTCCTGATTCGGCTATACTGGTCCTGATTTGGCTCGGAAGAGTCCGATGGACCTAAAGCAGTAATCATGTAATGTAATGTAACTATTTCAGCAATTTATTCAATACTGGTTTATGTGCAATGTAGGCCCCAGTATTTCCAGAATTGTCTGGAAAGTAGCTGTCCCAGTTAATCTCCAAGGTAGTGATATGGGTATTAAACAATTCAACCCACCCACCTCACCATGCCTACACTTTTACGTCTAACCCCACTCTCTCAACACGGACCCACCCTGTAAGAAAATCCAACCCAAAGCATGATTTATTAGAGCACAAAGTAGGCTTTAGCTTTGACACACTTCTACTACCCGATTTCACATAACTTTCTAACAGGCAAGGCACAAGTTTCATTCCAGGCTTTTCAAAATCTCAGGACAATACTTTAAAATAAAAATAAAAAAAATTAAACAATGCGAATTAACTCTCATGGATTTGTTAAATGGTTATTTTTTCCTTCTTATATAGCGCGCTTTTCCAGTTCAAGAGCTGCTTAAGGCGCTGACCGCTACAGGATCTAACTCAAGACGCCCTAAGCGCCCGCTTGCTGCGGGACGCTCAGACTACTGAGCACAATCCTAGGCGCCCCGGGGCTGGGGGAGAAAGGAAAACTATCCACTGAAACAACCATGGCCAGTGCTCACAGCCAGTGTGTATGTCCGCTAATCCAACCCGCAACCTTTGTAACACAAGCTCGGCGCTCTGTCAACTGAGCTATCCCGTGTCCCATTTATGTTATTGCTAGTAAGCCTATACATATCTTTTTTTTTTAAAATTTGATTAATTTTATTCTATTCACCTTAAATTTGACTTTAGTGCGTTTATCATGTAATTTGTAGCCGAATATCACAAATGTAAATGGACGTTCAAATTCAATAAAATAAAAATAAAAATACTTAAATAAATAAAATAAATGTATACATTGATAACTACATACAGTAGTTGCTGTTGAGAGTTGCACGCACTTAGCCTTGTTTTTGCCTTGAGAACGAGTTGTTTTGTTTCTTTAATAAATTCGAAACCTTGTTTTTTAACTGGAGACTCGTTGTGTTGTTTTTATCTCTTTTTTTCTGCCATTCATAAATTACATACATAAATAAGTAAACTTGTGTTTCACAGACTGATCTTTTCTTGAGGTCATCATGCTTCGCTTTTGTGTAAGTATTATGTCAACAAACCAAGCTGCTTTAGTGTAAGTATTATGTCAACAAACCAAGCTGCTTTAGTGTAAGTATTATGTCAACAAACCAAGCTGCAAATGAAACAAAAATGTTTGGCCAATGCACGGGAACTGCTTTTGAAGGAAAGACCTGATTGTGTTGTGTTTTAATCAACTTTGCCCCTTGGTTGAAGCTGTTGTTTTCAGTGACGGTTATGTTGTTTTCAGTGACGGATACGTATCGGTATCACTTGTAGTTGAGACATCCGTATATCATTATGATTTTGATGGTTTTATTTCCCTATCTGTACTATCCTAACCCTAAGCCTTACAAAATGTGCTATACCATTTAGGCAGCTCAGTGAATATAGCATTAATAAATGATAATGGCAATACTACTACAGTACTACTACTACTATTACTACTACCACCACCAGTACTACTACTACTACTACTACTACTACTACTACTACTACTACTACTACTACTACTACTACTACTACTACTATTACTACTACTATTACTACTACTACTACTACTACTACTACTACTACTACTACTATTACTACTACTACCACTAATAATAATAATAATAATAATAATAATAATAATAATAATAATAATAATAATAATAATAATAATAATAATAATACAGGATGATATCAAACTCCTTTTTCTTCAATCAAACTCAAAGCGCGGCGATCTGAAGAGAGCGTTGTTACAGAAGGCGGTAGAGAAACCAATGTTCATTTGTGAAATTTAGATTGACTTCACCCAACACCATTATTGAAGGGAGGGAGAAACCCGAGGTCCCCGGAGAAATCCCTCGCTGTCCTGAAAAGCTTCGTGCCTAAGACATCTAAGCTCGTCACAGGAGGGGTTGAAACCCGTGACCTTCAGCATAGGAAACCAGCTGACTACCAACTATGCTAACAGCCCATTCAATAAAGATGATAATTCCCGACATCACCCAATAATGTCTTCTCAACAAATAATTAAAAACTAAACATTCAATTTAATTAAATTAAACAAACTTCGACGACGTAGTACATTTCAGCCAACTTTGCAATACAACACTAGTCTAAAATTTAAAAAAACAAACATATTTCAATATACTCCTCTGCGGACATCAGTATTGTAAAATCTATTATTACTATGGCGAAGACAATGAATTTTAAAGAACGTGAACTGTCTTTAACAACAGATACTTCAAGCATGAATGCAACTATCAGGCATAACCACACGAGTTTTCACAGTTGCGAACAACCTCCAACGTAAATGTGACACGTCACAAATAGATATAGGTCTACGTATCTGAGCAAGCGAAATAAAATTGCTTGTCCTGCTGCTTGGCAATAGCCTTTTATACAAACATCGCTCCCAACCACAACCCACAAAAAAGGGGACTCCTAATCTAAACATGTCATAATACATCATCTTGGAAATAATACCAAGCAATTTATGCAGAGCTTTCCAAAATCACAAAGCGCTTTACACAGACAAATGTAAACACAACATGCGTACATTGGTCAATAACACGCATCCCAACACCCAAAAACACTCACTCAGGGCGCCTAAGAAAAGGCCTCTCTAAAAAAAGATGCGTCTTCAAGTTGATTTTAAAAGACGCTCTTGAAGGACTGTGACGGACGGACCGAGGTAGCGAGTTCCAGGAAATGACACTGGCAAGAAGAAAGTAAGGTGACCAATTACCGAACAAGAATCAGTGAACAGAATAAATAGTTCTGTTGTTTTATGCTGGATGAGAGAGAGAGAGAGAGAGAGAGAGAGAGAGAGAGAGAGAGAGAGAGAGTGAGAGAGAGAGTGAGAGAGAGAGAGTGAGAGAGAGAGATAAAGAAAGAGAGAGAGTGAGAGAGAGAGAAGGGGGAGGGGGATTGGGTTGGGGATCACTGTCACGGTTACGGAAAGTTCACGACGAAATATAGGTAAATATATAATTTTGAAGAACAAATAAAGTCGAAATTATCTGCAATAGAAATTGCTCCATTTTATTCCATTGATTAGATTGCATGTCGTGTGTGTGTATGTGTGTGTGTGTGTGGGGTGGGTGGGTGTGTGAGTGTGTGTGTGTGTGTGTGTGTGTGTGTCCTTGTATCACGTCCGTGTCTGTGTCTGGTTGGAAGTGCGTATGTGCGAGAATTTCCCGAATGCGCGCTTTTGAGTGTACGACTCCCATTTGTGGATCAAATCACCTTTAAAGAATGTTAAATATGTGCGCGCGCATGCTATCCAATTACACGTGTACACAGTTGATACACATACACAGTAGCATACTCCCATTACAAAACAGGCACACACACACGCATACGCACGCACACACAAAACGCACACACACACAAACAACATACACCAGCGCATAGACAGATACACAAACGCACAAACATGAACCCACGTAGGTCTACAATTCCCAACCTACCCTAACCCTATACACGCACATAAACACCACTCACTCCCATACTTTGCATAACCACAGCACACTGACAAACACACACACACGGTTACAAACCCATGCATACATACATACATACATACATATATACATACATACATACATACATACATACATACACACACACACACACACACACACATTCTTTCTCTCTTTCTCTTTCTCTCATTCACGGAAAAAATATTAAAAATATATAAACACAGACACACACATAGAAAGACAATAAAGATACACAACACACACACACACAAAATACACACACGCCCGCATATTTCCTCCATTATTAGTCCCCGGAGACAATTGCCGTGACTTTGTAGAACATTGTTTAGCAAATGAAAAATCGTTCCTAATAAGCGTGCCTTCCAAACCAGGGCATATTATATGTCAAAGAATTTACAAAATAATAGATATTTAGTGCCAAGGTTGTCCTAGCCTGCAGAGAGCCTGCAATGAACTATAGGTTCGTGAACTTTGAATTCCTTGATAATGAACCGTTTGTTTTGCGTCTTGAATGAAAGTCTTAAAAGTATCACAGTGTCTTAAAGGAATCCAGCAGTGCAGATGTCTGTTTTGATGTTGTGTCGCATCGTTGTGACGTTAGAAGATGATACAACGGGTGATCGTGTCTTACAAACCCACCGATAAGCTGTGAATTAGAGGCGACTTTTCCTTGTTGTATAAACACCTAACTTTGCCTACTTGCTACACACCCTTTCCCAGCAGCGCTACTTTTACAATCAACATTGATGCTATTAATAGCCACACAAATAAATCTATTGTATCAATGTATATAAAAACTGTACATTTTAAACGGATTTTTAAAAAGAAAAAAAACTTAAACTTTTTTTCCCGGCAGATTTTGGAAATTGTGTGTGACTCAACATCATGTGATCTTATTGCCCTTTAATTAAAGCGCATGCAAAGTATCGGCAGACAAATGACGTTCACAACGGACTATAAAAAAGAAATTGTTCTCATGTTCCTTGGGAAGAAATCCATTGTTCTCTTCCTTTTCTCTTGAATAAAGTTAACTGGTTTCGTTTGTGTGTGTGGGTGTGTTTCGATGTGTGGGTGTGTTTGTGTGGGGGTGTGTGCAGGTGAGTGTGTGTGTATTTTCTGAAATAAAGGTTTTATTTTTTATATATATATATATTAAGACAACTATTATATTATGACTTAGTATCTCATGTGGAAAAGTCATTTTTCCAGGTAGCGACTAGACTGTTAAAGTGAAACTGAGATTTTTGTTTTGCTGTTGCGTGTGTTATAAAAATAAACCCTACATCGTTTTGATCACAGAAGAGTTTTTAATGATCAACAGCACTGAGGAGACCGCTCTCCAATACTCTTGTACGCAACTTAGACAGACAATCCCTACCTTTTTCAACCTCACCTCGCGAGTTTCCTTCTCGACAGTCATCAGCTTCACCCAATTGGACAGGCCCAGAACCAGTGGCACAGGAACCGCCACAACAAAGACCTGATAGCATTGTCAGGACCAGTAACTCAGTTTTTTTCCGCCTGCGTAAGCATTACAAGGGAGAGAAGTCACCCACTGCCTACATACAACAAACGATTCAACTTTAGCAAATGTTAGACGATATATAAGCAAATCGTCATCTCTTAGCGGGAATTAGACGTTTTATAAAATGTGTTGCACAGTTTTGATCTAGGAGTCAAACGCACTTTAAAGATAATAAAACGAGACAAGGCTACCACTTAACCTGCTTTTGAATCCGTTTATCTGAAACGCACACACACACACACACACACACACACATTCGTGTATTCATGTTTAAATGGGGTCCTTTGACCTAATTCGCCGCCTAAGAGGCAAATTTCTTCAAAAAAGACACCTTTTTGCCAGAAGTTTGACCTAATTCCTCTCTCCTAAGAGACGAAGTAGGTCAAGTTTGTTCAAAAAAGCACCTTTTTCGCAAAAAGTTTGACCTAATTCCTCGCCTATTAGGGACGAAGTAGGTCAAGTTTGTTCAAAAACACAGCTAGGATAAGGAACTTTCCTCGACGATTAGGGTAAGGCAGTGCCTCGACGATTAGGGTAAGGCAGTGCCTCGACGATTAGGGTAAGGCAGTGCCTCGAAAAGGGTTAGGGTCAGGGCTAGTTGCAGCGCTGCAACTAGCCCTGACCCTAACCCTTTTTCGAGGCACTGCCTTACCCTAATCGTCGAGGCACTGCCTTACCCTAATCGTCGAGGCACTGCCTTACCCTAATCGTCGAGGCACTGCCTTACCCTAATCGTCGAGGAAAGTTCCTTATCCTACCCGTCTGGAAGATGCACTACAACTACACCAGGTCAAGTGTACTTGTAGTGCATGTGCACTACAACTACACTTGACCTGGTGTAGTTGTAGTGCACATGCACTACAACTACACTTGGCCAAGTGTACTTTAAGTGCACATGCACTACAACTGCACTTCGCGAAGTGAACTTTAAGTACACATGCACTACAACTGCACTTCCATGCACTACAACTGCACTTGCATGCACTTAAAGAGCACTTGCGAGCACTTTGAAAAAGTGGGGCCCTGAAAAAAAGTGGGGTCCTAGCAAAAGACCCCATTTATGACTAAATCAACACAGTCGAGTCCCCACTTTGACATAAATACACGTGCACACACACACACACACCCACACGCACCAACAAACACCCACACACACACGCAGGCGCTCTCTCTCTCTCTCTCACACACACACCCACACACACCCACACATATATAATTTAAACACACAAACATATACATACACACACACAAAAACAACAACACCTTGCACATGAAATGCGTGAATATACACAGCCTAATATACACAAACCCAAATACATAACATATGCACACAGTCATATATATACACACACATATTGATTGATTGATTTATTATTGCTTTAGGTCCAGCGGACTCTTCCGAGCCAAATCAGGACCGGACAACCCCCGATCCGCATAAAAGATCCGTTGAAACAACCCCAGTGGGAAAATTGAATGCCCTCCACCGGCCAGTCACTTTACAATAAAGACATCCCACGCGAGGGACGGCTGAGGGTTGACCTCAACTACGCGAACTCCCCGATTACAAAAACAAAATAGAATACAAACATCATTATAAATCATCAACAAAAAAACATACATATAAAATGCCTATAGTGCTAAATAGTACATTCATAGGAAGCCCTAGTGACCACCCGGCAGAAAGCGTCCAACATTCCCAAGCTGATCCAACAGACCTCATACACAAACAAAGAGTCTTGTCCAGGAAGAGTTTTCAAGAAAAAAGGTAGGTCATTGATCTAGCGAAGAAGAATATAGTATAGCAGAGTGGTAGGACAGATCGGGAATGGGAAAGAGCAAATGAGGAAGACAGCGACAGTGGGAATTTAAAGCACTAAATTTCCAGAAAGTGGGGATACTATTTATACTGAAACCCCCGGCACTCCAACGGGGGGAACTGTTGCCGCAGTTAATTTGTCATGCCTACAAAGGCAAGACAGGTTTTCAACTGGGGCTTTCACTGTACCCTTTATAGGTTAGAACAATCTACAGTGGCAAGATTGCTCATGACCCCAAGGGGTACACACACATATAGCTTACCCACAAATATACATGACACGTATGCAGTCACACACACATGCACACACACACACACACAAACAGTACACACATATACACACAAATCCATATGAAGCTTATGCACACACTTACACGCACACTCTCGGTCTCCCTCTCTCTCTCTCTCTCTCTCTCTCTCTCTCTCTCTCTCTCTCTCTCTCACTATCTCTGCTGATCTGTCTCTGTCTCTCTGTATGACTGTCTGTCTGTATGTCTATCTGTCTGTCTCTCTCTCTATCTGTCTGTCTCTCTCTCTATCTGTCTCTCTCTCTCTCTCTCTCTCTCTCTCTCTCTCTCTCTCTCTTTAAAATTAACATTAGGTAATCAATTTAAATGCTCAAACGTTCTCGAAATTTTTTATAAATTGTTTTTAAACCCTGTCTGCGGGTTATGTTGCTATTCTATCCTATCTTATTCTATCCCGAATTTAAAAGGTCGTTAAGGCATCACAGATGATCGTTTAATCAGCGTTCTCCATCTTTTTCTGTTCTTAGCAATCCTCATGGCTTCGTTCAGTGTCAAACCAGTCCATTTTCGAATGTTGTACTCCAACCTCTTTTTCTGTCTCCCTCTTCTTTTGTCTCCTTGCACCGTGCACAAGTACCCATACTCTTCAGTGTAACATTTGTTGCGATAATTCGGTGCAAGAGAGTCTCACTTGGAACAATTTGAATTTAATTTCATTAATGCGTTTGACTTTACTATTTCTTTATCAAGATTTCTTCCCATTTAGAACACAAATTGGGAACTGCATTGCTTTTACATAAAAGGTCATAAAAATGTTTTGTTCCTGTCTTAACAGAAATTAATGTTGTTACAATAGTTAGTTCTGTAAGCGTCTTATCATCTTGTAATTTCAAACCCGTTTTACGCAAAAAAAAGTATTTGACAGCATCAATTAAGCCTGCATAAGTTTACAAAAAATTGTACGTTAATATTGTATTTATTTTTAAGTGCAGGTAGAGGCAAAACCTGTATTATGTCTTTATTTGATTTACACCCTTTTCACACCAATGTACTAAATAAAAATGTTCCTGTCCAATCAACACATTATGGTTATAGAAAACTGGCTCTGCCAAAAACTGCTCTGTCTTAATTGAGATGTACCCCCGTTGGGGTGCCGGGGGTTTCAGTATAAATAGTATCCCCACTTTCTGGAAATTTAGTGCTTTAAATTCCAACTGTCGCTGTCTTTCTCATTTGCTCTTTCTCAGTCCTGCTCTGTTCTATCAATCTGCTATACCATCGTCTTCTTCGCTAGCCCAGTCTCCTACCTTTTTTCTTGAAAACTCTTCCGGGATAAGACTCCTTATTTGTGTATGAGGTCTGTTGGATCAGCTTGGGAATATTGGACGCTTTCTGCCAGGTGGTCACTAGGGCTTCCTATGATGTTATTATTTAGCAATGTAGGCATTTTATATGTATGTGTTTTGTTGATAATTTATAATGATGTTTGTATTCTATTTTGTTTTTGTAAACGGGGGTTCGATAAGTTGGGGTGAAGCCTCAGCCGTCCCCTGCGTGTGATGTCTTTATTGTAAAGTGACTGGCTGGTGGAGAGTTTTCGGTTTTACCACTAGGGTTGTTTCAGGAGATCTTTTATGCGGATCGGGGGTTGTCCGGTCCTGATTTGGCTCGGAAGAGTCCGCTGGACCTAAAGCAATAATAATGTAATGTAATGTAATTGAGATGTGTATAGTTTTACCAATTTCTTTGTACGCTTTAAATGCAATTAGCCCAAGAAGGGTTCAAAATGTCAATGCTTCAGGGTAAGTCTGAACACAAAACAATCGCTATAAGCGAGAACAGGAACAAGACCTTTAATAATACATTTCCAGTTGTGTTTAGTTCGCAATAGTTTCACATAATCTATGTATGTATATCGGGTAACCCCGGTCCATCTTCTTCATTGCTTTCTGTTGCCACTTTGTAACTTATTCTATCTCGTTTATTATTGCATACAAATTCAAATAAACGTTTTGGTGTTACGTCGATTACACTGCCCGGTGGGTTTGGTAATAATATTTCACAGGTACACTAATTTTGACAGTATTAAAGACCTCAGTACCGCTACTCTACCAAGTGGATTAATTTGACGTTTTGACCAAACTTTATACAGGGCTTTATTTTCTGTAACTTTTCACGAATATAGATTTTGAAACAATCCTTAAGGTAATTAGGGAACAATATTTTTAAAATTTTAAACATTCAGGATTCCATTCCATTTGAAGATGCTGCATATATTGTAAATTGAAATGTCTTTTAGAGCCTAGCCATACTGTAGTAGTAATATTATGTGTAGTTAGTAGTAGCAGCAGCAGCAGTAGTAGAAGAAGTAGTAGAAGTAGTAGCAGCGAGAGCAAAGCTAGAACGTTCCGAGTGCAAAGGAGATCAGACTGTTGCATAAAGTCATCTGCACACGTCTCATCGATCTGCATAATTATTCATGGGATATGCTGTAACGAGTCTCGCAGCAACAGACAACTCGCAAATGCTTTCTACGACTGACACTCCGATTAATTGGGATGGAGTAGTTTTGGAAATCTGTGCATGCAATGTACGTATATTCGGAAATAATAGAGAACTTTAAATCGATCAGCAAAACTTGGTTCGTAGTTATCTCTTTTGTTTCCGGTTATGCAATCGGAAAATCTTACAAACATTTCTTCGTACCTGCGGTTCTGAAGCGGCAGCGCAGACGATATTTTGTTCGCCCTTATCCAGGGGAGGTAAATGCCCTCATAACTCTCTAATTTGCGGAGGTTGTTTTCCTCGAAAACGCACGAGTCTTAAGATTTGGTTCATCACGGGCTAAAACAGACACTTTTCCCAACGGGAGTTTAGTTGAAGTTTAGTATAGAGCATTGGTCATGTTTTCTTCTCATAAAAAAAACAAACTCCCACACACACACAAATTAGAGAGCCCCAACTTGTGTTCATTGCCTATTATAGCCTACTAACTAGCCCGTTGAGGCGTACGCACCTAATAGTATAGGGCTAATCCAAACCAAGAGCTGTTCGTGCATATTCATAAGAATACACTAGAAAAGTGATTTTACATCTTTACCATGCCCAAAGGAGATACTTGAAACCTAGACATAATGCAAAACCAATGTTGAAAATCTCAATCGGAACCACAAACTCCTCCGCCATTTTACATCTGAAAGTTAAAGCAGCCCAAAAACAGCACCCCTTTTTTCGGAGCAAAGCAGTACAGATATTTTAATGAACCAACAACAACAAATGTGAAATTGTGATAGAATACAATCAAAACATTAATTCATGCTTACTTTATAGAAACTTACATGAGAATCACGATTCGTCAAAATGATGAAAATTCTGTATTTTCACTCAGCGAAATTTTATGCGTAATGCAAATGAGAAGACCGTGACCTTCCGAAAGCGCAAATGTTATGACGTAGACGAGGGGTTTTCCTACGAAAATGATCTACGAATCAAGTTTCTTTGCTTCCTAAAGATCTCTACTACTACTACTACTACTACTACTACTACTACTACTACTACTACTACTACTACTACTACTACTACTACTACCAATAATAATAATATTAGGTGCTGTACGCGCCTTAATTCCAAATCTGGCTAAATTGCGGCGATCTGTAACCAGCATACACGATCACATGTACCAGACACTCCTGCATACACAACATACGCACATTCATCGCACAAACATGTAGTGTAAAAGGCAAGTAGCTATTAGAAAACGGAAAGGAAATCGATTTTATTTTTGAAATTTGAGATAGATCCAATAGTACCCAATACCATTATTGAAGGGAGATGAGAAAACCTAAGTCACCTAAGTCCGTCCCCCTGCGGGAATCGAACCAGCGACCTTCGGCACAGGATACCGGCATCACCAGGACATATCCACGAAACTATCACGGTGTGTAACAGTAAAAATTTGAACACACAACACTAGCTGCATGTTGAAAAATCAGTCAGGCGGATTTTAAAGATCCTGACGCTCACGTCCTAGACGGGTGTGTGCCCGCTACATAAATACACCCAGCCATCATTAGGTCTCTTTCTACCCCATTCACGGTAGCTCAGGATTGTGCAAAAAAATAAAATTAAACAGTCTCAGCCAGTTAGTAGATACAGCGCAAAACATGTTTACAAAATGAAGCACATTGACTTTGACCTTTGAGAAAGTAAAATACCAATGATAAAACAAGCTTAGATCTAGTAGTAGTTAAAGTCTCCGCAAAGTAAATAGGATGAATTTCGGTCCAGTTATTATTGACAAAAAACTAAGTATTTGGAAAAAAAAAAGAAAGAAGAAAAAGATAAATTCCGAAGAACGGACCGACCGACTGACCGACACCTGGGCTGCCACTGAAGGATGACCCAGAGAAAATATGTTGGGACGGGAGACAGGCCACTAACCTAGGTAACGTTCCTATGAAATTGGGTCAAAATCCGTCTAGTAGTTCTTGAAATATGGATCCCAAAGGACCGACCGACAGACCGACGTTTGGCTCGTTCTCATTTTCCCCGACTATTTCAAAGTATTTTCGAACAAAACCTAACTTTCTGAGAAAAGGCAATTTAGCGTCACACCAACAAACCAAACGATGTAGGAACCTATTGTGACTTTCAAGATTAATCTACCGTGCCTTTTAATGGCTAACTTATAGGATAAACCCTAGCCTTATTTATCTCGCAAAGCGCAGAAGTCAAAAAGCTTATCAAAGGCAGTTCGACGTCAATTTGTTTCAGTACACTAACAAGAAGATGATGTAGTGCTGTTTCTGGCTGTTTCACTTCGGTGTGCCTAATACGTGTTTGCTTGGCTGTCTGTTGTAGATAAACCTGCATGAAAATGATGAATTTTACCTACTGTTACATGCATCGAGTGAAAACCCATGGAATATTTTAACTGGTATCATGTAGAACCTTTTAATCAGCTTACAGGAACAGTACTTCGGGAGACAAAACGTTTGCGTAGAACACAATTAGTGAGGTGTCTCGCCTAACAACATAGAACACAAGTAGTGAGGTGTCTCGCCTAACAACATAGAACACAAGTAGTGAGGTGTCTCGCCTAACAACACAGAACACAAGTAGTGAGGTGTCTCGCCTAACAACATAGAACACAAGTAGTGAGGTGTCTCGCCTAACAACACAGAACACAAGTAGTGAGGTGTCTCGCCTAACAACACAGAACACAAGTAGTGAGGTGTCTCGCCTAACAACATAGAACACAAGTAGTGAGGTGTCTCGCCTAACAACATAGAACACAAGTAGTGAGGTGTCTCGCCTAACAACATAGAACACAAGTAGTGAGGTGTCTCGCCTAACAACATAGAACACAAGTAGTGAGGTGTCTCGCCTAACAACATAGAACACAAGTAGTGAGGTGTCTCGCCTAACAACATAGAACACAAGTAGTGAGGTGTCTCGCCTAACAACATAGAACACAAGTAGTGAGGTGTCTCGCCTAACAACATAGAACACAAGTAGTGAGGTGTCTCGCCTAACAACATAGAACACAAGTAGTGAGGTGTCTCGCCTAACAACATAGGGCTGGAGCTTATGGACAGCATAGTGGATACATTTCTTTTTAGATGCTATGCTCCGGGGAACAATGATAGGACAGATCTATCCCCCCCCCACTTCCCCCTCCCCCTTTTCTCTGCTGCCAAGGATTCGTATTTGTGGATTGGTGCCATAGATACAGATGGTCATTTGTGGATTGGTGCCATAGATACAGATGGTCATTTGTGGATTGGTGTCATAGATACAGATGGTCATTTGTGGATTGATGCCATAGATACAGATGGCCATTTGTGGATTGGTGCCATAGATACAGATGGCCATTTGTGGATTGGTGCCATAGATACAGATGGCCATTTTTGAATTGGTGCCATAGATACCGATGACCATTTGTGGATTGGTGCCATAGATACAGATGGCCATTTGTGGATTGGTGCCATAGATACAGATGAGATGGCCATTTGTGGATTGATGCCATAGATACAGATGGCCATTTTTGAATTGGTGCCATAGATACCGATGGCTATTTGTGGATTGGTGCCATAGATACAGATGGTCATTTGTGGATTGGTGCCATAGATACAGATGGTCATTTGTGGATTGATGCCATAGATACAGATGGTCATTTGTGGATTGATGCCATAGATACAGATGGTCATTTGTGGATTGATGCCATAGATACAGATGGCCATTGGTGGATTGGTGCCATAGATACAGATGGTCATTTGTGGATTGGTGCCATAGATACAGATGGCCATTTGTGGATTGGTGCAATAGATACAGATGGCCATTTGTAGATTAGTGCCATAGATACAGATGGTCATTTGTGGATTGGTGCCATAGATACAGATGGTCATTTGTGGATTGATGCCATAGATACAGATGGTCATTTGTGGATTGGTGCCATAGATACCGATGGCTATTTGTGGATTGGTGCCATAGATACAGATGGCCATTTGTAGATTGATGCCATAGATACCGATGGCTATTTGTGGATTGGTGCCATAGATACAGATGGTCATTTGTGGATTGATGCCATAGATACAGATGGTCATTTGTGGATTGGTGCCATAGATACAGATGGCCATTTGTGGATGAGTGCCATAGATACAGATGGCCATTTGTGGATTGGTGCCATAGATACAGATGGTCATTTGTGGATTGGTGCCATATATACAGATGGCCATTTGTGGATGAGTGCCATAGATACAGATGGCCATTTGTGGATTGGTGCCATAGATACAGATGGCCATTTGTGGATGGGTGCCATAGATACAGATGGCCATTTGTGGATGAGTGCCATAGATACAGATGGCCATGTGTGGATGTGTGCCATAGATACAGATGGCCATTTGTGGATGAGTGCCATAGATACAGATGGCCATTTGTGGATGAGTGCCATAGATACAGATGGCCATTTGTGGATGAGTGCCATAGATACAGATGGCCATTTGTGGATTGGTGCCATAGATACAGATGGCCATTTGTGGATTGGTGCCATAGATACAGATGGCCATTTGTGGATGGGTGCCATAGATACAGATGGCCATTTGTGGATTGGTGCCATAGATACAGATGGCCATTTGTGGATTGGTGCCATAGATACAGATGGCCATTTGTGGATTAGTGCCATAGATACAGATGGTCATTTGTGGATTGGTGCCATAGATACAGATGGTCATTTGTGGATTGGTGCCATAGATACAGATGGCCATTTGTGGATTGGTGCCATAGATACAGGTGGCCATTTGTGGATTGGTGCCATAGATACAGGTGGCCATTTGTGGATTGGTGCCATAGATACAGGTGGCCATTTGTGGATTGGTGACATAGATACAGATGGCTATTTGTGGATTGGTGCCATAGATACAGATGGTCATGTGTGGATTGGTGCCATAGATACAGATGGCCATTTATGGATTGGTGCCATAGATACAGATGGTCATGTGTGGATTGGTGCCATAGATACAGATGGCCATTTATGGATTGTGCCATAGATACAGATGGTCATTTGTGGATTGGTGCCATAGATACAGATGGTCATTTGTGGATTAGTGCCATATATACAGATGGCCATTTGTGGATTGATGCCATAGATACAGATGGCCATTTGTGGATTGATGCCATATATACGGATGTTTATTTGTGGATTGATGCCATAGATACAGATGGCCATTTGTGGATTGATGCCATAGGTACAGAAATTAAAGTGTGTCCGAGGTCTTTTTATTTTTCCACACCGCCGAAACAGCCCAAGGCAGTGACGGTATTTGGGATTCAAAAGGCGCTGTCATAATTGGGCTATTTCAAAGATACACTTTCTTATCCTATCACATCCTATCCTATCACATCCTATTCTATCACATCCTATCCTATCCCGTAACTGGAAAGTCGTTGGGGTAACACAGATGATCGTTTAACCACCGTACTCCATCTGTCTCTGTCCCCAGCAACTCTCACGGCCTCTCTCAGTGTCAAGCCAGCCCATTCTCGAACGTTGTCCTCCCGCCTCTATTCCCGTCTCCCTCTCACTCTGCCTCCCCGCACGATGGTCTTTGCAAGGCCTGATGCTCTGGTGACGTGGCCATACCATCGGAGTTTTCCTTTCTTCACCACTGTGTTGTCCAATGGCTTGCCTGGTAGTTTGTCGGACCCCGTCGCCGTTGATGCGCTGGGCACAGGAAATGCCCAGAAGTCCTCTGCAGCACCCCATCTCCATTCCCTGTATTCCTCGCTGTAGGTCTGCCGTGTGGGTCCATGTTTCGGAAGAGTATAGGAAGATGGAGATGACAAGGGAGCGCAGCAGCCTAACCTTGGTGTGCAAATCGACGGCCCTGTCTCTCTAAATGAGTGCCAACCCCGCCAAGGCAGCATCAGTTCGCGCCATCCCGGAGAGGACACCCTGCCGAGACCCACCGTCTGACACAACGGCTCCCAAACATCTGAAGCTCTGCACCGCGCTGAGGGACCGGCCCTGGACCTCGACGTCCGCGCTGATGACACCAGCGCCGTTGGCCATTATTTTGTTCCCTTCTGCTCCCATTTCCATTCTAAAGGTTCTGGAGGCGGTGTCAAGCCTCTGTACCAGCTGTTCAAGTTACTGCTCCTCTCCAGCCATTCCATCAATGTCATCCGCAAAACGGAGGTTGGAGATTGCTCCACCTCCTATGTTGTTGACTGTGCCCTCGTTATCCGCAAGGGCATCTGATATGATGCGCTCTAGGAAGATGTCGAAGGGTGTCGGAGAGAGCCTGTATCCATGACGCAAGCCGGTTGTTGCTCTGAACCAGTTCCCGATGGCGCTGTTGTGGAGGACTGCACTGGCAGCCCTGTCATACAGGCTTTTGATGACTTCAATAATGTTAGGGCTGATGTTGTACATTCTCATGGTTGCCCAGAGAGCTGCATGTCCAGAATCGGTCAAACGCTTTATTGAAGTCTACAAACACATAGTATAGATGTTGTTGCTGCTGTAGATACTTCTCGCATATTATTCTGAGTTGAAAATCCGTTCAGTGGTACTTTGCCCTACGCTGAATTCTTTTTGTTCTTCAGCTATGATTTGTTGAGCTTGGGGTTTCAATCCGTTGAGATCTATTTTCAGGAGGACCTTGCTGGGATGGCTGATGAGGCTGATCGTGCGGTAAATTTCACACTCCTGAAGGTCACCCTGTTTTGGAAGAGTGATGACAAGCGACTGGGTCCATGATGTAGGCCACTCCCCACTCTGCCAGATAGTGTTACAAATAATGGTGAGAGCATCAATCATCACTTCTCCTGCTTGAAGCCATTTTACGGGTATGTTGTCCACTCCTGCTGACTTCCCCTTCTTCAGCAATTGCACTGCTGCTTCAACTTCTTACAATTCAATTCAATTCAATAATTTAAACGTCTTTTCACTTACGTGCGATTTTAAACCATACACTCTTTCTCATGCCTAGACCTACAAACACAGAAGCAAATCTAAGAATTAAAAAGTGGCACCCTAACCATCACCATAAAAAGTTACAATACTACAGAAACTTCCAACTGAGGACATGTCAATTATACAGACAATAACTATTATTGCAGAACTATCCAATAACATGTCAATGGATTCTTCAGTATTTATGTTCTTTTCTTTATATAATGGGATTAAAAATGGACATTAAGGTAAAATATGTTTTATGAATAGTGGATGTAATCAATTACAAATACATATTTTGAAAACTTGGTGTTCCATGAATTTGCTTTTTGTTTAGTACATAAATGTCTTGGACACGAAAACTTCCCCACCTTCGTACTTCAAGGTAATTTAAAAGATATATAGTTTTCTAATAAGGCTAATAATTCCTCAGTTTTTGTCTACTTCACCTGCGACAGAGGTGGTAGCTTATCCAGTCAGTGGTATAATGCTGACTAGTAGAACCTGTGTCTAACGGTTTTGTACTAAGTGCGTCCATTGGGACGTTTTGCCAGGGCAGCTACTAACGTCATGTACATACTGATAATAGCAGACGATTCTGTTAGAACGCTTTGTCACGGCGTACAGATTCAAATTTTGCAAATAGCAAATACAAACGATGTGTGACTGTATAAGGCAACAACAACAAGAATGTCTGTATCCAGACTGACCTTAATTTTTTGGCCCGACCCTAAACGTTTTTGGTGATCGTCTAGAAAAAAAAAAACAGAAGAAAAAAGGCAAACAAAAAAATCGCATCCAAGGTGCAAAAGGGTTTTTAAAAAAGAAAAAAAAAGAAATAAAGCTGACCTATTGATCTTATTTGTGTTCCTTATGTTACCGTAAACAGACTACTACTACTACTACTACTACTACTACTACTACTACTACTACTACTACTACTACTACTACTACTACTACTACTACTAATTTTTAAAAAATTAAAAATAATAATAATAATAATAATAATAATAATAATAATAATAATAATAATAATAATAATAATAATAATAATAATAATAATAATAATTAGAATGATGATGATAATAATAATAATAATAATAATAATAATAATAATAATAATAATAATAATAATTTAAAAAAATAATAATAATAGCCTAATAATAATAATAATAATAATAATAATAATAATAATAATAATAATAATAATAATAATAATAATCAGAAGAAGAAGAAGAAGAAGAAGAAGAAGAAGAGGAATACAGGATCATAATCACGCGCCTTCTCTTCAATAGAACTCAAAGCGCGGCGATCCGAAGAGATCGCTATTACTGACGGGGAAGATAAAACAATTTTTGTTTTCAAATAGATTGACTGCATCCAATACCAGTATTGAAGGGTCGTTTTTTTCCCGCACATTGAGCTAAGGATCACAAAGCGACCTATGTACACTGTTACTCCTATCCTTTCCGATCCCATAACTGGAAGGTCGTTGGGGCATCACGGAAGATCGTTTAACCAGCGTACTCCATCTTTCTCTGTCCTCAGCAACCCTCATGGCTTTGCTCAGTGTCAAGCCAGTCAATTCTCGAATGTTATCCTCTCACCTTTTTTCCTGTATCCCTCTTCCTCTGCCTCCTTGCACCGTGCCTTGCAGGTCTGATGCTCTGGTGACGTGACCGTTTGTTTGTTCACCATTGTGAGCATGTCATCGTATTGTCCAATGGCTTGTGTGATGGTCTGTCGGACTTCGTCGTTGGTGATGTGTTGTGTATTGGAAATGCCCAGAAGTCTTCTGTAGCACCTCATCTCCATGCTTTGTATTCTTTGTTGTAGATCTGCTGTGAGGGTCCATGTTATGCAATCATATAGGATGATGGAGATGAAAAGGGAGCGCAGCAACCTTACCTTGGAGTGTAGACTGATGGTCCTGACTTTCCAAATGGGCTTCAACCTTGTCAGGGCAGCAGTTGTTTGTGCGATCTTGGAAAGGACTTCCTGTCAGTACCCATTTTTTTTTTTATACAAGGGCTCCTAAATATTTAATGCATCTACTGTGTTGAGGGTTTGGCTTTGGACTTTGATATCCGTGTTGATTTCAATGGTGTTGTTGGTCATCATTTTGATGACTTTAATAACGTTAAGACTGATGTTGTACAGTTTCATTGTTACCCACAGAACTGCGTGCCAGACTCGGTCAAACGCTTTCTTGAAGTCCACAAACACTGTTACTCACTCCTACAGAAAAAATCCAACTATATTAATGTAATATAATATAATGTAATGTAATGTAATATAATATAATATAATATAATATAATATAATATAATATAATATAATATAATATAATATAATATAATATAAAACTACACCTACATCGTTTAAATTTTTTTTCAAGTTCAGTTGTATTATTTAACGTCTATTTACTTATAATGTTTTTAGATATGCATTCACACGCGCCCAAAAGCACACACACACATACACACACACCCACACACGCACACACAGACAAACATACACGCACACATACACACACTATTATAAATACAATTTTAAAAAATGGTGGTGTTTTTTTTTAACTCAGTAATTCAGATAATAATTGCTTTTTTTTCTATATCATTGTTTGTGTGTAATTTCAATAGATTCATGTCAGCATTGTTGACATTCGCAATGTTTGTGAACAAAACAATCGTCTCCTATCAAGTGCCATTGTCTATAATGTCAAAAGGATACTTCAGACGGTAACTTTGTGATTCATATCTGTACTTCAATGCAGCCAATATCTTTTCGACATTACGTCCCATCAAGGAAGTGTGTAAACTGTGTTATCGTCACTGCTTGATGTGTGTGTCTTTTTGTGATTTGTCCTATAACAGGTAAAATAGTAGACATTTTTATGATTTGTCATTATAACAGGTAAAATAGTAGGCATTTTTATGATTTGTCATTATAACAAGTAAAATAGTAGGCATTTTTGTGATTTGTCATTATAACAGGTAAAATATATAGTAGGCATTTTTGTGCGAAAATAAACTTGTAACTGTATTTTTCATCGCTTTGTCACCTTTGAATGTATATTCCCTGCTGTACACATTTTTTTTAAAGATATAAACAACACGATGAAAGGAACGTATTTATTTCACGATGTGTTTATTTTATCGTTCAGGTACAGCGCTTTTCCAGCATAAGACGTGCTCAAAGTATTGGCTAATTGATACAGGATCTAAACTCAAAGTACTGGCTAATTGATACAGGATCTAAACTCAAAGTACTGGCTAATTGATACAGGATCTAAACTCAAAGTACTGGCTAATTGATACAGGGTCTAAACTCAAAGTACTGGCTAATTGATACAGGGTCTAAACTCAAAGTACTGGCTAATTGATACAGGGTCTAAACTCAAAGGACTGGCTAATTGATACAGGGTCTAAACTCAAAGTACTGGCTACAAAGTACTGGCTAATTGATACAGGATCTAAACTCAAAGTACTGGCTAATTGATACAGGATCTAATCTCAAAGTACTGGCTAAATGATACAGGATCTAAACTCAAAGTACTGGCTAATTGATACAGGATCTAAACTCAAAGTACAGGCTAAATGATACAGGATCTAAACTCAAAGTACTGGCTAATTGATACAGGATCTAAACTCAAAGTACTGGCTAATTGATACAGGATCTAAACTCAAAGTACTGGCTAATTGATACAGGATCTAAACTCAAGCCGCCAGCGGCCCCCACTGGCTGTCTTAGGCGCCTTATCTGCCCCCTAGACCATTGACCCCCCTGAACACTGACCCCCCCCCCTGACCACTGACCCCCATCCTGAAGGAAGCAGGAGGGAAGAAGAATGGATCTATTGTCTGGCTGGGTGTATATATGTAGCTATCACACGCCCGTCTAGAACACAAGCTTTAGTCCGTGCTATGAAATGCGTGCGTGCACTGTCCAGACCTCAGTGTATACCCTCATAGTGCAACATTAGGCATTCATTTGGTGTGTGAAGCTAAATAATAACGTTTTATGGTTTGGTGTCTATCAGTAGCACACTTATCGCCTCCGTCCTGGTGGCCAACGGAAGGCGCGGTCCTTGTTGACCCGGGCGACGACCGATCCGGCATGGAGTAAATGGTTTTATTCATCATGCAGTGTGTCTTGGGCAAGAAAGACCTGGCAGGAGCCAAACCTCTCCAGGCTGTTGGCCACAGCCGATATCCAAGAATACAGTGTGGCTCGCCTTGGCCCCGAGCACGTGGTCGTTGAACCTGTAGTAACATGAGGTTCCTCCGTCCTGGCCGGTGACTTCTGTGTAGAAGACTTTCGCCCAGTGAGGCCGTGCTGACATCACCCCTGTTAGTCGCCTCTTACGACACGTCGGGAAACTTTGGGTCTATTCTAATCAGTGCCCGAACCCACAGGGCACCCAGCACATCACCAACGACGAAGTCCGACAGATCATCACACAAGCCATTGAACAACACGATGACCTGCTCACAATGGTGAAAAAACGTAAACTGCGATGGTATGGCCACGTCACCAGATCATCAGGTCTTGCAAAGACCATCCTGCAAGGCACAGTGCAAGGAGGTGGAAGAAGAGGGAGACCGAAACAGAGGTGGGAGGACAACATTCAAGAATGGACTGGTTTGACACTGAGCGAAACACAGGGTTGCTGAGGACAGGGAAAGATGGAGTACGCTGGTTTAACGATGATCTGTGGTGCCCCTACGACCTCCGAGTTATGGGATAGGATAGGATAGGATAGTTTGGTGTGGATTTAGGCTTAATAAAGCAATGAAGACGGAGGACAGATGTTTCGGACATGTGCGCTATTTAGTCTTATTTAGTGTATTTATTTTCATCCGTGCAGTTCGATAAGCGAGTCACCGATATGATTATATATCGAATGTCATAGGTCATTACAGTTAGTCAATATTTTCTTGTGTGAATATACAATTATAATTATAAGAAGAGATTTTTTAAATTTAAAAACTTCATAACTTTCAAGGTAAGAACATACATTTTATTAAAAATCTTTTTCAAGTGTACAACATTGGCCAAACTAAGATAAAATTATAACGTTTAAAATTTAAATGTATAGGTTGATTAAAACGAACACAAACACACACGCACACACACGCACTCACACACACAAACACACACCTAAATGTATACGTTGATTAAAATACACACAAACACACACACAAACACACACACACACCCACACCCACACCCACACACACACCACAAGTATCTTTTTCGTTTCTGCGAACAAAGAAGTTTGTTAAGTGATTTAATTGCCACTCATATAGGCATACATATTTTTATTTTTTGGGATTTGTAAGCATTTTCGTTTGTGAAGATGAATTTTTATTTCTAGTACTTCATCTTAGGCCTTCGTGAACCGACGACAATAAATAAAGTAGACCCCTTTTAGTGACATTTGATCCTCTTATAGGGAAGAAGGAAGTATGTAAGCGTGTAACTTACGGGAGACAACACTTGTGTAAAGCAAACATAGTAGTTTGTTTTACGCAAACTTATTGTCTCCCTTGCTTTAAACTCTCCAGCTGCCGCTTTCTAAATCAAAAACACTATGTTACTTAACTATTATGCACATGTCCTTCTCGTGGTTTGATATGTAGAAATGAAAAACATTTTTGGTGAAGATTAAATGTATTATGTTAGTAGTTTGATACCCGGTAGTCTGTTGGATTTAGGTTAACTGTCAGCTTGAAATAACACGATGATATGATATGACTGGCAATCTAACCGATTGGAAGTCTTTCTTCTTCTACTACTACTACTACTACTACTACTACTACTACTACTACTACTACTACTACTACTACTGCTACTACTACTACTACTACTACTACTACTACTACTTGCAGCTCGTCAATCATCCGCAATGGCAGTGCGAGTGCGGTCAGTGGCAGCGACTGCTTAGGAGGCGTTCAGACCAGCTGGGGGCGCTGTCTTCTTCGTTGGACGACTTCCACTTTTTTCTTGCCATGGGGAACTGGGGTCGAGAAGTTTCAAGGAGGTTCGAAGACGGAGCAGCTTGTGCCTGGCTGGAGATCCCGACACGATACTCCACCTAAAACTTCAAACTCCATTTTCTACTGGCAGAGCTCCTTCGACTGGGTGGCGGACACATTGCTACGAAAGGCGCCTCGTCGTTTTGCAATCGTCGCTCTCTCCCTGGCTGCTCTTCACTCTTTTACTATGGCTGGGCGACACCGGGACATCTGTGGAGGATGGCGTCCTCCGGACCACAGTTGCTTGCAACGCCAGTATCTCCCTGTGCCTGCCTTCACTTTACTCTTTGTAGGCTCCATGGCCACACCTCTTCATACCTCCGCGCTGTGACATCGGCGAACCTTCTACCGTGCGCACAGACATTGTGGTACGACGTCAACTTATGCAAAGAATGACTTTAACTTCAGCTTCATAGCAACTTCGTACGACTTCTTATATCATTGTGAAATCAACCATCACGTCTCCTATACGCTCTGGTGTCTGGGGACGCTAAATCTACCCAAACGAAACGAAACTACTACTACTACTACTGCTGCGCCTACTTCTTCTAATAACGAATTTGTATATAGCGCAGTTCCCTGTGACCAGGCTCCCCGCTCTGATACATTTAAAGTTGTATATGAGTTTGTATAGCACTAACGCTTATCAACTGAAAATATAAAGTTTACGAATTTTCTTTTAAAATAAAAAAAAATAAATGTACTCTTTAGAAATAATAAGTGATGCAGCTAATAAGATTTTTGTGGTAGTTGCATCGCATTTTGTTATATGTTACATGTTACCATGACCCCAATCTTTAACACAGTGATCTCTAGACATTTAATGTGTATAAGCCTACATATGTATCATTTAATTTTACAATTCATTTGTTTGTTCGTATATAGCGGTTTTCCAGCGCGAGAGCTACTCAAGGCAGAAATATTCTCTTAAGAAATCATCTTTGATTAGATATAACAAGTTTTTTTTTATTTCGCTGACATAGTAGATAATGTTAATTTTGTTTAGCATGGAGGCGCGTGGAGAATGATTAGGGTTGAGAATCAAGTAATACGATCGAGGTCCATGTACACTTTATCAAATCTTTGGAATTTGTTTTATTTGTTTCATTGTCTAAGCAATCCAGACCGTATACGGAGATATTAAATGAATTCACAAGACGGTCGACACTGAACAAGCGTTCCTTTTTTTTCTTTTTATTTTTAAACCGAAGCAAGGATACCACGATCGCGGCCTCCAGAGTTTACCGTTATAACGAAACATATTATATTGACACTTCGAATTGAACCATCGCCAATAAAAATATGTTTTAAAAAGCAGATCGTGGTAGAAAAATTTAATTTTATGCGTTTGGATTTATGGGGAATTATTTTTTTTATCACTCTGAGTAATAAACTATGCACAATACACAGTATTGTTAGTTTGCGGTATGTAGTAATAATAAACGAAATCGTCCCACCGCCATAGCTCAAGTGGTAGAGCGTTCGCCTGGCACTCCTACGACCCAGGTTTGAATCCCGTGTTGGGCGATATAAAAAGTGATTATCCCCGTCTGCCATATCGCCAATGGTGGGTGTAGACGTTAAACCTCAATGTTCATTCATTCATTCAAGAAATCTTACGTCTGGGACAAATTCAACGTTATTCTGATTCCTTATACACGGCAAGGCTGAAGCTGACTCGGTGGCCTAAGCGACGTCGAAACAGTAACAAGCCTTGCATGTTCAAGCGATAACACTGCAGACAGGGGTTCGATGATGGCTGAATGCCTACTGTACAAGAAATGACATTACCCTGATGCTCTGGCAAAAGCTCCTTATTCATTCGGATGGGAGTATAAACCGAGGTCCAGTCTGTGCACATTGACGCATTTCATCGCACGACCTTTAAAGATACTTTAAAGACGCATGTCCTAGACGGGCGAGTTCCAGCTATGCATATGCACACAGAAAGCGCTCAGTACGTTATCCCCTTAGGCCCCATCGCCCCAGGCTTGCGCTCAGTACGTTATCCCCTTAGGCCCCATCGCCCCAGGCTTGCGCTAAGTACGTTATCCCCTTAGGCCCCATCGCACCAGGCTTGCGCTCAGTACGTTATCCCCTTAGGCCCCATCGCCCCAGGCTTGCGCTCAGTACGTTATCCCCTTAGGCCCCACCGCCCCAGGCTTGCGCTAAGTACGTTATCCCTTTAGGCCCCATCGCCCCAGGTTTGCGCTAAGTACGTTGTCCCCTTAGGCCCCACCGCCCCAGGCTTGCGCTCAGTGGTCTTGGGCAGGTGGCTAGCTTGGGGGACTTCTCGGGCAGAGTGAGTTAGATCCTGACTCTGCCAGCGCCTTGAGCTAGAAATAAAGGCTACATAAGAATATAACAACAAGATAAATAAAATGAAATATAAACCGATGTATTATTAATAGTATTATTATTATTATTATTATTATTATTATTATTATTATTATTATTATTATTATTATTACAGTGTTATTATGTTATTTATTATTATTATTATTATTATTATTATTATTATTATTATTATTATTATTATTATTATTATTATTATTATTATTATTACAGTATTATGTTATTTTTATTATTATTATTATTATTATTATTATTTTTATTATTATTATTATTATTATTATTATTATTATTATTATTATTATTATTATTATTATTATTATTATTTGTGACGGTGGGTCTATTGTTGCTGGGCTCTGCGCAATGGAATGCTATTACCCCCTCGTCTATTGTCGATGGGGATCGCTAGTAATCTCCCTGTGCCTTAACTTAATACATTTAGTTGTTTAGCTCGGTCTGTGTGTAGGCTGGGGTCCAGAGATAGAAAGAAAAATGTTAAAAAGATCACTGTCACACTAGCTCTCACACGGCTATGAAACATAAGTAGTCCAGCCACTTAATAACAGTAAATATCACACATTTATTTCCTCTACTCTATACACGATCTGCAAAGTACAAAACTAACTTAAAAGTTCAAATGTCAATTCGAATGGTTCGCACTTGATAGTTCTAGGCAGCTACTTTATCATCATCGGGCACTGGATACTTTCTGCCCTAATGGTCAGAGTTCTGGAAGAGTGGACTACTGTGGTCTTGTGATATCAGTTTCTGCACTTTTCTGATACTTCGATGAGCTGTGTTGTGATTGCTTCCTCGATAAGCTGTGTTGTTGTGGAGTCTTCTCCTTGTGGCTAGACTGGTGGGCTCTCTCCGCTCAGTGCGTTGGATGCCTCGGCAGGCCAACGTTCAGCAACGACTTGTTTTTGTCTTTCGCCTGGTTGGGCTCACAATACAATGCCTGCTCGTCTGTAACATATGAGACGAAATTCTGTACAACCCTGCATAATAGGTGTGTGCAGAGCGTCTCACTGAAGGACGACGTAGCCCTCAGTGATTAGCTCCACATCTCTATATATAAGCGACGAACGTTCTGCTAAGTCCGTGGTCCACTGGAATCTCCACTCTAATTTCCTATACATATATAATTAATATAACTCATGGCTAACTATACACATAGAGAAATAATTAATATGATACACATTCTCTGGTACAGCCACTGGTCTGCAAGCATACATATAGGTTAAACAACAGTGGATCCATATGGAATACAACATGACGTTGGAAGGTCGTGTTCGTCTTGTGGTCACGCAACATTGGACTAACAATTCAATTCTTAGCAAAGCAAATTTCACACACATAATTCAACAATAATATAAATACACCACGGTGAAACAAAAGTATGTTCATTTACCTTTTTGACAATGTCAGGCCGTGGCTAACTTGATTGAATCGAGTTTTCAACAAGCCCTGCTTCCCTCGTCTGTCAGTGGAGAGAGCTCTGTTAGAGCATAACTGTGTACTGCTCGCCGTTTGAATGCAGAATGACTCTCTACCTAGCCTTGGCCTAACCAGGCAGAACTGGTCTACCTAATCTCGCTGTGTTCTGATTGGCTGTAAATTCTGATTGGTTGTAAAATCGGCTCTATCCTTAAGCTGTGTTGATTCAGTACACTGCGCGGGCGTCACTATACAACTGTGTTACACTGACTAAACAAGGCAAAAGCTTAAACTGTGCTGTGTAAAACTGTCTCGTGTTACATTATTATTATTATTATTATTATTATTATTATTATTATTATTATTATTATTGTTATTATTATTATTATTATTATTATTATTATTATTATTATTATTATTACTATTTATATTTTTAATATTTTTTTTAAATAATTATTATTATAAACAAACTACGCAAAGCAAATCGACTTACCAACCAACTAGTCAACCAACCAACACAAAACTAACCGACCAACCAATGATAAAAATAATCCTTTGGATTGTAATGTGTTTCAGGTTACTAGAATGCCGAACCACTCCTTTAAGGAACCACTTTTTTGCCAACTGGCGACTTCATCATAATGCAGGCGCTCAACCAATCTGCAAATGCCACGTCAGCGAACTGCAGTAGTACAGACGACGGAAATGACGTTACTGATAACGTGTGCGAGCAATCTGCGTCAAGTTTGGACTGCTGGGAGCGACGACTGTGGCAGGTCGTTGCGCCTATTATCATCATCATCGGCCTGCTCGGCAACCTGTTGGTCATTATCGTCTTCAAGAGGCTTAATTTCAGCAAATCGTCCACACTCGTCCACATGTTCATCCTAGCCGTCACGGACAGTATCGTCCTGTGCCTGGGGCCCTTGAGGTCGGTAATAATAATAATAATAATAATAATAATAATAATAATAATAATAATAATAATAATAATAATAATAATAATAATAATAACAACAACAACAATACTACTACTGCTACCACCACCACCACTACTATTATTAATAATAATACTAATATTAATAATAGTATTCATAATAGATGATTTATAATGATAATAGATGATTATTAATAACAATTAGTAGGCAAATTTTAAGGCGCCTACCCTTAGGATCTGGGGCACTGGATGGGTAGTGTTGGGGATGAGACACATACACTTGAACAACAAAAATAAATCTTATACACACATTATATCTACACACGCATATATATGATGTGCCGATTGAGTAAAAATGCTACAAATAACATTCTATGTATAAAATGCTTTCTATGTACGTACAATGCATTCTATGTGCATATAATTCATTCTGTATACATACAATGCATTCTATGCACAATAGAATCTATTCGATTCTCTAATATAACATTTTATCCAAGAACGTAAGTGTACATGGAATGAATTTCGATATTATAAGATAGATTTCTGTATTATGGAATAGATTTCTATATTAAAGAATAAATTTTTATTTGATAAAATATATTTTTATATTATGGAATAGATTTCTATCTTATAGAATGCATTTCTATATTATATAAATTATTTTCGTATTATTAAATTTATTTATATATTATAGAAAAGATTTCTATATAATAGAATTTATTCCTGTATTCTATAATATAGAAAGAAATCCAATAATATAGAAAGAAATTCTATAATATAGAAATAAATTCTATAATATAACATTCTATTTTATAATATATAAATGTATTGCCATGTATAGATAATTACACTGTTGTTGTTGGGTTAAATTCTATATTATGAATAAATTCTATGTCCATAAAATGTATTGTATGTATATAAAATGAATTACATTTACATAAACTGCATAGTACGTATATAGAAAGCATTATAAAGATAGAATATTATTTATAGCATTTTTGACATATACGGCGCCTCATACCTCATACACACACATACACACACACACCCCTCCTCCCCCCGCCCCCCACACACACTTATGCACTAACACCATCATGCTACTTGTGCCTACTACTGGCAGTACTGCTAAAAGAGGTACGTTTTAAGGTTGGACATGAAAGATGTGAGAGATAAACAATGCCTAATGTGAAAAGGAAGAGAGTTCCAGAACAGTGGTCCATAGCCAGAAAAAGATCAAAAAACCACCAGTCTTGGTTTAAAGCCACCTTGACGAAGTGGCCTAGAGTCACACCAAGAAGGCAGAGCTCGAGGAAGGTGTGAAGAGAGGGGTTGTTATAGAGTTCATAGTAGCGATGATGATGATGATAATGATGATGATGATGATGATGATGATGATGATGATGATGACGATGACGATGATGATGATGATAACGATGATGATCATGGGGATGTAAGTGATGATAACAAAAACGACGACGATGACGACGACGACGTCGATGATGATGATGATGATATTGATTATGGTGATGATGACGACGAGGAGTGGGAAGAAGAGGGGAGCGGATAGTGACATAAACACAATTTGTTTTATTTAACTGCACGCCTCTTCCGAGTTTTCTGCAGTACTATCCTATCCCGTAACTCGAAGGACGTAAGGGCACCACAGATGATCGTTTAAACAGCATACTCCATCTTTCTCTGTCCTCAGCAACCCTGATGGCTTCGCTCAGTGTCAAACCAGTCCATTCTTGAATGTTGTCCTCCCACCTCTTTTTCGGTCTCCCTCTTCTTCTGTCTCCTTGCACCGTGCCTTGCAAGATGGTCTTTGCAAGGCCTGATGCTTTGGTGACGTGGCCATACCATCGGAGTTTCCATTTCTTCACCACTGTGAGCATGTCATCGTGTTGTCCAATAGCTTGTGTGATGGTCTGTCGGACTTCGACTTCGGTGATGTGCTGGGTTTAGGAAATGCCCAGAAGTCTTCTGTAGCACCTCATCTCCATGCTTTGTATTCTTCGTTGTAGATCTGCTGTGAGGGCCCATGTTTCGCAAGCGTATAGAAAGATGGAGATGACAAGGGAGCGCAGCAGCCTTACCTTGGAATGTAGAAAGATGGTCCTGTCTTTCCAAAAGGGCTTCAACCTTGTGATGGCAGCCGTTGTTTGAGCGATCCTGTAGAGGACATGCTGTCGGGACCCATTGTCTGATACAATGGCTCCTAAATATTTGAAGCTATGCACTGTGTTGAGGGATTGGCCTTGGACTTTGATGTCCATGTTGATGCCTTTGGTGTTGTTGGTGATCATTTTGTTCTTCTCTGCACGTATTTCCATTCCACAGGCTCTGGAAGTGGTGTCAAGCCTCTGTACCAACTGTTCAAGTTCTCGTTCCTCTCCAGCCAATCCATCAAGGTCATCCGCAAAATGGAGGTTGGAGATGGCTCTACCCCCTATGCTGACTTTTACCTTCATGATCTGCAAGGGCATCTGACATGACGCGCTCTTGGAAGATGTTGAAGAGTGTTGGAGAGAGTAGGCATCCTTGACGCACACCGATTGTTGTTCTGAACCAGTTTCCGATGCCGCTATTGTGGAGGACTGCACAGGTAGCCTTGTCATACAGGCTTTTGATGACGTCAATAATTTTAAGGCTGAGGTTGTAAACTCTCATGGTTGCCCACAGAGCTGCATGCCCGACTCGGTCAAACGCTTTCTTGAAGTCGACAAACACATGATAGAGATGTTGTTGGTGCTGTAGGTATTTCTCGCAGTACAGTAAACAGCTACGACTTGACCACAATTTCGTATACTTAAATTTATACATTTGGTTGTTAATTTACTTATCGACTCGTTGGCTGACTGACCAACTGACTATCTGAAAGCTACGAACATATATCAATGGGATAGCAATTGGGGTGATGAGAGTGATGTTCATGATTATGACAGCGACGACGACCACGCTCATTATCATCATCATCATTATCATCATCATCATCATCATGACGACGACGAGGAAGGTGTTGGGAATGATGATAATGTTGCTAGGAGACGACTCGCATAGTACAATATTTATTTATTTATGTATTCGTCCTTACATAGCGCTTTCATAGCTCAAGATCTCACTAAAGCCGCCCGAGACGCCGACCTTCAGCCTTTGGGGCGCATAGTCTGACGGCCAGACAACTGAGCACTGTCCTATACGACATGGGATGGGAGGAGGCAGGGGATGGGGGATTGGAGAAAAGGGGTCTAGGGCTAGGTGGGTGTATTTGTTGTGTAGCCGGCATGCACCAGTCTAGGGCTAGGTGGATGTATTTGTTGTGTAGCCGGCATGCACCAGTCTAGGGCTAGGTGGGTGTATTTGTTGTGTAGCCGGCATGCACCAGTCTAGGGCTAGGTGGGTGTATTTGTTGTGTAGCCGGCATGCACCAGTCTAGGGCTAGGTGGGTGTATTTGTTGTGTAGCCGGCATGCACCAGTCTAGGGCTAGGTGGGTGTATTTGTTGTGTAACCGGCATGCACCAGTCTAGGGCTAGGTGGGTGTATTTGTTGTGTAACCGGCATGCACCAGTCTAGGGCTAGGTGGGTGTATTTGTTGTGTAGCCGGCATGCACCAGTCTAGGGCTAGGTGGGTGTATTTGTTGTGTAGGCGGCATGCACCAGTCTAGGGCTAGGTGGGTGTATTTGTTGTGTAGCCGGCATGCACCAGTCTAGGGCTAGGTGGGTGTATTTGTTGTGTAGCCGGCATGCACCAGTCTAGGGCTAGGTGGGTGTATTTGTTGTGTAGCCGGCATGCACCAGTCTAGGGCATAGAGCGTCACGATATTTCATCTTCCCAACCAAAATGAAAACTATTTATTGCTTTTTCTCATCTTGCTGTTACATTTTTTAAAAACGTAGTAAAAACCATGTTAAATTAATACATTGATGTTGTCACTGATCTACAGATACTGGGTGATCAACACGTTCGATCTGGACATTCGCGCCATCTCCAACGGTGGCTGCAAGCTTCACCTGTTTCTGCTGTACACGACGCTGGGCTTTTCTGCTTGGATTCTCGTCTCTGTAACCGTGGAGAGAGCGCTCAGTATCTTCAAACCTCTGCACACGAGGGGCTGTTTCACGGTCAAGCGAACGGTTATTAAGTGAGTTGGTTAGTGAGTGAGCTAGTTAGCCAATTGGGTAGTTTAGCTGGTTGGTTGGCTGGTTGTTAGGTAGTTATAGTTATAATTAGTTTATAAGTTGTCTGATTAGTTGGCTATAGCATTTTTAAAACGTTAATTATTAAATCATTTCGTATAGTATGTTAGTTAGCTAGTCAGTTATTGTTTTTCTAATAAATTTCGATTAATTTTTCACAAATTACTTCCGCTTTATTATCTTTATCCTCATCATCCTCATTTAACATCATCACCAACAAAAGCAGCTGCAGCCGCTTGCTACCACCACCACCACCACCATCATCATCATCAGCAGCAGCATCAGCATCATCATCACCTTCGTCATCATCATAATCATCATTGTCACCATCATCGCCATTGTCATGACCTTTGTTTAGTCAATTTATTTTTGGTTTGCAGACTATCCATCATCCTGCTGACATTGACCCTCATCAACGGTCACTACTTCTTCTCTAACGGGCTTGTAGCTGACGCAGAGGACGTCATTCAAGACAGCAGCAGCAGCTTCAGCACAATTCCTTCGCAATACACCATCGTTAATCTAGGTGACGATGATAATGCTAGCACCCTCACCAGCAGCAGTGGGAGTGAGAAATTGTCCACTGTAATAACTAGCGCTGGGAGGTTTGTTACCGACAGTACAACATCTTTAGGGAACAGTACTTTAGGGGCTGGATTAACTAGAGACCCAGTTGTGAGTTCCACTCTACCATCGTTTGCTGTAACAACCGCAGTGTCACCTTCAACGTGGGCGAGTAGCTTGAATAATATTCCTTCTTTGTCCACCACCCAAGCCTCTAATGCTACCAACGTCCTGGTAAAGAAAAAGGCGACGAAAAACAGCAAAAAGGGAGAGTACAACGACAACGAAAGTTCCTCTTACAGCTGCGACTCCCTCACGCCGGCTTGGGAACACTTCGAAGAGTTTTACTTCGTCTACATCGACATGTGCGTGGAATCGTTCCTCCCATTCCTCATCATGGCCGTCTGCAACAGCTTCATTGTGGCATCCTTGAAAAAGCACAAGAGGAATCGACCCCGAGGCACCACCAAACGAGACCTTCTTTCTTCTTCCGCTACATCCCTGGATGCGCCGGCTAAGGTTAAGACGAGGTCGTCAGAAACGCTGTCGGGGTCGAGGTCGAGGTCAAATTCCAGGTCACGTTCGCCGTTCGTGACCTCGAACACCAGAGGTAACGCAACTGGAATGGAACTTCAAGCCTGCGCTTTATCCAGTGTCAATGAGACAAAGCCACATTGGCAGAACGGCCACGTCAGAATAATTGAAACTCGGGCCAACGGGAAAGAAGAGCCATGCCGTCCTAAGATCACCGTCACAAAAGTGAACTCCGTCGGTGAAGAACAGATGCTGACAGGAAATGGTCACGCGTTGCCCCTTTCCGATGAATGGGATGCAGGTTACACAAATACACAGAAGAACCAAAAAAAGCAGAAATTAAACGTCCCCATAAACGAACGGCTAGCTTCGCCCAAAATAGCCTCGGGCCCATCACAAAGGGTGGACGGCATCGCGTCGTCCAATGGAGTGACGCGCATGCTCGTACTGGTGACGTCGGTGTTTCTGTTTACGACTCTTCCTGCCTGCATCTATTACATCGTGGATTCCTACGTCCGAGATAACAGCGATGAGGAAGCGCGCGTGAACAAGATCCTCAACGTGAGTCAGGCTGTGACCAACTTGTTGTCTTACTGTAACTACGGGTGCAACTTCCTGCTCTATTCCTTGCACAGCAAGCGATTCCTGATGGAGGTCAAGTACATGTTCGGCTGCGTCAGCCATAGGTTAGTCATCAAAGTTCCTCTTATCTGATAAGTTAATGTAACGTTATTCTTATATATAGCTGGAAGAGCTGCACAAGATGCTGGCCAAGGTTAGGTTTCGAAATAGGCCACCCAATCGGACCGGTGACGCCAATGTGTTTTTACAGGCACTATAAAGCATCCCCGGACAATTGCGCTTCCCCCTATCGGCCTGCAGTTATATAATATATGTCTGTTCGTTTCAGCCTGTCATGCACGCTTTGCCAGAATGCCCAGATCCGTTATCATTAACCATGCATTGGCTAGCTACTGTGTACATGCAAAATATTACTGCCTCCATGCGCCAAATGAAAGCATCATCATCATCACAGCTTTATTCGTTGATCTGTTTCAGGACGCGCCGTTACTTCAACTCGTCCATGTTCAGCCACGAACACGCCTCACGACGGTCCCGATCCATCTCGCGAATGTCGCTGCATCAAGAGCTTCGCCGTGCTAGGACCGGCCACGACCGCCAGTCAGGCGCTAACCGAGTCCCAAACATGCCAGACGTCTGCGAGGTGGACGGGGACCACAACGGCCACATTGCCGGTCCTCGGGCAAGTGATTTTTCCGAGGATGCTCGCTCCATCAGGAGTTCCGAGTCTGACGGCGGTGCTTTGCTGTGCAAAAACGAGTCAGACCTCCGCTTTTCTGATCATCCTTCTGAGGATGACGCTCGGTCGAAACATTTACGATCGGAAAGCGGTGGTTCTGATGACTGTTCCTGTGACGGACAGCCCAACATGAGCGAACGTCGATCGAGACATTCAGACTCCGAAAGTCGTAGTACTGACAACACTTCAAGCAGTTCTTCGTCAAATAGTACCAGTAACAGTCCTTCGAGAAATTCAGACACACAAAATCCAAATACTAACAATCCTCTTGAGCGCGGTCAGTCGAAAATCATCTGCACCCAATCCAAAAATTCAGACTCTGATTTTAGTCGTGAAATCCACAGCAGCTTATCAGATAGTCAACTTACGACAGTTAGTGTGAATGGTCCAATCCCGAACCATCATCAACTAGAACGTGCTGTTTCTTCGGACGAACGGCAAAACAACAGAAAAGTCGTCCTCGGTGCGTTTTCTTCGACTGAACGACGAAACGCTTCTTCGAACGAACTAAAAAACGTTTCTTTGAACAAACCACAACACGGTTCTTCGAATGAACTTGAACGACAAAAAGGAGAAACGGGAATGTTGAACACCAAAGAGGTTGTCGTCGTACTATCGAACCTCAATAATGATAGCACTCTGTCCCCGACACGGTGGCTGAAGACCTTTTCGCCAAACAAAGTGAAACAGTTTAGAAAACAGCCTAACAAGCATCACTGCTTAGATCGTGTTGCTAGCATCTGTGAGCAAGTGTCATCTGTAGAGCATTTGCTGGAGATTTCAACCAAGTGCAGAAAGTGCACAATGCCCCGTCACCAAACACACGACGGGGCATCTCGCGATAGCACTTTGATGTGTGTTCGCTTTTAATCAACATTGACGTTAATTAATGACTTGCTTTTACACCTGTCCACTTTATTGTGTGAAATCAAAATCAGCATGGAAAAGGGGTTATGCAGACTGCGCTCACGCCATACAATTATTTATTAGTCTCGAGTGTGGCGATCGTTACCGTCGCCAAAGCCGATTACAATCAACATATTTAAATACTGTTTACTTTAAACATCACTATTTTAGTCCGTCAATAATTTGGAGCAGAAAACATTTTTTGTGCTGTTTAATATTTGTGTATTCAGTGAATCATTTTGGTGCCAGTTCTTGACGATTTTGTTTTTTTGTTAACATTTGAGAAGGCAAAATGATACATTTGTTGTTGCTTTATTTTCCTAAAGTTCGTAGCCGGATCTACTCAGCAACAAGTACAATATTATTGTTGTACGTTTCAATGTATTCATTTCAGTGCTTCGTGTTGGTGTCGTTGCGTGGAATGTTATTTTAAAGACAATTTACAAACAAAGACATTCAACCAGTTGTATTGTTGGTTTGCATAGATAATATGTCGCAGGAGAAATGGGAATGCAATACGAATAGGAATCTAACGGTTTACTGGAATTCCCAAACGTCCCAGAATGATTTGGAATTCCAATAAACGTTTGGGGTGGGGTAACGGAGGTGGAGGAAATTTAGTGTAAATTGGATTCCCATTTATCCTATGACGAATAGGGATCCGGGCCTTAGTGCAGATGTTTCGCTTTTAACTACAATCCGAGTGTTAATTATTAAACTGCCTCAACCACCCTTCTCACCCACCCTGCCACTGACACCTCCGCCCCCAACTCCCATACCTTATCCCCCGCTCATTACACATGTTTTTTTTAAATAGGAGATAATATTGCTTAACCTACAGTTAAACTCTATTTTGCCGTCTGAATTATAGTACCATAAATGTTTCTAAAATATATTTAAGGTAATTGAAAGCATTGTATTTTATTAAATTCACAACAAACGTGGACAAATTATATTGTTCATTAGGTTAACTTTTAGAAACAATTTATTTAATATACCGTACTGGAACATAGTGTAAGTTTGAAATTCCCATTGGCGATAAACACTGGATTCCTCCTCGGACGTATGCACATTCCAATAAACACTATTGGCAGATTCCGAATCGCACTGCATTCACATTCTTCCTGTGACAGATATAACCCTAACCCAACCCAACCCAACGATCCAGCTCAAGAGTTGCTCAATGCGCTGAACGATACAGGATCTAACTCAAGACGCCTGAAGCGCCCATTTTAACTTGTTTACACACACACACACACACACACACACCTACACACATATATAAACACACACACATACATATATATACACACACACGCCCGCACACACACACACACACTGACATCCACCTCGCCCAAACCAACCTCTTCTCTACAAATTGATGTCTCCTGTGCAACTGTGTGACGCTCAACTGTGTGATGCTCATCATGAGATTTATACTTCTGGCATTTACAATGTAAAGAAACGAAGCTTTGACATACTGACTGATCACTATTCTGTTTGTTGTATTACGCCAGTCTGAGATTATGGGCAATGTTTTGTTCATATCAAAAAGATGAACAAACACCATCGATTTGTCCAGTTCGAATGAGGTGTTTACGTTTCGCGAAAATGAGATTACCCTTTAAATGTTTTAAATCAATTAAATGATACAATGGGGTTGCCTTGCTCAACCCCATCTCTAGTATGAAAGTTCGACTTGTGCTCTGTGATATTTAAACACTGTCTCTTTTGTTGACAAACACCAAGGAAAGGCCAATCAGCGACCTGTAGCTTATGTAGCTTCCCAGGTCTGGTTAGTCCAACAAGTTACCTTGCTTGCGCTCCAACGAAGAGTTTGTTTGAAACAGTGTTACACAGCGTACAGTTTGTAACGTTACGAAGCGCTCCACACAATCCCACGGGGCCGTTTCGTTTGAGAACAGTTTTATAACGCAACGATATAGAAACGGCACGGTGACATGTGTGCGTAGTTCAAAGGTATTAATGATAATGATGCGTCGGTAGTATTAGTTATAGTACTGACTGTGCTTTAATATTTGGTTTTGTATTTGTTGTTGTTCCTGTTGCTGTGTGTATAGTGATTTTTTTCCCCCACGATCTTCTTGTTTTATCAATTGGATGATATGGCCTGGTAGCTCGGTGGGTAGAGAGCTGGTTTCCTATATCTAAGGTCGCGGGTTCGAACACCGCGTTTGACGAACATACGTGATTTAGGTACGAGACTTTTCAGGACACCGAGCGTTTTCTTCCGGTACCCCGGTTTCCTCCCTCCCTTCAATTATGGTATTATTTGCAGTTAATGTAAATTTCACAAATAAAAATTGATTTTTATTCCGACTTCTATAATAGCAACATCTTCAGATCGCCGCGCTTTGAGTTCGTTTGAAGAGAAAGCGTGAGATAACACTGAAACTGTATTTCAAGGTCGTTCTAGTTTTAGCCACATATCGCAAGGTAGGCTACTAGTAGACACACAAAGGAGCGAAATGTATTGATTTATATACAAACTATCTTTTAAACGGGATTTTGTTGTAAACCTATTTTTTCAAGTGGGGGCAACACTCTTCGTGAATAATAAACGTATTTGTCACACTTACTTGGTGATATAAGATCATGTCCTTTACCATGAAGTTGATAATTTGTGCAATGATGTGTTTATGCTAATTGGTGTGATCTTAAATGATGATAGGTCACCAGTGAATAACTTAATGTTGATCCACTTGTATTTTCCTGCGTGCGTGCATGTGTGTGTGTGTGTGTGTGCGTGAGTGAGCAAGAGAGAGGGAGAGTGAGTGAATGTGTGTGTGTGTATGTGTGTGTGTATGTGTGTGTGGGTGGGTGTGGATGTGTGTGGGTGTGTGTATGTGTGGGTGTGTGTGTGTGGGTGTGTGCGTGAGTGTGGCTAGGTAGAAACGCCGTTATTCTGACATACACTGGAACCTCTACGTACTTTCATTTGACGGACCCCGTTATTTGGACGTCAAAACAGTGTTCCGTTAGGGTTAGGGCTATGTTAGGCTTATGGTTAGGTTAAGGGTTGGGATTAGGGTTAGGGTTAGAGTTAGGATTTGGGTTCGAGATAGCTTCAAAAAACGGACACATTTGTAAAAATGTCAAAGTAACGTATGTAGAGTTTCATGAAAGTCATCACAACGGCGTTTCTACACAGTTGTGTGGGCGTGTGTGTGTGTGTGCGTGTATGGGTGTGTGTGTGTTGTTGTTGTTGTATAACGACAGAAATGAGAAACGGAATTTACTTTTTCAGTCAAAAATGGGGTAATTTGCTCGTTCCTCATTTGTCTCGCGTTCCCCATTTGTTTCAAAGTACGCGGGAGTGCTTTTTTAGTGCATGGGAGTGCAGTTGTAGTGCATGAGAGTGTTTTAAGTACAGAGGAGTGCACTATCCGGGATGGAGAAAATGCAGTCCATTTCGGAAGAAATTTGGAAGAAATTTCGTCCTATTTCGTCCCCTATAGGAGACGAACTAGGTCAACTTTCTCGAAAAGGGGTAGGGGTTTCCTACCCCTTTTCTCTACAAAAATGCTTTTTTTCTGTCAAAAATGTGCTATCCGATTCCTACATTCTAAAATTACCTCCTTTGTCACCGCGCACAAGAATGTGTGTGTGTGTGTGTATGTGTGTGTTTTCGTTTTTTTCTATTTAATTTCTCCAGTTTTGAAATGCAATAGTAGTAGTGCGAGTATCGGGCACAGAGAGAGAGAGAGAGAGAGAGAGAGAGAGAGAGAGAGAGAGAGAGAGAGAGAGAGAGAGAGAGAGAGAAGTCACTTGCCATTGACGTGATATTTATTTCATGTTTGTTTGTGTATAATTTGTTTGCCTCTGTCACAAGTATATCAACTAACAAGTTAGTATCTCCCTTCTATGTCTCTGTCGACGTGCGCGTACAACCGGTTGCTTCCCTTTACATGCTTTGCGCTCCATAGAGCGTCGTCGGCCTAAAATAATTTTTTAGAAACTTCAAAACCCATGGGAATTATGGGTAGGGAAATTCTTTTCTGAAATGACGTCGGCAGGACTCTTCGCGATTGGTACATGGCACACGAGACACACGCACAATGGCGTCACAAGAAGATTGGTTAGATCTGAATTCGTCTAATTTGACCTCGTATGCTGCTGGAAAACAATGCAATTTGAATTTCCTTTCAAAAATCAAAAGAGACTGAGCGAGACCACAACAAAGTACGAGCCAAGGCGACTCAAACACTCAAGGCCGACAGAACAAAAAGCACAAAAACTACAAAAGGTAAGTACCCGTGACCACATCCAATAATGTAGGCCTAACCACCATTGCAAAATAGGATTGATCATTACCATGATTGAATTTTTCCACCCCACCTTCCAATCGGTACGCAATCGAACATATGCTCAAATCATCATATCATTGACAGAACTTTCATGTGCATTATACAGTGTGATTTAAGCGATAAATGAACCATCACATCGAAGCGATCTGAGCAGCTGAATCAATGACAATGGTGAACAATCGTTCACTGAGACTCACGATCGCCTGCACTGAGCTCACATACATGTGTGCATGTTTCTATAAATCCATCGTGTTCTCCTTCGATAGTTGAGCAAAGCCTTTGTTCACTACCAGAAATATGCAGTTCCTCTCCCAACTTTCGTTTAATTTCAGCCAGCACATCTTCGCAAGAAATCGCGACCATGACTGCAACCGTAGCTAGTTATCAGTTACTTCCCTTGAACAGATTTCCCAGAGTTCTCTATTCTATTTTTAGGTTTGGGATACCCCGTCTCAGCTTGTGGCTAAAACCAAGGGCAACGGGACCACCGCACGTCGACTGGGGGCAATACGAGATACTAACTTGTTAGTTGATATACTTGTGCCTCTGTTCATTACTGATGGTGCTTGCTTTTTGTTATATACAAAATTCTCTGTGCATATGTTCATGCGATGTTGTGAACAATAAAATCTTGAAATGTGTGTGTTTGGTAGAAAGAAAGAGCGAGGGAGAGAGAGAGAGAGAGGTAGAGAGGGAGAGAGAGAGAGAGGTAGAGGTAGAGACTTTAGACTTTAGACTTTAAACGTTTATTGCAATTACATGTTACAAGGATAATAATTTTAAGCTTACAGCTTATTCTTACAATTAGTCCTTGTTTCAGGCACCCACTCAAGCATAATACATTTATACAATCAATTAAACCTGCCACATGTTACATATATAAAAGTAAAACTATAATAATTTCAAAACAAGAACTTTTAACATATCTAAACGTCATCTGAACAATATAATATTATACCATTATAATATGGTGACCTAGGGTGGAAAAATTATGAATTTAAAATATGGTTAAAAAGCATTAATTTAAATGATTTGATTGTTTTGTTTTGTTTAATGATCGGAGGAAGTTCATTCCATAAAGACGGTGCTCTGAACCCAAAACTAGTCTTATATAGATCATTTCTTGGTTTAGGTAAGAGATAATTTTGGGAATGGTATACATTTGATGATTTAGTTAAAAATCGGGTTAGATAGTTTGGTGCAATATTGTTGTGAACTTTAAACATAAGCATGATCATATTATATTGAAATTGTTTATTTAGAGGTAAAATGTTTAATTTTATAAATTTTTCATCTGTTGAAATAGATGTACAGTTAGAAATTAATTTTATTGCCCGTCGATGCAATGAATTTATTTTTTGTATTTGATTATGACTAGCAGCACTCCACACAGTGGAAGCATAGTTAATATGTCAAAGACAGTGTGCATGGAAGAACACTTTCCTGGCATATTCAGGAACAAAACATCGTAGTTTTGAAAGCAAAAACGTATTTGGGGAAAGGCGTTTACATATTTGATTAATGTGTTTATCCCATTTGAATTCTGAATTAATAGTAACTCCAAGTACACGATGGTCTGTTACTTGGTGGACACAAGTGTTATCTATTGTAATATATAATTGTAAAGGCTGTAATTGATGTTTTTCTCTTGTTGTGATTATCATGCACTCTGTTTTTTTAGGATGAAGAACCATTTGATTAGTTAGACACCAGTTTATCACATCATTTAAACTATTTTGTAAAGATGTTTGTATGGACGTAATGTCTTTCCCAGAACAATGTATTGTACTGTCATCCGCAAACAAATCACAGATTACATTATTTTCTGATATTTGGAGGTGGAGATCGTTTATATAGATACAAAATAGAAGAGGCACAGTATCGAGCCTTGAGGAACGCCACATTTTACTGTACCTTTTGCTGAGTAATGGCCATTTACTAACACTGTCTGCTCTCTATCACTTAAGTAAGATTGGAAAAAATTTACAGTTGCAGAATTGTTCAGATACACAGATTATTTACTGATCAATACGGAATGATTAACCATATCAAAAGCTTTTGTAAAGTCTAGAAAAACGGCACCAGTAATTTCATTATTATTAATTGCAGAGAGCCAAGTATCACATAATCTAACCAAAGCAGTGTGGCACGAATGATTTTTACGAAAACCAGATTGGAATGGATGAAAAAGAGCATGTTTCTCCATGAAAGTATTTACATGTTTATACATATGTTGTTCAAGTGGTTTAGATAGAACATTTAATAATGAAATAGGTCTAACGTTATTTGGATCAGAAGTGTCCTTTGCTTTTGGAATTGAAACAACTTTAGCCATTTTCCAAGCATCAGGAAATATTTCAGTTTTAATACACAAATTATAGATAAAAGTTAATGGTTCAATGATGTAAGGCAGTGCAAGTTTTAAAATCAAAGAATTAATATTATCAAAACCGCAAGACTTTTTTTTTGTTTTTTAGACTTGTTATATATTTGGATACGTCATGAGTATTTAAGAGGGGGATGAAACATGTAGTATTCGGAGTTAGTCTGTCTTTACAAAAAATTATCAAGTAATGCTGTAAGACTGTACGCAGGTTTATGACAAGTGGATTTAACGATATTATCAGTTATAGATAAAAAGTGATTATGAAAAGTTTCAGCTGATGGAGTGATAACAGCTGTGTGTTTTGTACATTTAGACTTTCCTGTTATCTCATTCATTGCTTTCCAAATTGATTTTGTATCATGGTCATTCATTATTAATGAAGTAATATACTTTTTTTTGAGTCTCGAATCATAGTGGAGACTCTATTTCTTTGTTTCTTGTATTCCGCAAATCTTTTTTGTTTTTTAAATGTGTCACGGTTTTTCATTGCATCAATAATATCTGATGTCAGCCATTTAGGAAATGTACTTTGTTTGACTCTTTTCTCTCTAATCGGTGCATGTTTATTCAAGATCATACAAAACCTTTCATACCACACACTTAAGGCTTTATTAGGATCATTACACAAATATATAGTATTGAAGTTAGTAAAATGTAGATCATGCAGGAATGCATCCTTGTTAAAAGATTTAAATGACCTAAATTGAGTAATTGTATGTGCATTCTGCGAGAGGGAGAGAGAGAGAGAGAGAGAGAGAGAGAGAGAGAGAGAGAGAGAGAGAGAGAGAGAGAGAGAGAGAGAGAGAGAGAGAGAGAGAGAGAGAGTACGAGTGTGTTCATGCACGTTCACGTGCTTTTGACAATGGGTGTTGACAATCCACTATCCAGAATTTTGTTCTCCCCCACCACCATCCCACCCTCAGAGACCCAAGGATTAAAGTTTCATCTTTTTAAAAAAAAACACGTCTAATTGTTGTTTCAATTCCCTTTAATTAAAAAAAGTGGTCTCTCTTTGCCTACCTTCTATATCTGTTTATATCTTTGTCTGTCTCCCTTTCTATCTCTCCTTTCCTTTCTTTCTTCCCCCCCTCTCCCCCTTCACCCGTTGGGGTGCCGGGAGTTTCAGTATAAATAGTATCCCCACTTTCTGGAAATTTAGTGCTTTAAATTTCCACTGTCGCTTTCTTTCTTATTTGCTCTTTCTCATTCCTGCTCTGTTCTATCAATCTGCTATACCATCTTCTTCTTCGCTAGACCAGTCACTTACTTTTTTTCTTGAAAACTCTTCCGGGACAAGACTCCTTATTTGTGTGTGAGGTCTGTTGGATCAGCTTGGGAATATTGGACGCTTTCTGCCAGGTGGTCACTAGGGCTTCCTATGATGTTATTATTTAGCAATGTAGGCATTTTATATGTATGTGTTTTGTTGATAATTTGTATAATGATGTTTGTATTCTATTTTGTTTTTGTAAACGGGGGTTCGATAAATTAGAGTACAGCCTCAGCGACCCCTGCATGGGATGTCTTTATTGTAAAGTGAGTGGCTGGTGGAGAGCTTTCAGTTTTACCACTAAGGTTGTTTCGGCAGATCTTTTATGCGGATCAGGGATTGTCCGGTCCTGATTTGGCTCGGAAGAGTCCGCTGGACCTAAAGCAATAATCATGTAATGTAATGTACTCTCTTCCCTTCCTCCCCTCTTCTTTTCTATCTCTCTCTCTCTCTCTCTCTCTCCCTCTCTCTCTCTCTCTCTCTCTCTCTCTCTCTCTCTCTCTCTCTCTCTCTCTCTCTCTCTCTGGGCATCAACATCTCATCCCCCTCCCTACCATCCCCTAACTCTTCTTGTCCATTGACTGCACACCCTCCCCCGACTCCGCAATATTCACCCCTGCTTACAAAGTCTTACAGTGCTGCTGAGATCATTTTTGTCAAACTTTTACGCTTTAAATATGAGTCTAATGATTAATCCATAATATCAAGGTGTAAGCTGTCAAAGAAATGTTTCAGCAGATTTAAAAAGGTATTCGGTTCCACGATAACGTCACCTCGCAAATCTAGCAAAGGTGTCCTTGGTGCAGTCATCAAGCGTCACCCGATACCACCGACACACAATCTCTCTCCCCTTTTATAATCCACAGCCTAAAGCATGTTAATCACCTTCCAGACAGAGACAGAGAGAAAAAAAGACAGAGAGAGTGTGTGTGTGTGTGTGTGTGTGTGGGGGGGGGGGGGTGTGCGTGTGTGTGTGTGTGTGTGTGTGTGTGGGTGTGTGTGTGTGTGTGTGTGTACCTGTAAAACGGCTCGAATGAACGAAATTTGCCTTTTTTAGTACAAAATGAGGTAATTTTGTCGTTCCCCGTTTGTCAGCCGTTCCTCATTTGTTCTAAGTACACGGGAGTGCTCTTTTAGTGCATGGGAGTGCAGTTGTAGTGCATGGGAGTGTTTTTAGTGCAAGGGAGTGCTCTATCCGGGACGGAGAACTTACATCCCGTTTTCGAATTACCTCTGCTATAGAGCGCGATGTAGGTCAAGTTTTGCTCAAAAAAAGTAGGTTTTAGAGCACTGTTTTCTCAAAAAGTTTGACCTAATTCCGCGCCTTTAAGAGAGGAACTAGGTCATGTTTTGAACTTTCCTCGACGATTAGGGTAAGGCAGTGCCTCGACGATTAGGGTAAGGCACCCGTTCCACAAAAGCGCTGCAACTAGCCCTGACCCTAACCCTTTTCTTGAAGGGGTGCCTTACCCTAATCGTCGAGACGTGTGCCTTACCCCTAATCGACGGTCGAGTAAAATTGCTTATCCTAGCCGTGTTTTTCAACAAACTTGACCTAATTCGCCGCCTAAGAGGCGCGAAGTAGGTAAAATTACCCCATTTTATACCTCGTACACGCATGTGTGTGTGTGTGTGTGTGTGTGTGTGTGTGCTACTAATTTATAGTATATTTTTCACCTAAGTGATTTAGACATTGAAAATTAGAAAATAAGCATATTAATAAACAAATTTAAATAATTACAGTTATCAAATAATCAACTCATTAACTAGAACAACTGAGAAAAAGTAGATATATAAAATAAAACCAACTCTCTCTAGAGAGAGATGGGAAGGAGAGAGAGATAGAGATGGTAGAGAGAGAGAGAGAGAGAGATGGGAGAGCAAGAGAGAGATAAAGAGAGGGAGATGAGAGAGCTAGAGAGAGAGAGGCAGGGAGGGAGAGAGAGAGAGGCAGGGAGGGAGGGAGAGAGAGGATGATGTTTAAAACGTTTAGATTTAAATTTCGCAACTGTCACACAAACACCTAAGCACACGTTATACGAAAATGCTCATTTCTCAAGCCTAAATCAGACATTTTATAATTGTTCGTTGTTGCTTTTTTATTTCTCGCTATTTCGATCTCGACTACGGACTCCATTCCACGGTGCTTTTCCTTCTATACTAGCTTCATTAGTTTGCTGTCCGTCTCTCGGCTATATCTACCCCAAATCTCTAGTTTCCCCCACTGCCTATATTAAAGAACAAGTAGTCATTGCTTACAGGGTCCAGCGGACTGAAAGGAGCCGAATCAGGACCACAAAATCAAGACCACAACTTGGTTGAAAGAGGACTCACACCTGATCTGCTGAAACAACCCTAGTGGTAACACGGAAGGCATTCCACCAGCCGGTCACTTTACAATAAAGGCATCCCACGCAGGAGATGCTGAGGCTATATTCTAATTTATCGAACCCCCGTTTACAAAACCAAAATAGAATATAAACATCATTATAAAATATGAACTAAACACTTACATATGAAATGCCTACATTGCTAAATAATAATATCATAGGAAGCCCCAGTGACCATTTGGCAGAAAGCGTTCAATATTCCCAAGCTGACCCCACAGACCTCATACACAAGTGAGGAGTTTAAGAAGATTTTTCAAGAAAAAAGGTAGGTGACTAATCTAGCGAAGAAGATAGTATAATAGATTGATCGAACAGAGTAAAATGAGAAAGACAGCAACAGTGGGAATTTAAAGCACTACATTTCCAGAAAGTGGAGATAGTATTAATACAGAAACCCCCGGCACCCCTACGGGGTCACAGAACAAGTAAAAGTGTCAAATACGGGTGGCATTCCAAAGGGAGAAATTCTTGTAACACGTGATATGGCAAAGCGGCGCAACTCTTTGACATGTTTATGGTCTTAATCATGTTACACACTAATCCGAGTGGGAGTAACGGCACCCGTTGAAAGATTAACATCTTAATCCTAGAGGGTGCGCTCGTGCAATATGAGCTCCTTGTACCTATTCTGTACCCACCTGGCTATATTTGTAAAGGTGTGTGTTTGTGTTCATGTGTTGGTGAATAAAATTTGTGAAACAATGTTCATTGGTGTTTTGGGGGTTTATTTAAAATACAAAAATATGTCATCATCATAATCATCAAAATCTTCTTCTTCAGTATATATGTTGTTGTTGTTGTTCTTGTTGTTCTTCTTCTTCTTATATTATTATTATTATTATTATTATTATTATTATTATTATTAATATTATTATTATTATTATTATTATTATTATTATTATTATCAATAATAATCAACAGGTCGAAACCCCAAGCTGAACAAATCATAGCCGAAAAACAAGCAGAATTCAGAGCAGGGCGAAATACAACTGAGCAACTTTTCAACTTCAGAATCATCTTTGAGAAATGCCTACATCATCAACAACATCTATATCATGATTGTGTTTGTAGGCTTCTAGAAAGCGTTTGATCGAGTCTGGCATGCAGCTCTGTGGGCAACCATAAGAGTACACAACATCACCATCAACATCATTAAAGTTATCAAAAGACTGTATGACAAGACTGCCAGTGCAGTCCTCCACAACTGAGTCATCCGGAACTGGTTCAGAACAACTATCGGCCTGCGTCAAGGATGCATCTCTCTCCAACACTCTTCAATATCTATCTAGAACGCATTATGTCAGATACCCTTGCAAATCACGAAGGCACAGTCAGCATAGGGCATAGAGCAGTCTCCAATCTCCGTTTTGCAGATGACATTGATGGGTTGGCTGGAGAGGAATAAGAACTTGAACAGCTTGACACCGCCTCTAGAGCCTTTGGAAAGGAAATAAGTGCAGAGAAGACCAAAATGATGACCAACAACACCATGTACACGGACATCACAGTCCAAGGCCAATCCCTCTTCGCAGTGCATGACTTTAAATATTTAGGAGCAATTGTATCCGACAGTGGATCCCGACAGGAAAACCTCTCCAGTATAGCATAAACAATTTCTGACAAGAAAGACAAGACCACTATCGTTGAAACATCATAAGTATAAGCAAACTGCGCTGGAAAGGCCTAGGTGAAACAATGACCGACAAAGGCCACAAGCTTTATTTCAGCGTGAGAGATGGCAGGCACGAACACGGCGTTGGATTCTTGGTCCACAAAGACATACTAGCCACTGGCATTGGTTGCCGCCCAGTCTACAATATTAATAGACTCATTACCATCCGTCTGAGAGCAGCCCCTTACTACATCACCATCATCCAGGTCCATGCCCCAACATCTGACTATGACGACAGCAAAGATGGGGATTTCTACGAACATTTACAGGTTGTCCTTGCTGTTTAAACGATCATCTGTGGTGCCCCAACGGCCTTCGAGTTACGGGACAGGATAGAATAGGATCATAGTCAACATCCTTGAGCTTAATAATACTTGGTTAATGCTCACTTCCAAGACAATGGTCTAGCGGAGACCAAGTGCAAGTTACTATTAAGTCAGGTGTTGTAAATGTCAGGTCAATTGCCGATGGCCTGTGGTATGAAACATCATGGATTCTTGTATACTGACCATCATTTAATGGGCATAATTTAGAGTCCAAAATATTTTCTACTAAACGGCTACTTGTTAATATATTACAACTTGGTTCCTGGCCCGCTGGTGTCAGTATAAATCGGTCCAGTAGTCACCTATATGCGAAAGTGTCGTGTGACTATAATCTACAAACAACAACCACGGCGAATGCGCATTAAAGTCCAACATTATTAACCGGTTTGCCTTTACTACTGTTTTTAATCGATCTTTTATCTTCTTTCTGACCTTCTGGTAAATATAAAGATAAAACAATTAAAACTATATGCTTGCTGATCTTTAGTGACGTAGGTACCTATCATATCCTATACTATCCTATCCAGTAACTCGAAGGTCGTAGGGGCATCACGGATGATCGTTTAACCAGCGTAGACCATCTTTCTCTGTCCTCAGCAACGCTCATGGCTTCGCTCAGTGTCAAGGCAGCCCATTCTCGAAAGTTGTCCTCCCGCCTCTTTTTCTGTCTTCCTCTTCTTTTACCTCCTTGCGCCGTGTCTTGCAGAATGGTCTTTGCAAGGCCTGATGCTCTGGTGATGTGGCCATACCATCGGAGTTTCCATTTCTTCACCACTGTGAGCATGTCATCGTGTTGTCCAATGGCTTGTGTGATGGTCTGTCGGACTTCGTTGTTGGTGGTGTGCTGGGTATAGGAAATGCCCAGAAGTCTTCTGTAGCACTTCATCTCCATGCTTTGTATTCTTCGTTGTAGATCTGCTGTGAGAGTCCATGTTTCGGAAGCGTATAGGAAGATGGAGATGACAAGGGAGAGCAGCAGCCTTACACTGGAAAGTAAACTAATGGTCCTGTCTTTCCAAATAGGCTACCACCTTGTCAGGGCAGCAGTTGTTTTTGCGATCCTGGAGAGGACTTCCTGTCGGGACCCATTGTCTGATACAATGGCTCCTAAATATTTAAAGCTATGCACTGTGTTAGGGATTGGCTAAAGTTGTTGTTCCTCCCCCCCACCCCACCTCCACAAACAAAAATACCAACCAAACAAACAAAAAACATACAAACAAAAAACAACTTTTACACAGTAAGAGTTTGGTAATCCACATTATTGAGGTGATAGCTCTCCGATGGGCGTGTAAGCAGCTTTAAAATACATTAAAGTCACTGATAACGTCACAAACCTTGCAAATTGCTTAGGAAAAGAGCCTCTAATTAATTCATTCAGCTTCACTTTCAGACTACAGGCATAGAATTGTTTCGATGGGCAACTCCGCAGCAACGCATTGGGCTTTGTTAGTAACGTTCTGTTGCGTTTGTTCGTGCTTTCCCTGCATGTGCCTGTATTCTAAGGTGGATACCCCATTTACTGCTATAGCAGACGACATTTTTCAACACTCAGACGTTTAAAATAAACCTTTTGCCCTAGCTATCGGGTTGCTACTAAGGTTATAGCGGCAGTCGGCCCGAGTAATAATGGTATTGGATGCAGTCTGTCTACACATTCTAAATAAACAAATTTCGATTTTCTGTCCGCCTTCTAATAGCGATTTGCCTTTAAACCACATGTTCCAGTGATGAATGTTGTGGATGTAGGGATGGCTGTAAGATGTTAGCGTGTATGTTGGTTACAGATCGCCGCGGTTTGAGAGCATACGCTTTACACTCAGCCCACGCTTGATAGATCGCGGACACTGAGCAAGCGTCCAGGTCTTTGTTGTATCAATTTTTATTCATCAGATTAAGTAGTACTGATCAAGTTGTCCAGGTCAGCTCTTTAGTGAATACTGGCCTAGTCAAAGTTCGCAAATATTAGACCCCATAACGAATATAATTATGAATATATAAACAAACTAGTTATCTTTTATAGCGTGAATTAGACGTTTTGTAAATACATTTTCCCGCATTTTTTATGGACGGTTCCGACTCACATCAAAAACATGGTCACGTGATGGTGATGTGTATTTTTGCGTACTCGTGGTAAATAAATGTGAAATGCAATGCTAGGAATGGTAACTCTAGCGGCATTAATCTCAACCCCTTCCTCGGACATTTTAGAAAGTACAGCTTATACATCTACAACGAATAATTATAGTTTTATTGTTTGTTCGGTGGAAGGAGGAGTTTGAAGAGGAAGAGTGAGCAGACGGAGGAGGAGGACAAGAAGAAGAAGAAGAAGAAGAAGAAGAAGAAGAAGAAGAAGAAGAAGAAGAAGAACAAGAAGAAGAAGAAGAACAAGAACAAGAAGAACAAGATGAAGAAGATCAGAAGAAGAAGAAGAAGAAGGACAAAAAGAAGAAGAAGGACACGAAGAAGAAGAAGAAGAAGAAAAAGAAGGAGAAGGAAGAGGAGAAGAAGAAGAAGAAGAAGAAGAAGAAGAAGAAGAAGAAGAAGAAGAAGAAGAAGAAGAAGAAGAAGAAGAAGAAGAAGAAGGAGGAGAAGGAGAAGGAGAAGAAGAAGAAGAAGAAGAAGAAGAAGAAGAAGAAGAAGAAGAAGAAGAAGAAGAAGAAGAAGGAGGAGGAGGAGGAGGAGAAGAAGAAGAAGAAGAAGAAGAAGAAGAAGAAGAAGAAGAAGAAGAAGAAGAAGAAGAAGAAGAAGGAGGAGGAGGAGGAGGACAAGAAGAAGAAGAAGGAGGAGGAGGAGAAGGGAGGATGAGAAGAACAAGAAGGAAAAGAAGAAAAAAAAGTAGATTTAAATAGAATGAACACAGATTTTAAAATTAAAAAAACTAACATGCGTAAAAATTAAAAAATAATAATAAATAACTAAATAACTTTGCAACAAGGGAATTAACCACACTTAATATACAAAACTGTTAACATGGAGAGGGTCTTTGGGGACTGGCTGGAAGATGAAAGTCAATTAATGCTTGCTATGTAAGCTTATATAATTAGGATTTTCCAAATCAGTAACAAACAGGTTATAATCCTTGTACTTGAAGCTGTTTGGTGATGTGCTCTTTTTTTAGCTCCGAAGAAATGGAGTTCCATAAAAACGGACCTTTTTGTTTAAAAAGAGAGGCTAGATTTGAAATGTCGATTCATGGTTTGGGAAGTCTGTAGATTTCAGAGTGATATTCTGTATAGTGCTGCTTTTAAAGCTAGCTTGGTTGAACGAATAGTGGCGTTCACACACAGCACAATTTTCTTCTTAGCATTCACATACAATGACATTGGTGAGTACTCCATACATGATTTGTGGGAAATGCGAAGGTAGGGGTGGAGGGGTGGAGCATGACTATCTCTTGCATTTTTGCCTTGGTTCAAACATAAAGTTATTCATCGAACACTTTGGTTGTAGGCAAGCTGCATTATATATTGATTGATTGATTGATTTATTGTTGCTTTAGGTCCAGCGGACTCTTCCGAACCAAATCAGGACCGGACAACCCCCGATCCGCATAAAAGATCTGCCGAAACAACCCTAGTGGGAAAATCGAATGCCCTCCACCGGCCAGTCACTTTACAATAAAGACATCCCACGCGGGGGAGGGCTGAGCGTTGACCTCAACTACGCGAACACCCCGGTTACAAAAACAAAATAGAATACAACCATCATTATAAATCATCAACAAAACACATACATATAAAATGCCTATAGTGCGAAATAATACAATCATAGGAAGCCCTAGTGACCACCCGGCAGAAAGCGTCCAACACTCCCAAGCTGATCCAACAGACCTCATACACAAACAAGGAGTCTTGTCCAGGAAGAGTTTTCAAGAAAAAAGGTAGGTCATTGATCTAGCGAAGAAGAAGAAAGTATAGCAGAGTGATAGGACAGATCAGGAATGGGAGAGAGCAAATGATGAAGACAGCGACAGTGGGAATTTAAAGCACTAAATTTCCAGAAAGTGGGGATACTATTTATACTGAAACCCCCGGCACTCCAACGGGGGGAACTGTTGCCGCAGTGAATTAGTCATGCCTACAAAGGCAAGACAGGTTTTCAACTGGGGCTTTCACTGTTCCCTTTATAGGTTAGAACAATCTACAGTGACAAGATTGCTCATGACCCCAAGGGGTAGCATTATATATAGATATATTTATATATAATATCGTACGTAATGTTCTGTAAGTTTAATATCGTACGTAATGTTCTGTAAGTTTAGATATACAAGACTCCGTGAAGCACGAAAGATAAACATCCATGCTATAATCTACAACGAATGATTTATCCCAAACGTCGTACATGAACTTTGACCCTGCCAATGCGTTGTGGAACGGTTAGGGTTGGTTTGTAGCTGGTGGCGCAATTGAGTAGTCGCCCCTTTCATACGCCGAAAGGTCGGGTGTTCGATTCCCGCAAGGGGCGAACTTATCTGACTTAGGCACGACACTATTCAGGTCACCGAGGGTTTTTCCGGGCACCCCGATTTCCCCCCAGTAGACCTCCCTTTAATAATGGTATTGGATGCAAGCAATCTAAAATACATTTGACAAAATATGTCTTTTACGTCTTCTATTAGCGACCTCCCTGCCTTTACACAACATGCTCTCTCTCCATTTTCCTTTCTTCTCGTATTTCTCAGACTAAAGCTGGGTTGTTGTTTTATTTAGTGATTTAAATTCCCACTGTCGCTGTCTTTCTCATTTGTTCTTTCTCATTCCTACTCTGTTCAATCAATCTACTATACTATCTTCTTCTTCGCTAGACCAGTCACCTACCTTTTTTCTTGAAAGCTCTTCCGAGACAAAACTCCTCATTTGTGTGTGAGGCCTTTTGTATCAGCTTGGGAATATTGGACGCTTTCTGCCAAATGACCACTAGGGCTTCCCATGATATTATTATTTAGCATTGTAGGCATTTTATATGTATGTGTTTTGTTGATATTTTATAATGATGTTTATATTCTATTTTGTTTTTGTAAACGGGAGTTCGATAAATTAGAGTATATCTTCAGCGTCCCCTGCGTGGGATGCCTTTATTGTACAGTGACCGGCTGGTGGAGTGCCTTCAGTGTTACCACTGGGGTTGTTTCAGGGTTTAGGGGTTGGATCAGGGGTGAGTCCTCTTTCAGTCAATTTGTGGTCTTGATTGTGTGGTCCTTTCTCGGCTCTTTACTATCCGCTGGACCTTGTAAGCAATGAATAACTAACTAACTAAAACGGTGTTGACAGCATGATGGTGGAGTCTGATGTGTAGATACCCTCTTTTCATTTGATTTCTGTTTGGTTTCATTATAGTCCAAAGCTTTTGTAAACAAAACTTGCAGCATTACATGATGATGATGAAGATGATGATGATGATGATGATGATGATGATGATGATGATGATGATGATGATGATGATGATGATGATGATGATGATGATTGTTACACTCGTTGTTGGTTTTTATCAGTAGTTGATTCAGCCCCAATGCTTGAATCCTCCTGATAAGTGTAACTCGGATTCGTTTATCCACGCAACCTGCTCACTCAGCAACAAGGCAGGAGTCGTCGTATGAAGTTTTCCAACTTTATTCAGCGTACATCAACAACTGCATACAATCGCTTTTTCCACTTTCTCTCTTCTTCAGTTAGTTAGTTAGGTAGATTAACGTCTCCGGACACCTAGCTTATAGGAGACAATCTCTTCTTCAGACACAGTGCATCAATTATATAGTTTTTCTAGACTCCAGATAACGTCAGAACATTCCAGAGTGACGCATTACAACCAATCAAAATAAACTTCGTCATCACTGTCTTACGTCATACAACTCGCAGCTACTACCAGATCTATCCACACGCTTCGATCGATAGCAAACAAGTAACCCTAGAAAATTCTCCAATAATATCGATCAACGAAAATTATCAACATTATACCAAGCTTCTTCTAACAACAACGCAAAATCAAATCAAAGATAAATACACTCTGTTATTGAATGCTTTGCAAAACAAAACGATCAGATCTATCGTGCGCGTCTCACACGTACTATCGTGCGGGTCGCAAACGTAACAATGATGGTGATGACTTGTAAAGCGCCGAAAATGTCATGTCACAAAGTCATGCGCACAAATAGTGTCCAGGCCATACAGGGAAAAACACAACACTTTATACAAATACAAGCGAAACTTTTTCATTATATTTAAGTCATACTGAGACAGGGGGCACACTCATTACTCCATACAAACATGAACCCAAGGGGATTTACTGGATAGTTATCGGTCATAATTTCTTAACTCAATGTGACATTTTATTTGACCTTTGACCCATATTTTTTCTGAAGGAAGCAGGCAGCCGCAAGCGTGCATCCTTCATAGATGGTGTAGGGTAGTGACCGGCGAGTGGTTAACCATTGGGGTTGTTTCAGCAGATCTTTTTTATACAGATCAGGGGTGAGCCCTATTTCAACCAAGGTGTGGTCGTGATTCGGCTTTTTGCAGTCCACTGGACCCTGTAAACAATGACTAACTATTAAAATATGAGCAGCGTTATTGTGGGTCCTTCTTCTTAACGGTCATTGTGTAACGTTTGAGATGCGCACGATTCTTGGGAGTAAATTTACGTCCCCGGACACATCAAGCGTATAGGGGACGGGTGAACCACCACTAACGCACGATAGATCCGATCTTTTTTTTTGTTTTGCAAAGCTTGAAATAACAGAGTGTATTATTTACCTTTGATTTGATTTTGCGTTGTTGCTAGAAGAAGCTTTGTATATTGTTCATAATTTTTGTCGGTCATTATTGTTGAGAATTTTCTAGAATTATTTGTTTACTATCGACCGAAGCTTCGAGATAAATCTGGTAATAGCTAATCGATTCTCCTAACATCATGACGTAAGACAGTGCATAGTTCCGGTGACGAGTTTTATTTTAATTGGATGTTACTGCGCAGTTCAGTGCAAGGAGATAGAAGAAGAGGGAGGCCAAAAAAAAGAGGTGGGGGGACAACCGAGAATGGACTGGCTTGACACTGAGCGAAGTCATCAGGGTTGCTGAGGACAGAGAAAGATGGAGTTCGTTGGTTAAACGATCATCTGTGGTGCCCCAACGACTTCCGAGTTATGGGATAAGATAGGATAGGATATACTGCGTCATCCTGGAATGTTCGAATTTTTCTTGATTGCAGAGAGACTATATTATAAGTAACGCACTGTGTCTGCTTGGGGGAATGAAAGAGTGATTGATAGAGATTGATGATGATTTTTTATGATGATCTTTGAAGTGATTTTCGGAAAGCGATCTTGGATGCAGTTGTTGATGTTTGCTGAATAAAGTTGGAAACTTTTATACGACAACTCCCTGCCTTGTTGCTGAGTGAACAGGCTGCGTGGATAAACGAATCTGAGTTACACTTATCACGATTCAAGCATCGAGCCTGAATCGACTATTGCTAAATAACCACGTGTAACACATTGGTACACCATGTTGTACAGTTCTAATTCTACTGTCCTTTGAAATGACTTGATTATACATGCATTGTACGAGTCCTGAATAGTGGTTATCAGTACAAATTATGTTAATCTGATGAATAAAATGTGAAACAACACCAACAACAAGAATAGTGGTTATAGTAGTACTGACTAGTTATCCCAGCAAGCTCACTAATATATCATCGACCTATTTTCTGTCAGTCAACAGAGCGACTGACAGCTATAAGCTATTTTGGACAAGAGGAAAGTTACAATTGTTTACTATCTTAGCAGTACGATTGCTCTGGTGGTTTAGTGTTGATTTAGGCATTTCTTCCTCCGCCTCCCCCTTCCCGTCCGTACTCCCTCTTCCATGGAACTGTCATTTCCGTTTTGCCAGGCATATGGCCACCACAGGTGGGTGAGTTTAGTAGACGCTAACACTTCAATGTTCATTTCGTCCACGCTCAAGTGTCCCCATGCAGTGAAGACGCTTCATAATAATGGCAGTACTTCTTTAAAAAGAGTATACCGACATAACTGCTACAGAAAGTAACATGATGATAGAGGCAGGGGGTGTCCATAGAAATCAGAACAATAGTAGATAATTACTACCGTGGTTTCCTCTCTTAAAGGAACTCACTTCGACCTCTACGTCTCCTCAACAGGTCCGTGTAACATTCATCATGAATGTTGCCCTATGGAAACAAATTACTTTGCACAACCAAAAAAAACCCCAACTCTTTGGAAAGTCTTTGGAATCAACTCCTTCGGATGAGAGTATAAACCGAGGTTTAGTCTGCGCACGCGCGCTTTTCATCGCACAGACTTTAAAGATCCTGAAGCTCATGTCCTAGGCGGGTGGATGCCGAAAACACAAATACACCTAGCATGCATTGGACGACCAGGATTGTGCTCAGTCGTCTAGGCGTCAGACTATGCGCCCAAAGATTGCAAGTGGGCGCCTCGGGCCGCTTAAGTTAGATCCTATATCATCAAGCGCCTTGAGCAGCTCTTGAGCTTAGATTGCGCTATATAAGAATGATTAAATAAATAATTATGTATAGTTATATTTTTCATGTAAAACAATTCCCTAGTTGTTGTGCCTATAAGTATAAGCTAGATACTGTTGTAGCGTTAACATTATCATCTAGTAGAGCATAGAGCGTATTGGCGTGGCTCTAAACAGTGGAAATCACTCCCCTGTTGGAACAGAAATGGAAAATTCAAATTTTTACTGTTGGTTTTGATCAACGAAAGCACACTTTATTATTGTTTAATGTAATAACAATACGAAATTTGCGCTAAACTCGTATTTGCCAAAAGCTAGCAAAGATTTCCAGTTTCGACCCTTTAACCGTTAACCACCGTTGAACGATTGGGATTTTCTCTGGCGGTAATAGCGTTCTATAGCCTATACGGGCGCCTTTCCGATGGCATTTTGGCGAAAGACGATTTGGTCGCATAGTCCATAGGAGCGCGGCTGATCGGATCCCCATAGGCGTAAGTATCTTAGCGCACTCGACCCCTAGGCGTGTATCCCATAAAGCGCACATCTTAAACACTACTGGAGTTCGACGATTTAGTCATCACGCACATGAAACGTTGTGATGTCGCCAATCATAAGTTTTTAATCTCGAAAGCTTAAAGAAAACAGACATTTTCAACCTTTCATTTGGTACTTCATAGTATTTTCTGCTATATCACATTTGAAAGTTGTCCAAGCATCTACGTTGCAACAGGGAGGTTCATAGTACCATGGCTCGCACATACTCCTCTCTGTTGATCTCCCGGCCCCTGCATCGTACAGTGATCGTATTCTCCTCATCTCCTGCAATTTCTGAAGACGATGAGGTCTGACTTCAGGAAACCCCAATCCGGTCCTGATGGAATTCAGTTTGACGCACGAAGAGTGAAAATAGCGATAGAAGGTGTCAAATCAAAACTGAGTGAACACTGGACGCTTATTGGACACGCGAATCCGCGGCTAAAGGAGAAAATACGCGCGCATTTGGGCTATGCGCACTTTTGGGATTCTCCGTCTCTGGTCTACTACTATACGCGGTTCATACAGCGTAGCTGAAACCCCACTAGAGCTGAGAAAGAAGCACACTGTGTAACTGAGACTTGACTTCTCCACCAATATCTGCAGCTGGTCACAGGATTTGAGGTTAAGCTGCTGTTACGATTAAGACGACCGTTTTGTTTTGCAAAGCGTGCAATGATAACGTGTAGCTAGCTACCTTAGACTTGATTCTGTTATAGAAAAGCTGTGCATAATGTTGTTCACCTTCGTGGGTCGAGAACTTTCTGGAGTTACTTGGCTATTTTTGATCGAATATTCGAGATGGATCTAGCAATTGTAAGTCGGGTCTGGTAAATTCATAGAACAATCTATGACGTTACGACAGTGTGCAATTCCAGTGAGGAGTTTTATTTGAATTGGTTGTTGATTGCGTCATTGTGACGGTTTTTTTTTTATTGTTGCTGGGCTCTGCACAAAGGACTGCTATTACCTCCTCGTCTTAGTCTGTGGGGATCGCTAGTTATCTCCTTATGACTTAACTTAATACATTTTTTTGTTTAGCTCGGTCTGTGTTTAGGCTGGGGGTACGGAGACAGATAGAACAATGGTAAAAGATCACTGTCACACTAGCTTTAACACGGCTATGAATCATATGTAGTCCAGCCACTTGATAACAGTAAAAATCACACATTTATTTCGTCTACTCTATACACGAAGTTCAATTGTCAATGCGAATGGTTCGCTCGCTGATAGGTCTAGGCAGCTACTTTTTTCATCATAGGGCACTGGATACTTTCTGCCATAATGGTCAGAGTTCTTGAAGAGTGGACTACTGTGGTCCTTTTGATACCAGTTTTAGTGCACTGTTTCTGGTGGCACTTAACTGCTTGGTTGAAGCGCTGCGTTGAGGTCGCTTCTGGGACAATCTGTGTTGTCATGGAGTCTTTGACTTTGTGGTTCGTCGGTTGGGCTATCTTCGCACAATGCTGGAGATGCCTCGGCAGCCAACTGTAAGCGTCGACTTGGTTTTGTCTTTTTCTGAGTTGGGCTCACGATATAACGCCTGCTTGTCTGTAACATATGAGACGAAAATCTGCACAACCCTGTATAATAGGTCTGTGCAGAGCGTCTCACTGAAGGCCAAAGTAGCTCTACATCTCTATACATAAGCGACGAACATTCTGCTAAGTCCGTGGTCCACTGGAATCTCCACTCTAATTTCCTATACATATATAAATATAAAACATGGCTAACTATACACATAGAGAAATAATTAATATTATAAACATTCTCTGGTACAGCCACTGGTCTGCAGGCATACATATAGGTTAAACAACAGTGGATCCGTACATAATACAACATGGCGTCGGCCGGTCGTGCTCGCATCGTGGTCGGATTCTCCATGAGTTCATGCCAAGTCGGACTAACAATTCAATTCTATGCATAGCAAATTCCACAAACATAATTTCAACAATAATATAAAAACATCACGATGAAACAGAAGTATGTTCATTTACCTGTTTGACAATGTCAGGCCTTGGCTACTTCATTGAATTCGAATATTCAACAAGTACTACTGTCTAATCTTCTCAGGAGAGAGATTTCTGCTTGAGTGTACTGTGTACCACTCAGCGTTTCAACGAAGACTGACGTTCTATCTCTTTGCTTGAATCACCCAGAACTGGTTCTTTCTAACCTAGCTGTGTTCTCATTGGATGAAACAACTCTGAGTGGCTGTAAAATTCGAAACTCCATCGTAGGCTGCGATGATGTCACCAACTGTGCTTGCATCAAGCTACAATTGTGTTGCGCATGATCACTTCTGTCGTCTTCTTTAGACTAACAGTAACCTTTTAAGTCTACACTGACTAAACAAGCAAAGGCCCAAAGGCAGTGGAAACGGGGCTCTTGTTACAGTCATTCTGGAACATTCTGCATTTTTCTACGTGGCTGATAATCTATATCTATACGACGACTCCTGCCTTTTTGCTGAGTGAACAGGCTGCGCGGATAATGAATTCAGGTTTCGCAAGATCCAAGCCTCCGGGGTTGAATTGATCTTTGCCGTGTAACCGCTGCAATCCTATTTAGTCGATTTTCTGTCATACTCCCCACTCCCCTCCTTAAAATGATGAGAATTATGGAAAATGGTCTAGAATAGTCAAGTCAAGCAATCGTTATTCACAGAGAAGATACAGTGACAATTCGGCGTGTCGCTTATAATATACTCACATCACCCTTATAATATACTCACATCACCGTGTGCACTCACCTACGTACCCACTTTTCTACACACACAAACACACAATGAGTAGGCTGCTAGCTAAACAACGAATAGGCCTTACACATATGCACAAAAGACCAGTGGCAACTACACATATAACATATACACATACTAAAATACACGTTTACAAAAACAAAGACTTCTGATTTGCTTAGGAGAAAAAAAAAGTAATAATCAAACAAATAACATCACAAGATAGGCAGCAAAGAGCCGTCCAACAGTTGTAAACAAACAAAACCAATACAAAACAAAACAAAACAACAAAACCCCGTTGTTTACCAATAATATTACGAACTATGTAGTGGAACAATCCGGAAGAGGCGACAAGGGCGGCGTAAAGCGGTTTACTGCGCAGTTGGCTAAGTGGTGTATGTAATGGAGTCATATGTCAGGTGACAACATTGCAGCCTGTACGGGTTGTGGTTCAAATCCCGTTGACTGTCTGGAGTAAAAAAAATAAACTAATTAATAAATATAATAATAGTAATAATAATAAAAGTAATAAAAATAATAATTTAAAAAAAAATAATAATAAATTAAATAAATAAATAAATAAATAAATAAATAAATAAATAATACAAACCTGAGACTGCGCCCATACTTCCTTCGGATAAGAGTATAAACCAAGGTCTGTGCATGCACGCATTCCATCACACGGAATTTAAAGATCCGGAGTCACATGTCCAAGACGGGTGAGTGGGCGCTATACATATACATCCAGCAGGCACAAGGTCCCTTTTCCCCATTCCCGGGACAGTGCTCAGAAGTCTGGGGGTCAGACTATGCACCTAAAGGTTTCAAGTTGGCGCCCCGGGCGGATTGACTGTCAGGACAACAATTTTTGGCCAAAGGTCTTTCTCTTATCAAGCCCCTGTTACCTGGAACCAGCTCCCCCACTTCATCCGTCATTCACCCTCCCTGCCAACCTTCTAAAAACATCTCAAAACTTATTTGTTTCCATCATAGTCTTTAATTTTGATTGTCTTTGAGTATGTTTGGTGTGCTTAGCTTCTCGTAGTGACTAATTTAATGGATCTTTTGTTTTCTTTATTATAGAAGTGATTATGTGTGTGTGTGTGTGTGTGGGCGTTTACATACCGGAGGTTATGAGGTTGTGTGTAAGACTTTCTGACGGGGTTGTGAAGTACAAAATTTTATGAGGTACATTTTCCTAGGACCCAACAGTGCCAACCTCAAAAACCGCTTGCTGAGCTACCAAGCATATCGCCTATACATTTATCTCAACCACCTCACAAAACCGTTGGAGTGCCACCACCTACACACACACTCACGGATTTTTGTGTGTACCACACAATAATGCTAAAAATGTGCTTACCTCACAACGTGGGGTACCGGGGGAGATGTCATTCTTGATTAAAAACATTCGTCACTGCTCGGCAATTATGTTAAAACTGGCCAAAGTCAGCATAACCTAATATTACGTGAAATATGCTATGCAGAGTATGTACCCCACAACGATGCTAAAAATGCTTACCTCACAACGTAGGGTACGTAGGCATGCGTGTGTGTGTCTGTGTGTGTGTTTTGCAAATGGTGGTTATCAGTGAAAAAAATTATCTTTTTTTCTTGTTTTGTATGTTTTCTTTTTGATTAGTTGTAAATTTTTGACTTTGTAAACGCCTAGGGCTTTGTTTAGATTAGGCGTCAATAGCCATGATAATAATAATAATAATAATAATAATAATAATAATAATAATAATAATAATAATAATAATAATAATAATAATAATAATTGAAATAGATCCTGTTTGGGCCATCGAGCAGCTCTTAAGCAGGAAAAAGTGCTATATTATAAGAGCGGGAAAAAAAGAACTAGGCCTACGTTAAGGAAGGTCAAAATTAAAATAATAAGAATTGCAAACGACTCTCAGAAAAACAAAGCGTAGACCTCCAAGATCCTCATTGAGGATTGGAACTGCAGCGTATTCCTGAGGGGCTGGATGAGAACAATGACAAGCATGTCGTTAGCGTTATCTCCGGGACTGACAAAACTCTAAATGACAGGGTTCGCGTAATACGATCAACCCAAGCCACGTAAAAAAAATAAAATGCACTGATGAGCATACCAACAGGAAGATTTATAGACTTTAAATACAGGGTTGAAACTATCCGAGTTAAGGTATTGGGTTGGGATAATCTTTTCCTCTTTGGCTGATCCTTGGGTCTAGGATTTCAAAGGTGGCAAATTATAATTTGTGTCTTGTTAGCTGACGTTCCCTTTTTCTCAGTCGTAAAAAAGTTGCCGAAACAACGGTTATCTTATTACGGTTAGCCTTCAGTGTGGTGTTTGGATCTACGGTCCTAAAATTACGTTATATCTGCGGTGTGAAGGTGAGACGTTGTTGTTCGGTTGCTGGTGGCCATTTCAGTTGCTGTATTTGATACTTGATTTGTTTGTAATTTTCACACAACAACGAATACAGACACGAAATTTAAATTTTCTGTCTTTTGATGATTCGTGTTACGTCTTTAGAGCGACTTTCAGCGGTCAACTCTATTCTAGACTGGAAGGTCAGCTGCGCATGTCACGTTTGTTGGTTCGCTGAAAGACGTTTTGGTCAAACTGTAGTCGATTATATCCGGGAAAATGGCTGTCCCCAGATTGCTTGCATTAGAATATTTCTGCCTTCGATTAGGTTTAAAAGTTGTGAACGCTAATTTTAGTGGAAAACTGTAATTGAAACTGATAACATTTGATCCACATAACTTTTCTCTACATTTTTGCGTTGTTTATGCTAAACGAATTATGTATAAATCTCCTACAAAGAAAAAGGTGTGCTACACGCCACACCTTTCAGATTGACTGTCGGCCATTTTGAAAGTTTTAAACCGGGTCAAACCCACAACGGGATAAGGGTCGGTCTAGAGATTCCCGAGTGACGTCATCGGGTTGGTCTAGATCATCTTTCAGCGGTGTTTAGATCAACTCTGGAGTCTAAGGTAGCCGCTGGAAGTCGCCCATTCTCTTCTCTAGCTCGCACATTCAGTCTCGCTTTAAAATGGCCAATCACCCGTTCGCTCTCACACACGCTTTGCACGTGCTCTCGCTCACTTCACTCTCAAAAGGGATGGTGAGTTTTATAGGAAACTCAGCTCCTAGAAATGCTGTCTGTATCATCAAGATCGGTGACCGTGCTATGTTCCCAATCGGGCTATTTTATATCCTAAATAAGAGGGAAGAACAAGAAACGGAATACTAATTATGTAAGAGACGAGGCCCAAAAGGAAGGAAGGGGCAGAGGAAGAGGCACAGGATAGGAAGAAGCAAAGGAAGTGTTAAACGAAAAAGGAAGAAGAAAAAGAAGAAGAAACCGTAATAGTAGTGTTAGACGATAAGAAGAAGATATTTAGTTATGCATTTCTTACATGGTCCAGCGGGCTGCAAAGAGCCGAACCAGGACCACAAAATCAAGATCACAACTTGGCTGACAGAGGACTCTCACCCCTGATCCGCATAAAAAAAAATCTGCTGAAACAACCCTAGTGGTAATATTGAATGCACTCCACCAGCCGGTCACTGTACAATAAAGGCATCCCACGCAAGGGACGCTGAGGTTATACTCTAATTTATCGAACCCCTGTTTACAAAAACAAAATAGAATATAAACATCATTATAAAATATCAACAAAATACATACATATACAATTTCTACATTGCTAAATAATAATATCATAGGAAGCCCTAGTGACTATTTGGCAGAAAGCGTCCAATATTCCCAAGCTGATACAACAGACCTCAAACACAAATGAGAAGTTTTGTCCCAGAAGAGTTTTCAAGGAAAAAGGTAGGTGACTGGTTTAGCGAAGAAGATAGTATAGTATATTGATAGAACAGAGTAATAATGAGAAAGAACAGCGATAGTGGGAATTTAAAGCACTACATTTCCAGAAAGTGACGATACTATTTATACAGAAATACCCGCCACCCCTATGGCCACGGGTGGGAGGGAGGGTAGTGAAGAAGAAGAAGAAGAAGAAGAAGAAGAAGAAGAAGAAGAAGAAGAAGAAGAAGAAGAAGAAGCCGTAGTGTTGGACGGGAAGTAGAAGGACGACGATGACAAAAAAGAAGAAGAAGAAGAATTAGAAAGACAAGCAAGCGCAAGTAGAAGGAGTACATCGAGGCAGTAATTCTGTTGTAGGCGACACTGGAAGTCCAGTACTGGGAAGACCTACCGTAAACATTATGCTTGCGCTCAAGCCCTCTTGAACGCAGTTAGTGACACATTCTATGTATAAGCTTCAGTCACGATGGTTAAAGGGGAAATGACATGTGTGAGGAGGGGTCTTAACAGGTTCGCTGATCCCCCAAGTAATTATCTTAATCCCTGGGACTTGATCTCTCTGCCGGCGGGCTGTGCTACATGCTGTGACCCCTGCTTCAGTACGACAATGAACAGCGCTGGGCTCATTGCCGAATCTTGTCAGCCGCCCATTCAGCGTCTTAATTTGTTGAGCCCCATCCACTCCGCGGCGTTCCATCAGTACAGGCGACAGTTACCTTAAAGCTATTTTGCAGTTGCCTTAAACACGACGGAAAGAAGGTACCATGAGGGGGGTTCTGGACATAAGTGTGTATTAAACCCCCTGGCAAGAGGTGAAGGAAAAAAGAAAGAAGAAACTTTTCTGAGAGGGGGCATTCTTCCAATGGATTTGTTGAAGGCAAACACGACCCTCTTAGCGTTTTAATCTGTCGGTATGCGGTAGTCTTTTATTGAGTAGTGTTGGTCGGAGACTTAAACGTATTTTGACAAAAGCTGCCTTGGACTCTTTGTAAACACATTCTATTTCTTGAACTTTTTATACTCACACGACCACAATCTCTCGCTCCCTTCCCCTAGACTCTCCCCCACCCCACCCTCACCAAGTATTACTCTCTCGTAACCTTCCCTACTTCACCCCATCCTCCCTCACCTCAGCGGCTAACATTTACACGCGGTTAAAAGGAGAGAGAGAGAGAAAAAAAAGAGAGGAAGATTCAAATCCACGAGTGCAAGATTTGATTCCATAATATTGTGAAAGTGCCAGATACGACAAAGATTGACCATGGGTCCCACCGCGGTAGCTCGTTGGTAGAGCGTTCGCCTTTCACACTTGATGACCCAGGTTCGAATCCCGTGGTGGACCAGATAAAAAGTGGCCCTTTTCACTGTCCGTATTTGCAGTATGATTGCTCTGGTGGTTCAGTGTTGATTTAGGTCTCTACCCCCCTTTTCCCTGGGATAGTTATCCCCGTCTGCCATATCGCCAATGGTAGGTATTAGCGTTAAGCTTCAATGTTCATTCCAAGACTGACCACGTGTTTCCTTGTTACATTGTTAGGAAGGTGGGATAGCACGACTTGCAATGTAAACTAACATTTCACTTCACAACAGGATAAATACATTTAAAGATAACGAACTCTGGAAGTTGTTATGTAGTCCAAGATTTTCAAGATTTTGCATTGAAGACATAAAGCGCTTTCCTTTGATTGGAGGAGGGGGGGGGAGGGGTGGAGGTGGCCTCGTGGCGCAGTGGGGTTGTCGCCGGTTTCCTATGCCGAAGGTCGCGGGTTCGGTTCCTGCAAGAAGGTGAACTTATATGACTTAGGTACGAGGCCATGTGGGTTTTCTCCGGGTACTCTGGTTTCCTCCCTCCCTTCAATAATGGTATTGGAAGCAGTCTAAAATTTGAAAACTTAAAATTGGATTTCCTTTCCGTCTTCCTGACTTTACACCACATGCATGAGTGATAAATGTGTTTGGTGTGTGTGTGTGTGTGTGTGTGTGTGTGTGTGTGTGAGAGAGAGAGAGAGAGAGAGAGAGAGGTTGAAACATGTGAGCATACATATACAGATCGCCGCGCTTTGAGTCTGATTGGGAAAAAGCGCTTTTATAGCATCTAGAATTATAAGATCCAGAATTAAGACCAACTCAGTTGAGAAGTCTATAGTAACACCGCTGGAGGTCAATCTTTTATTTAGGATCTTTTTCTACCACAATTTCTTTTGCCTAAACCTTTAATGGTTAATTGTTTTAACATTATGCAGTCTACGTTTGCTTTACTAGAACATCTTAGTTACCACATGTTTAATAATAATAATAATAATAATAATAATAATAATAATAATAATAATAATAAAAATAATAATAATATATGCGCATTATTCCTAAATCAGACTTGAAGCGCGGCGATCTGTAAGCAACACACACGCGCGCATATTATACACTCCTACATACATAACACACATTCTTTATAGTGATGATGATGATGATGATGATGATGATGATGATGATGATGATGATGATGATGATGATGATGATGATGATGATGATGATGATGATTTATGTGCCTTATCTAGACTTAGCTCTAGGCACTCACATGAATACAGGACAACTTTATAGCAAGTCGCTATTAGAAGACAAGAAAAGAAATCGAATTTTATTTGTGAAATTTTAGACAGCATCCAGGTCAGCCCTTCAACACTTGATGAGGCGTATTACTGAAAGCACTTTCCACAGCCTCCTCCAAACCCTACTCCATCCTTCACCCCAATCCCACAAAACAATCTTGTACGTAGCGCTTTGAGCACACCCCGGGTGTTGACGGTTTTAATGCGCTGTATTAGTTGTCATTCATTCCTATATAATATGTAAGTATGTTTAGGTCGGCTAAGCACCAGCAGAGCATTCGGTTTGGAGGAAACGATAGCACAGTTTGAAACAAACACGTTTACCCTTTTTGTAGTGTGCTTGGGTGTTCTCTCTCTGTCTCTCTCTCCCTCTCTCTCTGTCTCTCTGTCTCTGTCTCTGTCTCTGTCTCTCTCTCTCTCTCTCTCTCTCTCTCTCTCTCTCTCTCTCTCTCTCTCTCTCTCTCTCTCTCTCTCTCTCTCCTTTTCTCTCCCTCTAGGGTGGCGGTGTAGGGTAGTGGTTGGGGCGCACGCTAAAAACGTTTTATGTTAAGGAAGGGTTAGTGTTTGGATGGGTGCCCGTACGTAGAAGGCAACCACCAAACGAAACAAGCGCACGACCCACCCCAGTCCACCCAGGTGTGAATGGGTAGCTGGATATGTTTAGGACCTGGAAAGATAAAGCGGCGAGGAAGAGGAGATAGATATCGCTGTCCTAAATGCCTTCCTCCCCAACGACCTACAAATTAGGGGAACACCTTTACCTCTTACTCTCCCTCCGTATCCTGCCCTCTCCTTTGTTTCAACAATAAGTTTTTATTTTGTGTACAAAAAAGAGGAATGGTAACGATTAATATGGCCAGAGTATGTTAGAGAAGAAGCACAAAATTCAGAGTTCACACACTCGTGTGGTACTGTTTGTTTAACTGTTTTATTTTGTGGTTGGAAAACCACAAACAGGTGTTTGTCGGGTACGGGATGGTTAGGTAAGATTTCATTTTAGCTTTTATGGTATCAACGGCCACCCCACAAGAAAGGTTTGTGCGGCATATGGGGTGGCTGGGATTAGCACCAGAGTGTATAGCACTAACGGTCTTCAAAGGAATAGGCCTTGACACGCCCAATAAAGTTCCCAGTTGCTTTTCTCGCCCCCACCATTTAAGGTGGAAAGATGCCACCCAGGCTTTTGTTGCTGTTTTTTTTTCTTCTGTATTTAAAAAGAAGAAGTAGAAGAAAAGCAGATTTGTCTACCTGAAAAGCCTGTCGAGAGTATTCCAGGCAGCTCAAAACCAGAGTTTGCCAGTTTTTACCAGATT
>CM072518.1:73013251-73038251 GCA_036898135.1 Oncomelania hupensis | reverse complement strand
GCAGGGGACGCTGAAGCTATACTCTAAATTTATCAAACCCCCGTTTACAAAAAACAAATTAGAATATAAACATCATTATAAAATATCAACAAAACACATACATATAAAATGCCTACATTGCTAACTAATAATATAATAGGAATCTTTTGGTAAAAAGGGTCCGACATTACCAAGCCGACCCAACAGACCTCATACACAAATGAGGAGTTTTGTCCCGGAAGAGTTTTCAACAAAAAAAAAGGTAGGTGATTGGTCTAGCGAAGAAGGTGGTATAGTAGAACACAGTAGGAGTGAGAAAGAACAAAGGAGAATGACAGCGACAGTGGAAATTTAAAGCACTAAATTTCCAGAAAGTGGGGATACTATTTTTACAGAAAACCCCCGGCACACCGATGATCCAGGTTCGAATCCCGTGGTGGGCGATATAAAATGTGGCCATTTTCACTGTCCATTTTAGCAGTATGATTGCTTTGGTGGTTCAGTGTTGATTCAGGTCCCTAACCCTCTTTCCCTGGGATGGTTATCCCCGTCTGCCATATCGCCAATGGTGGGTGTAGACGTTAAACCTCGATATTCATTCACTCCCAAGGAGGGCTACAGACAATGACTAACTAACCAAACACGTAAAGAACAAACGATACGTTTTGTATTATTACAAAAATAAAGAAGTATTATAATATAATCGTTCACACAAGGATCTTTGGTTAAAAACACGAAATGTGTGCATGTCCAAAAGTGAGAAAGATTGCATGGTCTAAAATCACATGTAAGTGAACGGATTTTGCAATCAATTTTGGAACTGAATTGAGTATGACATGTTTTACTGGATGCGATTGTAGCGGAATTATACTCTCTGGCACATCATCCAATTAAAAGTAGGAAACTAGGAAGCGGGTACAAAAACATTTTTAACTATTAGTTGAATAAATATGAATTTTCCTACGAGAGTGAAAAAAAACGTATGTGTAATTCAAATCAGTTAACAAAAATCTTTATTATTACCTCTTACAAGGAATCATAACAGGCATTCAATCCTGCTCAAATAAGTTACAGACATTCAAAGTTGAGAAGCGTAAGGTGTAACATCTAAAATTGCAGTACACAATATTATTGAGACGCTCTCTTTGATCCCAAAATGTTATCCCGGCTTAGCCCCCTAAAACTGTTACAGGAAAAGGTCGATTCATCCCCGACGCTTTAATCTAGTGTAACTCCAAATCGTTATCCACGCAACCCGTTCACTCAGCAACAAGGCAGGAGTCGTCGTTGTGAGGTTTCCCAATTTTAATCAGCAAAGAGCATCACAACTGCATACAAGCTCTCTTTCCAAGAACACTTCTCTGAGAAGTAGACCGTGTTACTTATTTATATCTATATCTATATCTATATCGAGAGAGAGAGAGAGAGAGAGAGAGAGAGAGAGAGAGAGAGAGAGAGAGACTTTATCAACAGACTAGAAAAACCTGGAACATTCTAGAATAACACAATCAGCCAAGCAAAATAAAACTCGTCACCGGAGTTACTCACTGTCTTGACGTCATAGTTCGTTCTATAATCACCTAGTCTGACTCTTCAATCAAATAACCACCCTATTTTGACAGACAGAAGCAAATAAACATTACATAAAGATCCTCCAGACACGGCATAGATCAAAGTTAAGTAAACACTATCATCGCACGCCTCGTGTTGAAATACAACAACTTGAAACCAAAGAGAGCGTCTCAATCGTAGCACCCTCTATCACCCACGCAAGCTCCGCGCAACTCCCCTCATATTTATGTAAATGTAAATAATAAATTTGACATTATTAGCATTATAACATCATACAAAAGAGCATCACAGGTAAACATTTACCTTACTTAAGAGTACAAAAGACGTACGGGGTTGTCCTATCCAACCAAAACCACCACCACAACAAAAATAGATACATCTGTATGGTATTTGTAATGTACCTACATCTCGTGAAAACCAGATATATGAAGTGCTATATACATAACAAGACCATCACAAAGTTTTGCCCCTCATTCAAAGTAAGGAGGCCGATACTTTTCGTGCTGCGCACACACACATATGGAAGGGCAGTTTTATGAACGGGTTTAAGGAACGAATAAGAGACTAGTTATATACAGTAATACAGGTGTACGCGTCAACTGTTCGTCCCACATACCCGTTCATACAAACAGGAGTCATGTTCCCGCACATTCAGGACATTTCATGTTTTGATTCATTATCATTATGTGCACGCCACTTTTAGGTTAAACATCACAATATAAATTAAGCAACATTGACACATTAACAGTACATTGAAATTGGCAAATAGTGTACATTTTGATTAGGATATTTTCGTTGTTTGAGTGCTGTTATTGACTATATCTAAATCTAGACCTATCTATTGTATAGATCAAACCCTACCTATTATAGATCTACAACTAGACCTACCTATTATCTAGATCTAGACTTATCCATTATCAGATTTGAACCTATCTTGTAACCATTACGTATGCACATACAATAAACAAAGTATAAAAATAACTTAAATAGTATAGTACTGTGAAAAAATACACACTAATCTTTAAGTAATTCTGAATGTCGAGTTGGAATGCCTGCTGGTTGACATAATTACCCAAGAAAATAGTTTACATAATAAAACCAGGTTTGCACATACTGAACACACATATCCAATACAAAAACGCACGTGGGAATGAAACACGTTTAAATTATATATAAATAACGAAACAATGCAGATATATTCAAAACGTATTTTGCCAGCTAAGAATACAACAGTTAAAATGCCATTTGATACGTCAAGAACTTAATTGTGATTTGCGACTCAAAGCGATGAACACAGTATGCAATGACCACCTGCATGAACTTAAAATGAACACATACAATACAGAAACTGGAATGCAAACATAAGTAAAGAAACTGGAATGCAAACATAAGTAAAGAAACTGGAATGCAAACATAAATATAAAGTGAACACATATGCGAGCATAAATAGAACACATGCAGGAACTTAGAATGAATACATGTTATAGTTAAGAACGAGGTTATTTTGTGGGTTCAGTCTTATTAATCCACCTCCCCTCCCCACCGACCCTCTTGTGGGGCAACACTCACTATGAATGCGAAAAGGATCTGTGACGCTGGCATGCGTGAGCTCGGGGCCCTATAAACTGAACGCATAGACCTACGTGAACTTACACATTAAAACAAAGTAATAATAACAGTAATAATAATAATAATAATAATAATAATAATAATAATAATAATAATAATAATAATAATAACAAAAGGTAAAAATAGCCCCATAGCCTTGTGGCCGTAGGGGAGCGTGATGTTGGAGATCACACTTATCTTGGGCCAGCGTAATGAGGGTGATGCCCATCTCTCTCCCTCGCTGCTTTACCTTCCCCACCCTTAAGAGAGTAGGTACTCAGTCACAGTTGAGTCAACTGGGGGCGTTGTTATTTGTCGCTTCACGTTTTTGTTGTCACCCATCCAAGTGCTAACCGCACTGGACGGTGCTTAACTTGCGACACAGTAGCGAATGCTCCAACCACTGCGCTATCCGACACTCCCTGTACAGGTTGCAATATTATCGCCGGACATTCGAGTACACGGCGTACACCACAGAGTTAAGTATGCTTAAATGAACACATGCACATACATATATAGATAGATAGATTTTGATGATGCACAAATGTCAGAAATAGAAGTGGGGAAAAAAAACAACAACAATTAGGTTGTCTTGTGGTGTGATCATGGCGACAGTTCAATATAAACAGAGCGAAGAAGACGGACATACATTTTCGGTCTTCCTTTACTAATTTACAATGGCTGTTGTTGAAAGCATTAAAGTAATGTTTTTGTCGCTCAGTTTTAAAATACAGTCAGATATGAAAGTTTACTCACATTGTCACTGGTATGATACAACGAGTTGTAAATAAAATCTATGGAATGCTTCCGTGGTACCGAGAGGCGTTTGTTTTTGTAACAAATTGACGTCACAAATATTTTTGTTGTTGTAACTAACGGGGGAAAAAGAAAAAGAAAAAAAAGGAATGTTTCCATGTTACCGAGTGACGTTTATTTCGTCACAAACTGACGTCACAGACCTTCTTCCGCTTCCTTCGGACGTGCCTCCTTCGAAAGAACCCTCTCGACTTTCCTCTCCATCACTCATTCCGTCTCTGGAATCATCATCCTCGCCTTCTCCCCCTCCTCTGCCAAATTTATATTGCCGCCTATCATGGTGAGGCCTGCCTAAAGCTGGATGTTCCGGATGCTGCGCGCGCAAATGGCGGAAGTGATCTTCGATGTTTGAGGTGGAATGGCCGCACTCCTCGCAGACGTACAGCTTGGCTCGGCGCTCGTTGAAGCTGAAGGGGAGCATCTGGCCGTGGATCTTGCGGCAGTGGGACTCTAGAGAACAGCGTTGGGTGAAAGCCTTGCCGCAGCTTTCGCATTTGTAAGGGCGGACTCCTGCAACATTGGAACAGTTTATATGCATTAGTCGCCCGGGCGTCAGACTACGCGCTTAAAGGTTGCAGGTGGGCGTCTCGAGTTAGATCCTGTATCGACCAGCGCCTTGAGCAGCTCTTGAGCCGGAAAAGCGCTATATGAAAGTGATACAATTCTACTACTACTACTACTACTACTACTACTACTACTACTACTACTACTACTTCTACTACTACTACTTCTACTATAGCTATTACTATTACAATAGCTACTATAACTATTATACAACCACTATTACTCTACCACGGTTTGTATTGATCTTCATTCGGCCTGACCTCTATATCTATTGCATTAAAACTATTTTAAACTGAACTTAACCCTGTTAGAACAATCAGCATGCCTCCGCTATATATGTAATGGATATTAGGCGTATACAGCTTTTGATTTATCTTTCCTCCTAAGTGTGTGGTGTGTGTTTGTGGATGCGCGCGCGCGCGTGTCAGTGTGTGCGTGTGTGTGATACTACTTTCATCCACGTCCATCGTTTCCTCTATTTCGAAGAAGCAATTATTATCTGTGCATATTTCCACCCCCACCCACCCCCACCCCCCACCCTCTCTCTCTCTCTCTCTCTCTCTCTCTCTCTCTCTCTCTCTCTCTCTCTCTCTCTCTCTCTCTGACCTCAAAATAAACGATGCATTCATCGTATATGTAAAGAAAAAGAAGAATCTTCCCACAAGCTCACTTACGTTCTTTGCCGCTAATGATTTTATGCAACGTATATTGTTTCGTTTAATTGATATTGAAAATAATGCGTATTTGCTAGTTAGTTAGTTATTCATTGCTTACAGGGTCCAGCGGACTGCAAAGAGCCGAATCAGGACCACAAAATCAGGACCACAACTTGGTTCAAAGAAGATTCACCCCTGATCCGTATAAAAAATCAGCTGAAACAACCCTAGTGGTAACACTGAAGGCACTCCACCAGCCGGTCACTTTACAATAAAGGCATCCCACGCAGGGGACGCTGAGGCTATATACAGTACTCTACTTTATCGAACCTCCGTTTACAAAAACAAAATAAACATCATTCTAAAATATGAACAAAACACATACATATAAATATACCTACATTGATAAATAATATTATAAAAAGCCCTAGTGACCTTTTGGCAGAAAGTATCCAATCTTCCCAAGCTGACCCAACAGACCTCATACACAAATGAGGAGTTTTGGAAGTTTTCAAGAGAAAAGGTAGATGACTGGTCTTACGAAAAAGATAGTAGAGTAGGTTGATAGAACAGAGTAGGAATGAGAAAGAACAAAGGAGAAATACCGCGAAATTTGGAATTTAAAGCACTACATTTCCAGAAATTGGGGTTACAGAGGAATCCCCGGCACCCCCACGGTGGAGGAGGGGGTGAGGGGTGTTATGTGCTAGTTAATGCCCTTTGTTGCGTTCAAACCAATAGATCTTTAGAGTGCTATAGATGTTAAATATAAATATAAAATTGATGTGCAACCCCTTCCTTCCCTCTTCCCCCATTCCTTGCAATGCATGTCATGTACGTGCATGTATTCTTCCTAAGGTTTATCTGTAAACATGTCTTCGTTTTAATTTTGTTTTGTAGTTTCAGTTGACAAGTCCCTCTTTAGAGCGAGGTCCAGATGTAAATAAGCTGACCACTGCTTATTCTGTTAACTTCGTTAAATAAAGAATTATCTTATATTATGTTATGTTATCTTATGTTAAGTTATGTTATCTTCTCTCTCTCTCTCTCTCTCTCTCTCTCTCTCTCTCTCTCTCTCTCTCTCTCTCTCTCTCTCTCTCTCTCTCTCTTTTTTTTTTTTTAATCAGTTTATAGTCCCCTCTCTTCCCGGTAAGGATTTCTCTTTCCCTTTTTATAAGCACACCAGTAGAGTAACTACTTTGTTCACACAGCGGAGCTGAGTCGCCGAGTACCTCTCGCAAAGGTAACCCTCCGCTGGTCTCAGCTGCGCGGTGAGCATTTTCATTCTTGGCTTAAACAAAAAAAGGTAAGGTAAAGGTAAAGGTAGCCCCTATAGCCTTGTGGCCGTAGGGGAGCGTGATTTAGGAGATCACACTTATCTTGGGCCAGCGTAATGAGGGTGATGCCCATCTCTCTCTCTCGCTGCTTTACCTTCCCCACCCTTAAGAGAGTAGGTACTCAGTCACAGTTGAGTCAACTGGGGACGTCGTTATTTGTCGCTTCACGTTTTGCGGTCACCCATCCAAGTGCTAACCGCACTGGACGGTGCTTAACTTGCGACACAGTAGCGAGTGCTCCAACCACTGCGCTATCCGACACCCCATTACATATTAAGTTATATTGAAAGAAAACACCTAATGACAAACAAACAGCGTAGGCAACAAAGCGAGCTCATTTCAACCCACCAGTCCTTGTGGAAATAAAATTAAACATAATAATTATGTGAATTGATTGATTGATTGATTTATTGTTGCTTTAGGTCCAGCGGACTCTTCCGAGCCAAATCAGGACCGGGCAACCCCCGATCCGCATAAAAGATCTGCCGAAACAACCCTAGTGGGAAAATTGAATGCCCTCCACCGGCCAGTCACTTTACAATAAAGACATCCCACGCGGGGGACGGCTGAGGGTTGACCTCAACTACGCGAACACCCCGGCTACAAAAACAAAATAGAATACAACCATCATTATAAATCATCAACAAAACACACACATATAAAATGCCTATAGTGCGAAATAATACAATAATAATAATAATTATGTGAAAGGCTACAAAAATGAAACATATTTCGTGAAACAAAATCACTGCATGTGCTATTAAATGGAGCAGCACTTCATACGCCAACGTTAAAATGTAATGTACACTTATAATGTCGAAAAAAGTAGTGCTGAGTTTGGCAAAATAAACTAAAATGTTCCAATTCCCTGGAAGCCTATGATACCAATTTCGTTTAACCAGTAATTATGGTTAGTTAATTTTATTATTATATAAATACGAGTGATGGTGCTTTTTTTAAAATTTTATACTTGGCAGGTGTTTTACACTTGAGAAAAAGGCTTTAAAATTAAACCAAAAATGTTTGTTTTTGCCTTGACGGCTATGAGATATATTTTTTTTAATTCTTCCATTCGCATGCCATAATTCTAAATTTATTTTTCAAGCTTACTTTTATAAGACGAACTTAAATTATAGTATCATTGAGGCCGTAACATACAACAATCGTCGCGTTTTCTGTTACACATGAGCTAACTCCACATGGGGCGAAAATACAAGGATAATGTTTCAACTGTGGCTTTTGTGTGAGGAAGTAAGTTTAGTCACTAGTATATAACTTAACACAAGTAACGCCACTCCTGAAGCAATGGACAAGTTTAGCTCCCCTTAAAACTATACGACAAAATACTACTACTACTACTACTACTACTACTACTACTACTACTACTACTACTACTACTACTACTACTACTACTTATTTAAACAGAACAGTCGTTCTGTCATAATAACATGATATAATTCAAGATTTACCCAATGTCTTGCCCCTTTTGTGGAGTGGAGGATTAAAAAACATAAGGATGAACATCATCATCAATCAGGTAGAAGGATTAGCTTGGATACAAAAGGAGTGCGTGAATCACCTTTGCCAGGTTGGTACTGTACTCATGCTGCTGAGTCTTAACTATCAAGAACTGCGATAATGATCGTTAGATTGGATGCAATATCATTTTATATGTCATAATCAGACTGTGATTATTGTTATTTTTGTTATTAACAGTAGTGGTGGTGTGTATATATGTGTGTGCATAAGTGTATGTCTGCAGGAGTGGTTTTAAAAGTTTTGTTTTGTTTACTCTAGCTATAACAAACCTGCATCTGAAAAATGTATAGGTTGAAGCATTTATTATTTACCTCTTTGTAGCTTGACTCTTTATTATCAGCTGTATCCTGCGTGATTCTATGTAATTTACTCTTAGAACAATAGATTTTAGTCGTCTAGTTTTTAAAGGTTCCAATGTATAACCATGCATAGTCTGTGCAAAGTTAACCATCAGAAAACCCAGTACTGACCCAGTTTCTCCTTGCATGGCAGTCTGGTTCATAATATTACAAACATGTATACTCCTTGGAAACTCAGGTCTTTGTTTCTTGGGTCCTGTTGTGTACGTGTAAAAATAATATCCAGGAATTGCAGTTGATCTGCACTGAACTGAAATAAACACAGACGTCCCTTTATGTGTTTAGGTCACTGCAACTAGGTTAGAAGTGACGTCTTTACTGGTCATGGCAAAGGCCAGTGACAGTCTGCATTAAATACTGTACCGGTAACTTTTATAACTTTTGGTGTGTGTGTGTATGTGGGTGGGTGCGTGTGGGTGTGTAGGTGTGTGTGTGTGTGTGTGTGTGTGTAGGTGGGTGTTTATTGCTAGGGGTTAGAATGTAGGATGCATTACTTTTATAATTAGATAAGCTACATTCAGGTTGTGTACAACTGCTTTTCTGTTGTTTGTGGTGTGCTTGTTTTAATCCCTGAAGTCTTTTGTGTCTTATTGCTTTTGTGCCGTTGTTTTGATGAAGTGTACGCCGCACACACATTTCCTTGTGTTTTCATGGGGGCAAAAAAGATTCTGATTCTGATTCAGTTTTTAAAAAAGAACAATAAACTATAACATTCTAACTTGAACATTCAATACACTAAACAGTACGTTTGGCCACTATTGCTATACATGTAATTTATTTAAATTTAGCAACACTTATTTACCTTCCCGAAACAAATTACATAAAGCACAAATTGACTAGCGTCTTATATATTTTCTAGAAATCAACAATTCGTTGAATTTGCTTTCGACATTTAAAAAAAAAATCAAATTCGTGAATTTTAATTGAAAGTAACACACACACACACACACACACACACGCACACACACACACACACCCACACACACACACACACGTCGAACGTGGCGGGTCAGAAGTCTTCAAATTTGGATGCCCGATAGTATGGTACAGGAGTCAGTTAGAGTCTGAGCTTAGCTTGCTTACCTTAAGCAGCTATTCAAGTTGGCAGGTACTCTACATAAGAATATACTTGATTACCCTAACATAGTTTCTGGTGAACAGCCGAAGTGTCCGCCCCGTGCAGACTTGAGTTAGATCCTATATCGGTCAGAACCTTGAGCAGTTCTTTAGCCGGAAAAGCGCTATATAAAAACGATTTAACAAAGCACAGGGGTCTGAAGGGTCTTCAATGATAAACCATCTACATGTATGTGTATATACCGTAACCCTAAACCTAAAACTCATTGATATTTTGCAGGGGAGTAACACCAGCACCTTTGAAACTACTAACCAGGGGAGTAGAGAGATAAGGTTAATGATGACAACGAAAAGAGAAGATTAACGTTAATAACGCCAGCGCTAGACCTCTCTCCCAAACGAGTGTTGCACTTCTTTTCTTCCAGATGCCCTGCTGGAGTCCCTCTTATTAATATTCACCCATCTACCGCTGATGTACCCAGATTATGCGTGCTATTGTGCAGGGGAAGCGGGCCATGAAAGGAAAGTTTCACAAGCTGTCAACGGTGAAAGCGACGAGGTTTCGCAAAAAAGACCTCCCTGGCGCCCTAACACTGCCCTACATTACCTGCTTATAAGTAGATGTATGTTTTTCTTTTGTCTCTTTTGAAGGGCTGAAAGGTAAATCAAAATTCCTTAGATCTCAACCGGTCTTGTAAAACACACACACACACACACATATCTCTCTCTCTCTCTCTCTCTCTCTCTCTCTCTCTCTCTCTCTCTCTCTCCCTATATATATATATATATATATATATATATAGATATAGATATATAACATTCATTTTTTTAGAGAAAACATAGATATAGATATAGATATATATATATAGATATATAACATTCATTTTTGGAGAGAAAACAATTCTACGGACAACTTCTAAGGACTCTCTCTCTCTCTCTCTCTCTCTCTCTCTCTCTCTCTCTCTCTCTCTCTCTCTCTCTCTCTCTCTCTCTCTCTCTCTCTCTCTCTCTCTCTCTCTCACTCTCTCTCTCTCTCTCTCTCTCTCTCTCTCTCTCTCTCTCTCTCTCTCTCTCTCTCTCTCTCTCTCTCTCTCTCTCTCTCTCTCTCTCTCTCTCTCTCTCTCTCTCTCTCTCTCTCTCTCTCTAGTTCCATTGAACGACTGTACAGATTGTTGTCTAACAAGATGGACGAGTCCAAAAGCGTCACACAGAAGTCATTTGAAAGCATTACGTCCAAAATTGACCAGATGTCCACAACTATGGATGACAATTACAAAACTATACGGCATGACCTGGGTCAACTGAAAAGAGGTATCCAAGCAGCGCAACAAACAATCAACAGTAACAGTAGCGAAATTGAAAGATTGCATGAAATGAATGAACTAAGTAGCAAGAGAATGGAATATCTTCAAAGTGAACTGGATAAATTGTCAGCCTACTCGCGCAGAAATAATTTGAAGTTCTTTGGTGTCGCAGAAAGAGATGACTCAGAAACGTATGACAGCTGTAAGGTCACCATGCTCAGCATTCTGAATGAATATTTCGTCAGCAAGACATGGTACCCAGATTGCATAGATAGAACCCATCGACTTGGTAAAGCGAAAAATACAAAGAACCCTCGTCCCATGATAGTTCGGTTCCACCGATGGTCCGATGTGATGACAGTGCTGAACAACAAGGATGCCAGAGACCAAATGCGAAAGGCAGGCTTACGAGTCGCAACGGACCTGACTCCTGCACAAAGTAGAAAGCTACAAGCAGTAAAGAGTCAAGGTCAGATCGGTTACTACAAGAATGGAAAACTACACACCAAGCCTAAAGCACAGAGTCTAACCAAACCTCCTGCACAACAGCAAGGTCACAAAAGTGGTGCCGACGCTAGATGCCAAGACGACTGGAACCATAACCCTTTCTTCGATGAAATGCCGGACAACTGTGACGACTTCGATGACGTCATCCACAACCGTGCCTTCAGGGATGGAAGTGGTGTGAATGCTGATGGCAGTACACTTTGTATTCCTGTAGACGGCAAGCAGAAGCAAGCAAGAAGAACGAATACTAATGGTCTCTGCGCGCCTCTTCAGATTACAAGTAGTGAGAATTCTTCTACTAGAGTACCGAGAATGACCTCAATGCAAGACTTCCCAAGCTTACAAATGAAGTCGGGAATACCTGGTGGCCAGTGTGAACAAGGTACCAGCAACAGACAACCACAAAGAAGTCAGAACTTGGAGAGAAGTGCCCACTGCCTGGCATCAGAAGTGCCGCGATCCTCAGATTCCACAATAGGTATCGTAAATAACCACAATGTTCAGCAGGCACAAACAAACGCTGCAAAACCATCTTGTTCTATAAGCCGAGTCGAAGAGAAAAGTGAAGGAATGATTGAAGGTCAATTTTCGCAGAGTACCCCTGTGTTCTTACTAAACCAGGCCTTTGATAGCACCACGCACCATAATAATTCCGATGAACAAGCTACAGCTGCCTTGGTCATCGACCATAGAGCCCAAAAGAAAAACAACGATGAAGAAGACTATGAGGATTGCAACGCCGACTTTGAATGTGATGATGAATCTGGGGAAAATGACAAAGACTACTCAACAAGACAAAATGATGAGCAAGGAGCTGAGAGGAAAGCTGATAAACGTACACAAAATGGTCACCCTCAAATGAACAACAGAAGAACCACACGCTCTCAATCCGCAAGACAGACACATCTGACCGCATGGGCCACGTCGGGGTCTACCCAGAATCAATCTGGTGAACCACCAACCAGTTCTATAGCCGAAGACACCAGCTCCAACAGATAGGGTTTTGGCCGCTCCTCTGCTACCATTTCAAACAAGAACATACACACAAATTTAATTAACACATCAACTACAAAACGCACAGAATCTAATTGTATTAACCCATTACAAACACACAACATACACAGAGATTCAGTTAACCCTTGCGTTACACAAGTGACAAAGTGTTTGACGTGGAATATTTGTGGATTAGGATCTAAGCTCAGTGATGCAAGTTTTTTAAATCTGATTTTGAGTTACGACATCATTTGTCTAACTGAAACGTTTTTTTACATTTGATTTTAAATCTGATATATTCAAAGACTTCAAATGTTTTTCAGCGAAGGCAACCAAAATATCTTACCACGGTAGAGCTTCTGGAGGTGTCCTTGTGTTGGTAAGAAATAATCTTGCACACTTTTGTGAGGTTCTGAGATCAGGTATTGATTGCTGTGTTACACTCAAATTATCAAAACAATTGTTTGGCACTTCTAAACCAATTATTATGGTAAATACTTACATTCACCCATGTGAGTCTGACTATTACCAGAAAACACAAAATGGTTATGGTATCGAACAACTTGATGAGTGTATTGCTAATATTCTTGATGATCATGGTGACTGTCATTTGATGATATGCGGTGATATAAACGCTCGGACAGGACAAAAGAACCCAGACTTTACCATGTCTGATGATGTCGACTTCTGGAACCCTGTGACCTCAACGCAAACTGAAAGAGAATGTGATGATGATAATGGTCGTGATGGTGATGTTGATGACGATTGTGATGATTTCCAGCGTGCCTCACAGGACTTCACCATTAATACGTTTGGCCGCCAGCTTCTGGAACTCTGCGAGATGTTAGGTTGCATAATCCTAAATGGCCTGAAGCGCCTTAATTTTGACGGCAAGTTCACGTTCATCTCTCAGTCGGGAGCAAGCCTGGTCGACTACTTTATTATATCAAAAGATCTGTTTAATGAGGTCCGCGTACCGAACTTATCTGTCCTAGCGAGAACAGAATCAGATCATATGCCTGTTTGTCTTTTAATAGAAAATAAATTACAAGATAAGATAGTCCAATCGCCAGCTGAAACCGAAGGGGAGATGTACGTGGACAGGCTTATATGGAACCATGACCATGTCAAACAGTATATTACTGAGCTCAATGGAAACAATGAGTTAATGCAAACAATAACCCAAACTATTAGTCAAGATTACAAAAAGGCTCTTTCGAGTTTTTGTGATTGTTTAACTTCAGCTGCCTCCTGTATGTTGAAGCGTATTAAAATATCTGCAGTAGAGAAAAAGGGTACTCCGTGGTTCGATCGTGAATGTAGAAATGCGAAAGCTCGTACCAAGCAGTTGTTGCAAAAGTTTCGAAGAAATGGGTCATCAGAAAATAGGCTAAATTATATTACTTCTCGTAAACAGTATAAAGAAATATTAGCGTCTAAAAACAAAGTCTTTTTAAGCGAGAAAGTAAAATTAATCTGTGACCCTAAAACTGACATCAAGTTGTTTTGGTCTGAAGTTAAGAGATCTTGCAATTCTAGCTCTAGGGGCGTCAGCAAGAATATTTCAAAGGATCAGTGGTTTAATCACTTTAAAAAGTTATTTTCATTGGATCAACAATTTCACAGCATTGCACACGATAATGGCGATCAAATTGAAATGTTGCATGTCGATGCTCTCGACCAGGCCATTAGCGAGCACGAAGTTAGAGATGTATTACTTAAACTGAAAAATGGTAAATCTGCTGGTCTTGATGGCATTTGTTCTGAGATGTTGAAAATGTTAACTGATTCTGGAGTGCTTTTCTTGAAACATTTCTTTAATTATATTTTTGATAACGGGTTGTACCCAGATGAATGGGCTAAAGCAGTAATTGTACCAATTTTTAAGAGTGGCAATAATAACTCAACAGACAATTACAGAGGCATCTCATTATTAAATGTGGTCAGTAAATGTTACACTGCTGTTTTAAATAAGCGATTGTATTCGTGGCTTGAGGATAATGATAAAATCCATAGAGCACAGGCAGGCTTTAGGAGAGGGCATTCTACGACAGATCACATATTCACTTTAAATGCTATAATACAGAAGTGTCTTAGCAAAAGGGGTGGTAAATGTTATGTTGCTTTTGTTGATTTTAAAAAAGCCTTTGATCTTGTCCAGCACGCCGATTTGTTTGAAGCTTTGCGGAAAGTTCGTTCAAGCAGCAAATTTATTTTAGCATTAAAATCTATGTATTCCTGTATGTTTTCTTGTGTGAGATTTAACAGCAATGAGCTCACAGAATTTTTTGAGTGTCCGCAGGGAGTCAGACAGGGTTGTGTTTTGAGCCCCACACTTTTTTCAGTCTTTATAAACGAATTAGCAAACAGTATTGATGCTTCTGGTCGTCATGGAATCCAGCTTATGCCTGGTCTTATTGAGTTGTACATCTTACTGTTTGCCGATGATCTTACACTCATGTCTTATACTCCAGTTGGCCTCAGGAACCAGTTAGAATGTTTGCGCTTATGTAGCTCTAGGCTGCACATGACAGTTAGCACTGAGAAAACCAAAGTTATGGTATTTCGAAGAGGTGGATATTTGGCTGCAAATGAGATTTGGTTCTTTGAAGGCAAACGATTAGAAGTTGTTAACAGTTATAAATACCTAGGATATATTTTTACAACCATGTTAAGTGTGGCAATAGGCACGCAGGACTTAGCGTTAAAAGCTAGAGAAGCCACGTACGGTGTTTTAAGAATGCTAAAACAATACAAAGGTCTCAATAGGAAAGTTTTCTTTAAGATATTTGACAGCAAAGTAACTTCTATTTTGTTGTACGCATCTGAGGTATGGGGTATCCATGAAGTTGCAGGCATTGAAAAGGTACACTTAATTGCTTGCAAACGATTTCTGGGTTTACCCAGAGGCACCCCAAACAATATTGTATATGGCGAACTAGGAAGGTACCCCTTATATGTTAACTCCCGTTTGCGTTGTATAAAATACTGGCTTAAATTACTCCAGCTAGACGAAAACCGGCTGTCTTCAGTAGCTTACAGGATGCTTGTCTCCCTAGATGAAAAAGGAAAAAGATGTTGGGCGACGAACATTAAAGAATTGCTTTTTAGTACTGGCTTTGGAATTGTATGGCTTCATCAAGGAGTTGGTAACCTAAATGCGTTTTTGCAACTTTTTAAGGAAAGACTCATTGATATGTTTGTGCAAAACTGGCGCGAATCAATGTGTGAAAGTCACCGTTACGATAACTACATTTCCTTTAAACTCCTATTTGTTCCTGAAACATATCTAGACTATTTTTCAGTGCCTACGTTTCGACAGGCTGTTACAAAATTCAGAGCTGGAATGTTTCCTGTAAATGCAAACTTATACCGATATGATGTGTTGTCCAAACAAAAATGTTCATTTTGCCCTGATAGTATTGATGACGAACGCCATTTTTTATTCGTCTGTCCGCTGTACAGGTCTCTTAGAAGTAAGTTTATATTTCCTAATAAGTACGACTTTGAGCAATTGTTTTTGTCCAGCGATATTTGGCTTGACATGACGCTTATAAAAGCGTTGTCTTGCTTCCTGGTTTATGCAGAGAAAATCAAGAAAAATGAAAATAACCGAAGTCCGTAATGCGGTTCAAATGTGTATATATATATATCATATGTTCTTCCCTGTATTATTATCGTTGTTATTATTATTATTATTATTATTATTATTATTATTATTATTATTATTATTATTATTATTATTATTATTGGAACTTTTTGTTTGTTTGTTTTTAAAATTGTTTTTATTACTCTTTTATTTTATTGTTTAATTAATTATTTTCCTTTTTCTTCCTGTATATTGTATCAGTTTATTATTGTGTGTGTGTTTTCTAAATCGCGCGACGTGTCTAGGCGTTTGATCATTATTAATGTAGTATGTAAATACGTTATATGTACTTGCGAAAGGGGTGTGGCCTAAAGCAATAAACCAATCAGTCAGTCAGTCAGTCAGTCAGTCTCTCTCTCTCTCTCTTTCTCTCTCTCAAAACTCTCACCGCAAATTATCTTAGACGGAGGCTTAATAATAAAACACCCTCTTCGTGATTTACAACGTTACACACTGAATTACCGCTATTTATTTATTTATGTTGAATTACTTCTATAGAGCGCTTTTCCAACTCAAGAGCTGCTCAAGGCGCTGGCCATACAGGATCTAACTCAAGCCTCCCGAGGCGCCCACTTGCAGCCTGTGGGCACATAGTCTGACGCCCAGACCACTGAGCACAATCCTGGGCAACCGGGCATGGGAAGACCTAGTGCGTGCTGGGTGTATTTGTGTAGCGGGTACTCGCCCGTCTAGGACATGAGCGTCAGGATCTTTAAAGTCCATGCAATGGAATGCGTGCGTGCACAGACTAGATCTCGGTTGATACTCTCATTTGAAGGAGTACTACTATTACTACTACTAAAATAATAATTGATGTTAATCGCGCCTTATTCTTAAATCAAAGTGCGGTGATCTGTGATAAGTATACTTGAGCTCCCTCATTTCACTGCTGATATCAATTCTTCCTATCCTATCCTATCCTATCCTATCCTATACCGTAACTCGAAGGTCGTAGGGGCACCACAGATAATCGTTTAACCAACATACTCCATCTTTCTCTGTCCTCATGGCTTCGCTCAGTGTCAAGCCAGTCCATTCTCGAATGTTGTCCTTCCACCTCTTTTTCTGTCTCCCTCTTCTTCGGGCTCCTTGCACCGTGCCTTGCATGATGGTCTTTCCAAGGCCTGATGCTCTGGTGATGTGGCCATACCGTTTCCGTTTCTTCACCACTGTGAGCATGTCATCGTGTTGTCCAATGTGTGACGGTCTGTCGAACTTCGTTATTGATGATGTGCTGGGTATAGAAAATGTCCAGAAGTCTTCTGTAGCACCTCATCTCCATGCTTTGTATTTTTCATTGTAGATCTGCTGTGAGGGTCCATGTTTTGCAAGCGTATAGGAAGATGGAGATGGCAAGGGAGGGCAGAAACCTTACAATGGAATGTAGACTGATTATCAGCAGTTGTTTGTGCTATGCCGGAGAGGACTTCGTCGGGACCCATTGTCTGATACAATGGCTCCTAAATATTTGAAGCTATTATAACCTTTGGGTGAAAGTTACACAGGGGAAGAGGATGATAAGGGTTGATTATAGAATTTGTAAGCTCGACATGGCTATTGCAGTGAGTCAGAGGGACAAGAACAGAAGTGTTTAGTTGTTAGCTAGCACGTGCGATACATATTTGCTGGGTCAGCTAACTTTGGCCGGGGCCAGTTTAGAATTTGCATGGTCAGAGTATGACGCATACAGATCTGCATGCAAGTAAGTACCGACAGCTCCTTTGTGTGCGAAGAGCACGGACAATTCCGAGCTCGTCATTGGTGCAAGTACCAGAGATTTGGGCTGGGTCAGTGACGTAGCAATTAGGGCATCACCTTATGTAGAGAAATGCACTCCTGCAGAATTATGGTATAAAAAGGGTGTTACGTTGAAACGCGAACGAAAGTACGTCGGAAGCGTGTACGATAGATCTAATCGTTTCGATTTGCAAAGTATTCAATAATGGAGTTTATTTACCTTTGATTTGAGTTTGCATTGTTGTTGGGAGAGGCTTTGTATAACGTTGATAATTTTCGTTAGTCGATATTGTTGTAGAGTCTTCTGGATCGGCTTGTTTACTATCGATCGAAGATTCGGGATGGTTGTAGAAATTTGAAGGAACGATCCGGAAGGAGAAGAAATGTGTAATGACGTAAGTCAGTGATGACGATCTTTAGTTCGATTGGTGGCAGTACGTCATTTCTACTGTATTCGAAATCTTTCCGGAAAAGAGAGAGGTTATTTAATCGTGTGCCGAGATTGTTGTTGAGATAGTAAAGTTGTTGATAGTGATTTGGAAAGTTGCTGTGAAAGTTGTTGAGTTGAGTTGAGAATTGTATGCAGTTGTTGATGTGTGCTGAATAAAAGTGGAAAACTTCATACGTCGACTTTGTGACTTGTATGCTGTTTGGACGGGTTGTGTGAATAAACGAATCTGAGTTACACAACTATCAGGAATTCAAGCATCGGGGCTGAATCAGATACTGATAGAAAACACCATCATCAAACTGAGTGTAACAAAGGGGATTGAACAAAGGAAGCTTTCTCTTATCTCTTGTTTCTGCAGGGCTCCAAGCAGCTCTTCTGTATATAGTGCTGGAGCTTAGGGTGGTCAGTATATAATATGTAGTGGGTTTAGTGTATAGAGACGGCGGGCTCTCTTCTCTTGTGCATAATGTGTCAGAGGTTAGGGTAGAATATTTAGTGCAAAGCTTGGTTGCTTTTGCTTAGTAGTTGTTTAACTGGTGATTTTGTTATTTAGTTGCAGAAGTTAGTTTGAAAGTTAGTCAGTCAATGAGTTGGTAAGTATGTTAGGTTTGGTGGGCTCTTAGGGTGTGTGCATAACTTAGACTGCAGTTTTAGTTCTATTATTGTTAGTATAGGGTGAAAGTTCGTGTTTTCAATGGAGGAAAGAAGGGCGAAAAAGAACTGAAAAATGCGGTAAGAAACAATGAATTTATTTGACTATTATTTGCATTGTTAGAATATATGTGCATGTGAGTTTTTATGTTTCTTGGTTGACATGTATTAAGTTAGATTATTAAAATTGTGTAAAATGGAGGCAAGCTGTAGTTTATTGTTATTTATTTGAGCGCATGACGAAACCCTCTGGACGGCAGTGAGACTGGTAATATTTTGTATGTCTTACATGCTGTTAAGTGGTAAGTTATGCCCGATCCCCGTACAAGTAGGAGATTAAGTTAGTTAGTATAACTCTCACAAGATAACGCATATACAGGGGACGCGTTACACTATGCATTGTGTTGAGGGATTGGCCTTTGACTTCGATGTCCATGTTGATGCCATTTGTGTTGTTGGTCATCGTTTTTGTCTTCACTGCACTTATTTCCATTCCTTAAGTGACGGTGGGTTCTATTGTGGCTGGGCTCTGCACAACGGAATGATATTACCCACTCGTATTTCGTCTGCGGAAATCGGCTAGTTAGATCGCCCCATGAGTAATCCTAATACATGTATATGTTTTGTCCGGTCTGTGTGAGGATGGGGTTACAGCGATATGGAGAAACGTGTAAAAGATTTACTGACACACTAGAGCTCGCACGGCTATGAAACATAGGTAGTCCAGCCACTTGTTAAAAGTAACTATCATACATTTATTTCCTCTACTCTATATCTAATTCTCTAATCACTACATTAACCTAAATGTCCGAAACGTAATATAACTAGGATTAACTTAACAGTCCAAAAGTCACTTCGAATGGTTCGGAGAATGGGTAGATCTTTGATGGATCTATTCTGCTACTGTTCTCGATACTTGCTACTAAGTCATCCTTGGACTTTGTTCTGGTTTTGCCTAATGTTCGTTTTCGGGAAAAGTGGACTATCGCACAGTCCTTATAGATCAGTGTTCGTGCACTTGTTCTATGGACTTAGCTTAAACTTCGTGGTGCGGTGCTGTGGTCTCCTCGTCTTGTTTGTTGACAACTGAGCTATTGGAGCTCAGTGCACTCTGCTCAATTACAGGCCGCGTGTCTGGGATGACAGCTGGATTATGTCATGGCCTACCTAGTGAAGATTTCCTCTACACATGCTTAGAACAATACTAACTGTTGTCGTCTTCTAGGCATCTAATTTAAGTTACAAAGGCCAAAGAAGGATGAATGTTTAAGGCGAGAAGACTTACTGCAGTGGCCAAACTCGCCTCTTGTGACACCATAGGCTGTGGAGATGGTGTCAAGCCTCTGTACCAGCTGTTCAAGTTCTTGTTCCTCTCCAGTTGATCCATCAATGTCATCTGCAAAACGGAGGTTGGAGATTGCTCTACCTCCTATGCTGTCAGTGCCTTCGTGATCTGCAAGGGCATCTGACATGATGCGCTCTAGGAAGATGTTAAAGAGTGTTGGAGAGAGTAGGCATCCTTGACGCAATCTGATTGTCGTTCTGAACCAGTTTCCGATGGCGCTCTTGTGAAGAACTGCACTGGTAACCTTGTCATACAGGCTTTTGATGACTTTAATAATTTTAGGGCTGATGTTGTACACTCTCATGGTTGCCCACAGAGCTGCATGCCAGACTCGGTCAAACGCTTTCTTGAAGTCTACAAACACATGATATAGATGTTGTTGGTGCTGTAGGTATTGCTCGCAGATTATTCTGAGGTTGAAAATCTGTTCAGTGGTACTTCGCCCTACACTGAATCCTGCTTGCTCTTCATTTGTCCAGCTTGGGGTTTCAACCTGTTGAGTATTATTTTCAGGAGGACCTTGCAGGGATGGCTGATGAGGCTGATGGTGCGGTAATTGTAACACTCCTGAAGGTTACCTTTTTTGGGAAGAGTGATGACAAGCGACTGGGTCCATGGTATAGGCCACTCCCCATTCTGCCAGATCTTGTTACAAATAATGGTGAAGGCGTCAATCATCGATTCTTCTCCTGCTTGAAGCAATTCCGCCGGTATGTTGTCCACTCCCGCTGACTTCCCTTTTTTCAGCGATTGCACTGCTGCCTCAACTTCTTCTGGGGGAATTAGGAGGATTTTTTCTTCTTCTCTGTTCTGGGGACATGCTAGAACTGATGGGTCCCCGTTTGGTGTGGGGTTGTAAAGGTCAGTGCAGTACTCTGTCCATCTGTCTAAGACGTCTTGTTCTTCTGTATGACATATGCCAGACTTGTTTTGGATCGTGGAGACCTTGGGCTGTTTAACCATTGTCTGGTAGGCCTTCCTGCTGTTGACCTTGTTCAGACTGTTCTCTATTTTCTGGCATTGATCTTCTATCCAGTTCTTCTTTGCTGTGCGCATGCCTTTTCGGATGTCATTGTTGATGTTTTGGTAGACATCAGCTCCCTGTGAGGTGTTCTTTTTCTTTTTCATTTCTTTTAGTTTATCACACAAATGCAAAATTTCAGGGGTGATCCACGGTTTCTTCTTTGGGCGGTGCTTGCCAAGGATCTCAGTGGCGCATCTGTCACCGCTGAGTTGAAGGCGGTGGTCATGGTGACGACATCTACTTCACCACTTCCCAAAAGGAGCAGTGGTGAAAATTTCCCTCAAATTGTTATCAATCAGTCTTTGCTTTTTGGAACTTTTCCTTTTGTTTTTAAAACTGCTCTTGGCAAACCTCTCATCAAAATACCGTCTTTGAATCCTGACTATCTTAAAACTACAGACATGTTTCAATCTTACATTTTCTAGCAAAAATTACGGAGAAAATTGTGCTCTTGCAGCTCACTGAACATCTAGCAACTAATAATCATCTGTCTTACCCAAATCAATCAGCCTATCGAGCGGGGTACAGCACTGATACAACCCTCCTGAAAATTGTGAATGACCTTCTTACTGATCACAACCATGTTTCTATTCTCTTTCTTTTAGATTTGTCAGCGGCATTTGACACAATTATCATTGTGCTTTTATTCATCGTCTGCATACTTTCGGTGTTTATAATTCTGTCTTGACCTGGTTCTCTTCCTATTTATCAAACCGTTGCTAAATTGTCTCAGTCAATGACAATACTTCATATCCAGCTAGCCTACAGTTTGGTGTGCCTCAAGGTTCAATCTTATTACCAATCCTCTTTGTTCTATACTCTCTGCCACTTTCTGAAATCATAAACAAACACTGCATTCTGCATCACAATTTATCTGATGACAACCAGTTGCATGTTTCTGGATCTGTTTCTGATCTCCCTAATATGATAACTTCAATTCATTTGCACTTTCTAAAATTGATTACTGTAATTCCCTACTCTCTGGCTCTCCTGGCTATCTTATTCAGAACATTCAAAAGGTCCAGAATCATGGGGCCCGGTTAATCTTCCGCTCAAATAAATTTGACCATGTCACTCCACTTCTTCTGTCCCTTCGCTGCCTTCCTGCGGAGCGGCGTATCCATCATAAAGTTTCGTCTCTTTGTTTCAGTGTTCTCAACTCCACTGCCCCTCAATATATTGCTGACCTTCTTCACATTTATTTACCTTCTAGACATCTTCGCTCTTCCTCTGACACCCGTCCTTTTGCACTTCCATCTGTGCGTACGAAATCATATATCTTATCATGGCCTTAATATTTGGAACAAACTGCCAGTTTCTGTCAGAAATTCATATTCAATTGAGTCATTTAAATCATCTCTTAAAACTCATTATTTTCCTCTGCCGATTGAAATCGATTACACAGATCTACAAAGTCGTAGTTCGCGCGTGTGAGTGCGTGCGCGTGAGTGTGTGTGTGTGTATGTGTGTGTGTGTGTGTGTTGGAGTCAGTAGTTTTTATATATTAGGTTACTATTAATAGTTAATGAATTTTACTCATTTTGTTTTATAAAGTTGTTCTGTACTCATGTAAGCGCCTGAAGCCAAGTCTAGATTAGGCGCATAAATATTCATAATAATCATACTACTACTACTACTACTACTACTACTACTACTACTACTACTAGGCCTACTACTACTACTACTACTACTACTACTACTACTACTACACGCTCATATGTTAGACACATTCGATTCCTACATACACAACAGATACACATTCATTACTCAAACGTGTGATATAAAGGCAAGGCGCTTTTACTAAATAAATAGAGTCATTATTTCGCCAAGTGACGTTGTTTACAAAAGCACCCTTAACATGTCATGTCACATGCCCTTGAAGATCATGAAGGCACCGTCTGCATAGGAAGCAGAGCAATCTCCAACTTCCGTTTTGCGGATGACTTTGATGAATTAGCTGGAAGAAACAAGAATTTGAACAGCTGGTACAGAGGCTTGACAACACCACCAGAGTCTTTGGAATGGAAATAAGTGCAGAGAAGACCAAAATGATGACCAAAGAACACCACTGGCATCAACACGGACACCAAAGTCCAAGGCGTATCCCTCAACACGGTGCTCAACTTCAAATATTTAGGAGCAATTGTCTGACAATGGGTTCCAGAAGAAAGTCCCCTCCAGGATAGCAAAAACAACTGCTGCCCTTACAAGGTTGAAGCCCATTTGGAAAGACAGGACCATTAATCTACACCCCAAGGTAAGTTTGCTGCGCTCCCTTGTTATTTCCATCTTCTTATACACTTGCGAAACATGGACCCTCACAGCAGACGTACAACGAAGAATACAAAGTTTGGAGATGAAATGCTACAGAAGACTTCTGGGCATTTCCTATACCCAGCGCATCGCCAAAGGCGAAGTCTATAAGACCAACACATAAGCCATTGGACAACACGATGATATGCTCACAGTGGTAAAGAAACGGAAACTCCGATGATATGGCCACGTCACCAAAGCATCAGGTCTTGCAAAGACCATCCTGCAAGTCACGGTGCAAAGAGGCAGAAGAAGAGGGAGACAGGAAAATATGTGGGAGGACAACATTCGAGAATGGACTGGCTTGACACTGGGCGAAGCCATGCGGGTTGCTAAGGACCGAGAAAGATGGAGTACGCTGGTTAAACGATGCTCTGAGTTACGGGACAGGATAGGACCCGGAACGCACTGTGACGTCGGTAATTATTAAACATTCGTGTAAAGAAAACCAACTCGCACTAATACTACTTACTAACTTGCATCCCTCGCCAACCTCCGCACTTGCTCGCCAACTAGCTCTTTGTGTTCACCCTCTCTTAAATTCTCTCTTACACAACTCAACACAACACAGCACTACACAAAACTCTTTTTAAAAAACGGGAAAAAATTGAATGTTTATCTTTCAAACTTTTTTAAATTTAATTTTTTAATAATTGTTTTAAAGGTTGACTGCAATTAATATCAGTATGGAAGGGAGGATGGAATTCGGAGAACCCGGAAAAAAACCCTCGGTGACTTAAAACGTTTCGCAACTAAGTCACATAAGCGTCCAAAATTAATAATAACAAGCAGAAGAAGAAGAAGAAGAAGAAAATAATAATAATAATAATAATAATAATAATAATAATAATAATAATAATAATAATAATAATAATAATAATAATAATAATTAAACACAACTAAATATTTGTGTACACTACTGCAAAGAAACTAGATCTGTTTGTTAATTAATTTCGAAAAGTCGAATGTATTATTATAATTAATATTATTATAGCATAATATTCTGTTATGCGGGTACTTGGAGAAAAGTCTAGACTTCAAATCTTAATGATAGTTCACATCGTTTATAAATCTTCGATAAATCAACGCCACTCGTATAAAGGTACCTTGCGAGAAAAAAAGGAACATACATTTTATTTTAGCTTCATAAAATAATGATCCTGCTTGCAAAGATAACAAGACAGAACCCTAGCTCAAAATATTTTGTTAAAACCACATCAAAATTATAGTAATAAATTTAAAAAGAAAATTTAATGGCACAATACGATTTTGATCACACACATTAAAACAACATCACCCCCCCCCCTTATCCTTCTACCCCTTCCTCCCCCTCCCCCTCCACACACAATATCTTCAAATCTTTACACAAAAGTTTTCAAAAGGAAAATTGTCCGATGGCGAATTTCCATCACAATACTAGCAGAGTTACGAATGTCTTCGCGACTGATTCCATATAATCCCGCTTTTGACACGGTCGTAACAATAAAACTTTGAAGGGTTATGCCAAAAGGAAGTTTTT
>CM072518.1:72915751-73008251 GCA_036898135.1 Oncomelania hupensis | reverse complement strand
GTCGCAGCCAACAACCACCGACACCATCACCAATAATATATTGCTTTATGCATAACTAAAGCTTTACAGCACATGAAGCAGAAAATAGTTTAATTCTGCAGTTGTCTCTTGTTTGTTTTTTTTTTTTTAATGTTGCGATCAGTTTTCGGTCCATGAAAAAAATGAGTAACTATTTCCTTTAAAAAAATATAATTCTCGCTGAAATTCTATCATTTGATTCCACGGTAATGAAATACAATCAGTTCTCACCATTAGCACTCACATTTTTACTTAAAATACAAGCTGTCATACTTAACATACAAGCTGTCATACTTAAAATACAAGCTGTCATACTTAACATACAAGCTGTCATACTTAACATACAAGCTGTCATACTTAACATACAAGCTGTCATACTTTCCCAACCACCCACATAGTCAAGCTTAGCGGAAACCAAACACACACAAAAATAATAACACAAAAATAATAAAACCTACGCACGTTAAAGAAAAAGAAAACACACACACACTAAAACAGCGGTACACAAACAAGGCTGAAATGAAAGCAAGCAATGAAACTGGAACTCATGAAAACTGTCGAACATAAATACAACTCCTCTTTCTCGTTCCCCAGCCGCGATGAACGAAAACGGTTGAAATTAGTTCATCAAAGACACTCGGCTGCGACCTTTCACACCTAGCACTGGCTTCTCTCAGTGAGGCGTCATAGTTGTGACCACTATAAAACATCCCCATAATCCCCATAACGTTTAATAGACGTCTTAGGTGCCATTCGACTTCTGAACGGCTTTTGACAACACCTTCAGGAGCCCTCCGCCCGGTTTTCTGTTTCCACCAGGGTACTGTTTCCGCCTTAACAGTCGTTTTGTGTCTATGTTTCCTACTTTCCAAAAGCAATGACATTGAAAGGGAAGATTTTTTTCCACAACGAATGGGTGATAAAATCTAAGTGGTGTATCGCAAGGGTGTTCTTCCAGTCTGAGTGTATTATAGAAACAACATTACTGTATTCTTTATGGTAAAAATAGGGCAAATATGCCTTCCCTAATTGACGGATTACTTAAGTTTTGTTAACCACAAAACTTAATTTAATTTAATTAATTTCATTTTTCCCATCGTGTTCTTTTCGTTTTGTTTGTGTGTAGCTGATGAAGTGTAACAATTTACACGAAATATTCTAGTTTAGGTGTTTTGGTGTTCGTTTTTATCACAAGTTTTGTTAAACAGAACCTCAGAAAATTCACTGGAATTGAACTAGTCAAACTGAAGTAAGTCAAATAAAATAAAATAAAATAAAATTAAATTTAAAAAAAATAAATAAAATGAACTAAACTATTAGTCAAACTGAATTACGTAAAATAAAATAAAATTACTTGTGTCTGGGAGAGCAAAACTGGTTTCTTTGTGGAAGAGGAAAAAGGCAGCTATTTGTGGGGTAGGTATTAAAAGCTAAGAACGATGTCACAATACTATTCTATTGTAAAGGGTGCGTGTTTGGGGCGATTTCTCACACTGATACGGAATCTCGCACGAAGTTGAGCTTTCTCGGGTTGCAACGTTTGGGTATGGATCGTGATATCACAAGGTGACAGTGCTAACGTTATTGGAAACGGCTGCACATTTTGCACCTGATCTGTTCACTAAGAACATACTGGATTAAAAAAATAAGTGTCATTTTTCTTTTAATTTATACCAGGATAAAAAAAGCTCAGGTTCTTTGTTTATTGTGTATCATAACTATTGTGAAAGCCAATTATTTGTAACATTACACCACTGCCGCAGCTTAGTGCAGAGCACTTGCCTGACACACTGATGACCCAAGTTCGAATCCTGTGGTGGGCAACATAAAACGTTTCAAGTCACTGTTCATCTTAGCAGTGTGATTGCTTTGGCAGTTTGGTGATGACTTAAATTTTATTCCTGGGATGGTTGTCGCCCGCCGTGGGTGTAGTCATTACACATCAATGTTTATTCATGTAATGTAAACAAACTGTTCTAAATATATTCGTTAAAAAAAATATTGATAATTTTATAAAATGAAGAAGCGATAAAAGACTAGAAAGAGCAAGAACACCACTTCGACCGTTTGTTTTAATCATTGTGCCATCGAACATTTAAGATTATTGTACAATGTCTTGTTTGTGTGTATACTCAAAGGAAACCCAAGTTGTGTCAGCCGTATGCGGGTCTCATCTTCTCATGACAGATCTGTAACATGAGTATCGACTATAGTTTTTCGCTTGATATCCGACGTCTTACTTTTCATGGCCTCAATACCTCCGCTAGATCCACTTGCGGTAAGTTTGGTTTTGTTTTCCTGATGAACTGGTGGAGCGCGTCATCCACAGTCCACTTCAAGATTTATAACCCGTGTCGCCTACCATACTTGTCCACCAACCATGTACCAGCGCGAGGGGTTTCTATGGCTGGCCAAAGCTGCAGGATTTACTGGGGGTATTCTGAGCTTTGAGAACGGAACCTTCAGATCTTAGATAAATACTGTTGGCCGGGTGACCGGAAAGGAGGGCTGGGCGAAGCAAATGAAATCAAGAGGGATTTGGATGCTAACAGCTGATAGTATAGGATGTACAAATGGTATGGAAGATCTACCAGCGCTACAAACCTGTTTGGATTAAGGAAAAGATCGCTGGCAAACACAAACACTGCCTTCGCAGAAGATCTACACAAGTTCCTGATGTATTCTGCAATAGTTCAGAAGTGTCTACTTTCTCCTGGCAGTGTTGGATGTCATCAGATAGAAGATGAAATCCTGCCGTTTTGGCCGAGCCTCGCTTTTTCTATTCTTTAACGGATTTGGGGATCTGAGTGGGTTACAGAATATGGAATGAGACTCTTGGGTCGTGTAACACTGGACCACGGCTATCAACTGACCGTTTCCTAACACTTACAAGTTGTCTAATGGTAGCACTGAACTTACGTAAGGTCCGCTTGTGTAGGCCCGTCTATATCTTCAATGTTTTGTTTGTTTGTCTCGTTAATAAACTTGTTGTTCAAACCGAGACATATAGCAGTATTATGATACTTGCTGCCGACAGAGCGGACACTTAAGTAAATAGCAACAAAATGGCTGTATAAAACAAGACAACGTAAGTAATAATAATAATAATAACAACAACAATAATAATAATAATAATAATAATAATAATAATAATAATAATAATAATAATAATAATAATAACAACAACAACAACAACAACAACAACAACAACAACAACAACAACAATAATAATAATAATAATAATAATAATAATAATAATAATAATAATAATAATAATAATAATAATAATTTTATTTATGAAGCGCCACACTACTACTACTACTACTACTACTACTACTACTACTACTACTACTACTACTACTATTACTACTACCACCACCACAACTACTACTACTACTACTACTAATGATAATTAGTAATGTTGGACTCGTGTTAATGTATTAACTAACCACGCCTTCGGTATTTAACGACAGGAATTGTTCTTCTGTAGCGAAGTCAAGGTGGGCGACGTTGTGATTCGTCATTTACGCTAACGCAATAGGACATTAAGCTTCGTTATTACTTCTGTAGCGAACTTACAGCTCCGAGATCTGCTGAGGACGTTGACTGTAGCCTACAGGGAAGCACTAGTCATGCTGCACCTAAACAATTTCTGTTTTATTAATTTATTTACTTTCATGTTCATATCTTCATTTATGTGGTGTATGCGTGTGTTTGTGTGTGGGTGTGTGTGCGTGTGTGTGTCAACCTGTGTGCGTCTGTATGTGTACTTCTCTTTAAACATGCCTTTTTATACCTAGATGCGAGGTTTATTATTTCTTACGGTGTTTAAACCTTTATTCTTGTGTGTGTGTGTGTGCGTGTGTGTGTGTGCGCGTGTGTGTGTGTGCGAGTGCTTAGTGCAAGCTTTAAGTTCGATTTTGCTTTTAAAAATAAATTATTATATTATTATTATTATTATTATTATTATTATTATTAAATATTATTATTATTATTATTATTATTATTATTATTATTATTAATTAATTAATTAATTAATTAATTAATTATTATTATTATTATATTTATTTATTTATTTATTTATTTATTTACTTACTTATTCATTAAGTTATATGAATTATTTTTTAATTTTATTCCAGTTTCTTCGCTAAAAAAACACCCAAATGCAATTGTGGAATTCCCTTTGTAAAATATTTATTTGCGATTTTGTTCAGTGTTCTTTTAACACTTTCAGCTAAATATCGTTATATGGAAACGTATTTTCTAAATAACCATTTGTTTACAAGCAGTGAAAGATTTCTCTAACTAATATATTTTCTCCGTTAATAACTTATTTGTTTACCTAAACAATACATTTTACGTAAATAAATAATGATATAGGTAAAAGACAATTATTTTCCTATATAATGCATTAGCAGGTTGTGTGAAATAATGAATTAATTAGAAATGTTTCTAAATAATTATTTGTTTACCCATAAAATGCATTATTTAGCAGAATTTGCTAAATAATGCATTATTTAAAAGATGTTGCTAAACAATGCATTATTACCGTAAGTAATTCATTGTTTAGGGACTGCAATTTTTATATATATGGGATTCCAAGACTCGCTTAAAAACTTCGTTTTATAATTTGACTGCATTCTGTAATTAAATGCAAGATCTTTCCAAAGATTGTGTATACAAAATGTGTGTTAATTATTTTATTTATTTTCCAACATAAATCACTCCACGCAGTCAAAACTAAAACGTCTGCAACGTCCCGAACTTAAACGAAAAGTCAAGGTCAGTTTTGTGCGGGAGTCCGTCATAAAAAAAAATGCTTTCTTTTTTTATTTATTTATCTCAAACCACAGAGATAGGTGTTGAAGAAGTGGCAGTGGCAGAAGCATTGAATTGTTTAAATAAAATGGCATCAACGCTTCTGGTTTTGTTTTCACAAGATCGCCATTAACTTGCGAGTACTCCATTTTTCTTTACCCTGAAGGCAATCCGCTAAAGCAGAAATATTTATGGATTCATCTATATCGGAGCCGTTACCGTTGCAGCTTCGTATATTAACACTGTTACGAACATATAAAAAAAATAGAGTGAACTAAAGCAGTTGCCTCATTTTAAATCGCAAAGCAGCATAATATCACGATTTTCCAATGTTCTTTATCACTACACACAACCTCACAGTACTACGAGTTATCTGCGATCGGCTAAATAATGAAAATTGCAGTCCCTAAACAATAATTTGTTTACGTAAATGATGCCTTTTTAGCAACGTTTTTAAAAATAATACATTATTTAGCAAATTCTGCTAAATGATGAATTATATAGGTTAATAAATCATTATTTAGAAACATTTCTAATTAATACATTATTTCACACAACCTGCTAAATAATGCATTATATAGGTAAATACTCCTTTATTTAGTAACAATCCCTTATTTACCTACATCATGATTTATTTACCTAAATAACATATTGTTTAGATAAATTATAAGTTATTTATCAACACAAATATTATTTAGAGAAATCTGACATTGTATATGATTATTTAGAAATTATTATTCTAAATAAAGATTATTTGGATGAAATTGATGTAAACAAATATTTTACACAAGGTATTCCATAGCCAATTGCAATTTAATTTTCAAAAAAACTGTTCTAACAGTTCGAGTAAAATTATTATTATTATTATTATTATTATTATTATTATTATTATTATTATTATTATTATTATTATTATTATTATTTCTTGTTCTTCTTGTTTTTATTCTTGTTCTTCTTCTTGTTCTTCTTCATCTTCTTGTTCTTGTTCTTTTTCTTCTACTTCTTGTTCTTTTTTCTTCTTCTTGTTCTTCTTCTTCTTCTTGTACACATTAGTACAGCCTTTTAACTGTCTACACCAAAAGACATTAGTCATCAATAAATCTTACGCCGCCTTTATCATCTCAACCCAAACAATTATAACAAACTGAAATGGCGCATAGCTTTGTTTTACCTTAAAAATAGTTGAAATAAACACAAAAGCTTGTTTTTTTACGACTCGTGATGTTGCTATCTTTTTTTTTCGTCTGATTGTAACAAACTGAATGATCTAACTACAAATCCCCCGAAGAAGAAAAAGAAAAGAAAATAAAGATTATATCTCGTATTTTCATTAAACCTGCTACCGTCATATATCACCGCCAGTTTTGAGATTGCAACAGACTTTAAAACAGGTGTGATATTACGACAGACTTATGGGTGAAGATATATCGAATTTATGCGCGTATATTCTGTCTCTAACAAAACACCCTTCCATGTGATAGTTAGAAGAGATCACACGCCAAATAGGCTTGTGGCTGAAGACGCTCGCGATGGGGGTTACAAGCTTTAAAAGGCACAACAAACCCTTCCCTAGCCTCCCGATAGTAATTAGCACGGGTGCTTTTTTCCCCTTCTTCTAAACGGATCTCTCTCTCTCTCTCTCTCTCTCTCTCTCTCTCTCTCTCTCTCTCTCTCTCTCTCTCTCTCTCTCTCTCTCTCATGTTAGTAAGAATGCCAAGTGCAAAACGTTCATGGGAAGATTTCTCTGTATAACTGTCAAACCTCAATATTAGAAATCTGTCAGTTAAATATTAAAATACCGTCAATTCACTGTGCGCAGGAAGAACTAGGCTAGATATTGAGCAGTTTTGGATATACTACAGACATATTAACAAACCTGTATTCCACATAGCGAACTAACAGAAGAAGAAGTAGAAGAAGAATAAGTAGTAGTAGTAGTAGTAGTAGTAGTAGTAGTAGTAGTAGTAGTAGTAGTAGTAGTAGTAGTAGTAGTAGTCGTAGTAGTAGTAGTAGTAGTAGTAGTACAAGAAGAAGAAGAATTAGCCTTACCTCTAAGAACATCCTGAAGTTTTGGGACTTCTCTACACCTTGAGTACCGTCGTCTCCCCCATCCCCTCCATCAGCGTCTCCCATTCCTCGTCCAATAAGACAGCTGCTGTTGAAAGGCATTAGGCCGTTGTTGTTGTGGTTGGCCATGTTGTAGTGGCTGTTGTTGTTCACATCCACCAGCACGCCAGCAGTCTCGGCAATCCCGCGCAAAGCATGACGGTTCTCCAGCCCCGGCGACCTCACCCTCACGATGGGCGAGGTGGGCATGTCCGCGGCAGCACTTCCGGGAGGGGAAGGAACTTCTTCCGGTGCAATGACCCCGAAGTCCGGCCTGAGGCCGACAGGTGGAACTCTTAAAGGAACAGGCTGGACAGGCCAGGGCAGGCCTGAAGTGGTACAGGTGGTATGGCGAAGTACGGTGGATGGGTACCGGAACATGTTCCCGCCTGCCGCCATGATGTGACGTGGCATAGGCAATGACGAGAGATGTTGGGGTGGTAGCTGCATACCGTGATGCGTAAAGATGGCTTCCCTAGCGCCTGGCAAAGTGCAGAAGGGCGCTGAGCTGGATGTTGGAGGCTGTGGGGAAGCGAAGTGTGAGCTGGAGAAACGTTGAGGAGATCGAGACGTTGGGAAAGGAAGCAGCATCTCTCGGTTGAAATGATTGGGCATTACAGGAAGGTGCCTAGAGTGTGGTGCCAATGGTACAAACGGCATGAGGAGTCTGTGGGGTGCGCATGGCACTGAGGGATGGACAACAGCAGAAGTGAAATCCTGTGCTTTTATGCTGCTCTCGTCCTTCTCCTTATTTTGCGACTTGGGCGATTTCGTCGATAAGCTGTCTGTTGACGACGAAGATGAAAGTGGCGAGGACGATGGTAACAAAGATGTCGTCGATGCTGATAAGTGTAATGATGAGGACTGTTCTGACGTCTTGGACCAAGGACCTTCTAGTTTATTTAACGCTGCAAATGAAGTTGATGATCGAGGGTAGGGTATCGCTGGTGATGATGACGACGGTGATAATGACGACGATGACGATAACGGTAACAATAACGATACAGGCGCCGGTAGAGGCAAGGCTCCTCCTGCATGAAAAGGCGCCATGAGGGTAGTTGTGGATAACCGAGTGTTCATACACACATTGTGTGTTGTGGATAACCGAGTGTTCATACACACATTGTGTGTTGAGGCAGCTGCAGAAATACATGGCCGGTAAGTTGTCAGCCTGTATACGGCACTATCTGAAGAACTGCAGTTGTTTCTGAGGTCGCTGGTCGAAATCTTATCTAAAGTTATTACGGCTGTGTCTGCTGTCGATGGCCTTTGATCCAAACCTCGCACACAGAGAGGATGGTTCAAAGGATCTCTGGAAACTAATCCTGGAACACAAGAAAAAGATAGCCTTATTTTTGGTAAATAAAATGTCTAAATATGAAACTCTCTCTCTCTCTCTCTCTCTCTCTCTCTCTCTCTCTCTCTCCCTCCCTCTTTCTCTCTGTCTCTGTAATGTTAACATAAGGTGCTTCGATTTTGGGTAGTATGGCCGAGCACTCATCCATCGAAAAGGATTGGATTGCACTTTGCACTTAAAAGAATTTTTTTTAATGTAAACATTAAAGTCCCACATACTGTTATCTAAGGTGAAACTGGTAGACATCCATTGTATATTAACACCTCTATCAGGTGTATTAAATATTGGCTACGTCTTGTGCGATTGCCTGAATCGAGGCTACTTTATAAAGCATACAAAATGTTGGTATCTCTTCATGAAAGAGAAAAGAAGACTTGGGCATCGTCTATCTGTTACATGCTATATGAAAACGGCCTTGGTGATGTGTGGGTCAGCCAAGGTGTTGGAGATTTTTTTAAGCCTTTATTTGAGAACTAAGGGGTAGGTTTACGATCTCATACTCTGAGAAGTGGAAACAGCAATCGTATTCCTCTGATCGTTTTGTTATGTACAGCCCTTTTAAAAGCAGTATCACATTGTCTACCTATCTTACTAACCTTAAGCATGTAGTTGCAAGAAAACACTTTGACTTAGATTAGGCATGTCACCGCACAAAGTACATAGTGCTCAAAGTGCATAGATTCCAAACATATGCCAAAGAGTATCTGTCCTTTTTCTTCTAATCAAATAAAAACATAAATACATTTCCTACTGGTTTGCCCAGTGTGTCAGGAACTAAGAGTATTATATCCCCAGAAAATAATATACCAAACCATGTGCATTTAAAGTTATGCTTTGGCTAACCAGTGAATGTAAATCTCTGTTGTTACGCGTGATTATGTACATTATGAAAGCAATCAAACTAAAAAGCTCAACTGTCCTCTAACCGTAGGAACAAATCTTAACAAAACAAAAATCAATCTCAATCGCTTAGGTGCGCGTGCCCGCGCGCTCGCGCACGTGTGTGTGTGTGTGTGTGTGTGTGTGTGTGTGTGTGTGTGTGCGCGCGCTGTTCTACATACTGTAATATCAGGTTGCAGTTCAGTGATTAAACTGACCGTATTGCGCTATGATGTTGTCGGCTGTGTTTTATACGATGACGCTTCAGTCCGCGGAAATGTCCGTTTTGTTATCTTTCATTTTATGGTATTGGTAAAGTGTTTTGTTAGCCACTCTCTGCGATGAGATAGTTTCCTTTCCTCAACTGTTTCGCTGTCAGAGATACTGTTCAATCATTTTGATGGCGAAACAGCGAGCGTCGATATAATAACATTTGGAAAATGGACAGGGTGGTTGTGGGATATACAGCTTGAAAGAAGAAGAGGGAGAAGGTTGAAATGAAGTGTAGAGAGTAAAAAATGGGTTGTGCGTTTGGGTATAGGGGAGAGAGAGAGAGAGAGAGAGAGAGAGAGAGAGAGAGAGAGAGAGAGAGAGAGAGAGAGAGAGAGAGAGAGAGAGAGAGATTCTGCTTCTGGTTAAGAGAGTTAGCGTTGAACGATCCAGCTAAACTTATGCCAACTTATAAAATAAGTTGTTGTTTTTTTCATTGCGTTAAATTGGTTTTCCATTCCCGATTATGATAGAGAGATTGTTAAAAGATACGATGCATGACGAAAACAGTTAAGCGTTGTCAGCACTGATTATTATTTCAACCATTTGAGTACTGCAGGGTTGGGATAGAAGAACATCAGTCGAAACATAAACCCAAAAACATTTATTGGTAAAATAAAAAGGGGGGAATGTCTTGATTATGTCTACTGAATAATAGATTGTTTGGGAATAGAGATTTTAGCAGAAACATTAACCAGCGATGTTCTATTGCCAACGATTATTATCTTTTTCTTTTATGTCGACGTCCTCAGACTCCGCACAGAGCATCCATTGTTAGTTCCTGAGCTGTAAAGCTGGGAAACTACTGTTTTGGGCTTTGGGCGTACGTCCGGCGTCCGTAGGTGACATTTGCCCACTTTTCTCTGAAAGTAATTGACATGTTTCTGTACAACTTGGTATTTAGTTAGGAAATAGTCAACTCTACCAGATGACAAAACATTAGGCATGTTGCTGATGTCATAATTTGTTGTGTTTTTTCTAATCCTATTTTCTTACAAAAACTACTGGAGTGATTTGGTTCAAGTTTGGTTTGTACTTAGACTTTAGCTGGGCCTCCAAAGTAAAACCAAACTTATGCAAAGCGAGTGTTTTAATCATCGTGACGTCATTTATTTGAAAGACCATTTTTAAACATTTTATTTCTTTTTTTCTTCAATACTTCGTATGGAACTCGATTTTACAGATGCCTTGAGCCTTAAACTAAACTATCCTATATTGAATTACGTGATCGTGTGAGGTCGTCATGATGACGTCATAAATTAATTTGTTTTTTTGTTTGTTTTGTTTTTAAATCCTATTTTCTCACAAATTACTATAGGGATTTGGTTCAAGTTTAGTATTTGCTTAGACTTTACCTATGCCTTCAACATAAAACCAAAATTCTGCAAATAGAGTGACGTAATCACGTTGACATTACATTTAAATTTAATTTTAAAAATGCCATTTCCTTTTTAAACTTTGTATGTAATGTGATGCGGTGATCCTTAATTAATCTTATGTATATCGAGTGACGTCATCGTGTTTAAGTACTTTTTTTTTTTGGGGGGGGGATTTTTATTTATTAATTTTGCGCGCTTTTGTCTGAAACCAATGAATGGATTTCTTTGAAATTTGGTATTTAGTTAGTTAGTTTGTGTGTGTGCGTGTGTGTGTGTGCGAGAGAGAGAGAGAGAGAGAGAGAGAAAGAGAGAGAGAGAGAGAGAGAGAGAGAGAGAGAGCACGCGTATGAATTCTGCAACCGTTAGGGTCTAGAATTTTTTTTTAAAATTGCACATGCAGGTTATTTTTAAATAGACCTGAGACAAGTTTTTTTTTGTTTGTTACTTTTTAATGAATGCTTGCTTACCTTGTGGGGTGTGTGAGTGTGTGTGTGTGCGTGGGTGTGTGTGCGTGTGTGTGATCGGGAGGATGTTCGTGGGATGCCTGTTCAAAGTGCTAATTTCTTGTGGTAGTTATGTGATGGGTGTATACGCGGGTATGGAAGTGAGGTGGCCTACTTTTTTGTAGTCTTCAGTCACCCCACTGTTCGTCTGTATCTCTCTGTTCTTTTGCATCCATCGCCAGCTAAAACCAGAAGCGCGAGAGGCAAGAAAAAAAGCACACCCACCTTGTGGCGAAGTCCCCACTCAACCACAAAATACCTGGTTGAGAAGCTCTTATCGCCAAAGAAAACTACGGTCATTGACGTCTCTTAAGGTACGTCCCGAACAATGGTAACGCTGTTTCTTGGCTCACCTATGAGATAACGTTTTCAGTGAAGTGGAGAAAAAACATACACACAGAGACAAAATTGTAAAGGAATAAATGAAGAATAAAACTTGAGCTCTTACCGCAACAGAAAAATACCGTCATTTGATTTTTTTAAAATATTTATTTTGTCGATCTTATATAGGGCTTTATTAAAAAAGAAAACGTTATTCAGTGGATCTTATATAGGGCTTTATAAAAAAATATTTATTTAGTCGATCATATATAGCGCTTTATAAAAAAAATGTATTTAGTCGATCTTATATAGGGCTTTATAAAAAAAAAAAAAGTAGTCGATGTTATATAGCGCTTTATTAAAAAAAATTATTTATTTAGTCGATCTTACATGGGGCTTTATAAACTAAAATTATTTAGTCGATCTTATATAGGGCTTTATAAAAAAAATATTTATTTAGTCGATCTTATATAGCGCTTTATTAAAAAAATGTATTTAGTCAATCTTATATAGGGCTTTATACAAAAAATTATTTAGTCGATCTTATATAGCGCTTTATAAAAAAATATTTAGTTAGTCGATCTTATATAGGGCTTTATAAAAACAATATTTATTTAGTCGATCTTATATAGAGCTTTATGAAAACAATATTTATTTAGTCGATCTTATATAGCGCTTTTCCAGGTCAAGAGCTGCTCATGGCGCTGTTACAATATTTTCAGAACACTCGTTACGTTGGATGTTTTGGGTGGGTGGGGAGGTAAAGTTGTGGTACCCGGATGATAAATAACATATTGCACAGACTTTTGATACCCGGGTGATAAATAACATATGAGCCTGTCTCAATAATTGGATGTTTTGCCACACAAAAGTAACAAGTGATTCAGAGCAATTATTTTCCTGTCAAACCGTTGGTTGTTTGATGAGATTACGTGCTCTAAATGAATTTAAGTATAAAGTCAAGACACCTTTGCTGTATGTAATGAAATTGAGTGTTTTGTTAGCGTTTTTTTGTCCTGGTTTCGTTAAACAGATGGTTTCCGCCAAGCGCTCAAAGTTCGTCTGCTACACTCGAGCGTGACAACAACTGAAGTGAATAACGTGCTTGTTTTAAACATGCAATTACAGTATGATCCTGTTTTGAATTTTATATTCTATGCACTTGGAAACTTTCAGAAGTGATTAATCGTTATAATTGTGTGGAGAGTATTAACCTTTTCAGTATGTTGATTAGCAGATGATGACGGTTTATACCACTGTTTGTCAACATAACAAATGGCGGGCATTTTGGTCTGAATTCTTGCAGAAAAACCATCAACATTTTCTTGTCATTTTATTTTCTATTAAACGGGCAGCAACAAATAGGATTGTAAAATCAATACTAAATTCAGATAATTTCACCGATTCATAACCTTTTGAGCTGTAAACAACTTGTGGGTAAGATGGCAGCGTTGGTTTCAGGAGACAGGCTCACACTGCACAGACTTTACATTTTTTAAGGCATAACTTCTTTTATCAGCAAAAGTGGAAAAAAAGAACAAAAACAGAAAAGGGGAACATAGGAACAAAAACCAAAAATAGAAGCCTTAAAACAACAACAACAAACAACAAGCCATCCTCTCCTGACGTCTTTTGAAAGTATTTGTAGTAGGCTTACGAGGACTTTTTTTTTAAAATTATTAGTTTTGTTGTTGTGGCTCACATCATGAAAGAATAATACATTTTTGTTTTAGCAAAAAGCAAAAAAAAATAAAATGAACGAAGAAAGAAAATAAGAAAGAAAGAAGACTTTTACCGCAAAAAAAACAAACCAACTCCTATCATTAGATGTATGTTAAAAGTAGCTTCCGAACAAATGGAGTTGTCGGTGTGATCGTTTTTTGTTTGTTTAATTTGTTGTTCTTTTGCTCCGACTTTTAGATACTGAAATTGTATTGTTGAAGAATAAAGGCGTTTTATAACTGTTTGGTTTTAGGACATCGACAAAGAAAAGAAACATTACAGAAATAACGAAGATTTGATAAGAAAACTACCGTCATCTGCTGTTTCCTAAAGTATTTGCCGAACAATGGTAAAGCCTTTATGGGAAGGTGGGGGTGGAGGTGGGTGATACGCATGTCAGATAGTGGGCACAGCGTCATCTTGAAGAAAAACGTTTTCAGCAAGGGAAGATGACGACAGAGATGTCAGATAGTGGGCACAGGGTCATCTTGAAGAAAAACGTTTTCAGCAAGAGAAGATGACGACAGAGAGGAAAGGAAAGAAGAAAACCGGAAGTAAAAATAAATAAATAAATAAATAAATAAATAAATAAATAAATAAATAAATAAATAAATAAATAAATAAATAAATAAATATAAAGAGTGGTCTTGAATGCAGAAGCTACAGTGAGGAAATGGCGGTTTATTAAAAAAAATTTGTAATCCTGTGTAAAGGGTGAAGATGAAGAAGAAGAAAAAGAAGAAGAAGAAGAAGATTATGATGATGATGGTGATGATGATGATGATGATGATGATGATGATGATGATGATGATGATGATGATGACAATGACAATGACAACGACGATAAAAAAGAAAGCAGGTGATGATGATGATGATGATGATGATGATGATGATGATGATGATGATGATGATGGTGATGATGATGATGATGATGATGATGATGATGATGATGATGATGATGATGATGATGATGATGATGAAATAAAGAAACAAATAAAAACAAAAACAAAGATAGAAAGAACGAAAAAAAAGACAGAACAACGCCTATGACGAAGAACAATCGCTGTATGAATGCCACCAACAAAAAATAATCACTAAAAATTAAAACTCGGCTAACTAAACTTAAACTCCTGTTCGCTGTCCATTTCTTCGGTGACCAAACGGTACTTGGGTCAGTGGTTCCGTGAGTGGTTTACGTGACCGCCAGTGATGCGACCAGCCTACCCTTATATCAAAGACCGTCCTGTACCCTAAAAACATGGCTCTGACGTAAGGTCCACAGGACACCTGCTGGCAACAATTACAGAGTGAAAGGGGAGGGAATTACATCCACCAGGGATGGGAGAGGTGAAGCTGTATGACAGTCCCATTGTTAAGGGCGGCAACAATGGCAAGAAGGGAGATAAATCCTGTGAAATGGGGAGGTAAAGAAAAGAAAGGTATTTACTGAGGGTAATCGACGATGAGCGGATCGTTTTCGCTTGGCTTGTCGCCGCTTTGCGTTTCCGCTACCTTCTCTTGCGGCCCGTTAGTTTTGAATGTAACCGCTAGGCATTGGTGGCTTTGTGGGGAGGAGAGAGGAAGGTCACCTGAACTGCCCACTACAACTCCTGGGACGGACTATTATATGGACAGTACATCTCTGGACGACGATGGAAGCAGTAGGGCTAGTGTCTACATCTAGAGATAAATCTAACGCTGTTATGTTAATGCTTTTGAGGGGCCGGGTAGCTCAGTTGGTAGAGCGTCTTACTAGTAACCGAAAGGTACCTGGTTCGAATCCCGGATTGGCCAATGTGTGACCATATTATTTTCCCCTTACCATCAACTGGTACGCTGGTGTCAGAATAATGTGACCAGTAGTCGCCTATACGCTTCGGTGTCGCGTGACTATAATCTACAATTACACATTTTTAATGCTTTTTATTGGTTTTGGTTGGAACAATGCAACAAAATTCTGTAACGAACCTGAAGAAATTGAATTCCACTTTGTCTGATCGGTGTAATTTATGCAGTAAATACCATTTTGTTTTAAATCCAGTTAATATTGGCTTATAAATGTCGGTAAACACATCAGTTTGCCATGCATTCTAAATACAAAACTGACTGCCAAAATTAGCTCTCAATTCCGAAATGATCAACATTGCCGGCATTTACTCATGGATACGACGAGGTTTTCATTTGTGACAGTCTTTCCAATCTTTTAACGATTTCAACTTCAAACATACAGTAAGTCCTATTTGAAATGTCTCCAGGTGATCACGGATCTTAGCGTCAGGTGATCACGGATCTTAGCGTCAGGTGATCACGGATCTTAGCGTCCTCTTAAATTGAACATCCGAGAGGCATTTCCAGATTGTTTCGGATTTTAATGAAGGTTTTTCCAACAGTTCAAACTTCAAATCCTATCTCAATTTGATATCTATGGACACATTACCTAAAGGTTTATACTTTATTTTAAATGAATTTTGAATGGTACCTAGCATCATTCATCCTCTCAATGGACCGTACCTAGCATCATTCATCCTCTCAATGGACCGTACCTAGCATCATTCATCCTCTCAATGGACCGTACCTAGCATCATTCATCCTCTCAGTGGACCGTACCTAGCATCATTCATCCTCTCAATGGACCGTACCTAGCATCATTCATCCTCTCAATGGACCGTACCTAGCATCATTCATCCTCTCAATGGAGCGTACCTTGCATCATTCATCCTCTCAATGGACCGTACCTAGCATCATTCATCCTCTCAATGGACCGTACCTAGCATCATTCATCCTCTCAATGGATCGTACCTAGCATCATTCATCCTCTCAATGGAGCGTACCTAGCATCATTCATCCTCTTAATGAACCGTACCTAGCATCATTCATCCTCTCAATGGAGCGTACCTAGCATCATTCATCCTCTCAATGGACCGTACCTAGCATCATTCATCCTCTCAATGGACCGTACCTAGCATCATTCATCCTCTCAATGGAGCGTACCTAGCATCATTCATCCTCTCAATGGACCGTACCTAGCATCATTCATCCTCTCAATGGACCGTACCTAGCATCATTCATCCTCTCAATGGAGCGTAACACTTAGCCTGCATAATAGGCCATCAATATTGCTTAGGAATTGTGTCTTTATGAACACGTTAACGTATAGCTAGACCTTCCCGATATTCAGTGTGAAGAGCCCATTCAATGGCCGAGTACTTGTAGCGTCTCATGATATCATTGGGGAGGGATGCAACCTCCTATAAATAAATTGTTGACGGTGACTGGCGAGTCGCGTTACTCCCACTGGGCAGAAATGGAAGAAAGTGCTGAATTAACCTGCCAGTGTTTGGGGAGTGATCGCTTTTGTTGTGACACTACTGTTCAATAAACCACGCTGGTCAAGGCCTTTACATTATTTGGTCCAACGTCAAGGGGTCCATAGAATAGCCGTAACGATGCTTGGCCGAATTCTGAAGGCGATAGAATAGAGGTTGTTGCCTACAGGGTCTTCATTGCTTACAGGGTCCAGCGGACTGCAGACTGCAAAGAACCGAATCAGGACCACACAATCAAGACCACAATTTGCCTGACAGAGGACTCACACCTGATCCGCATAAAAGATTTGCTGAAACAACCCCAGTGGTAACACTGAAGGCACTCCACCAGCCGGTCATTGTACAATAAAGGCATCCCACGCAGGGGACGCTGAAGATATACTCTAATTTATCGAACCTCCGTTTACAAAAACAAAATAGAATACAAACATCATTATAAATATCAACAAAGCAAAGCACACACATATAAATGCCTACATTGCTAAATAATAATATCATAGGAAGCCCTAGTGACCGTTTGGCAGAAAGCGTTCAATATTCCCAAGCTGATACAACAGACCTCACACACAAATGAGGAGTTTCGTCCCGGAAGAGTTTTCAAAGAAAAAAGTTAGGTTTAGTGAAGAAGAAGATAGTATAGTAGATTGATAGATCAGAGTAGGAATGAGAAAGACAGCGACAGTGGGAATTTAAAGCACATTTCCAGAAAGTGATTATACTAATTATACAAAAATGAGCCTTCTTTCAACCAAGTTGTGGTCCTGATTCGGTTCTTTGCAGTCCGCTGGACCTTACAAGTAATGGCTAATTAACTTATATGATAATATTTGGTAGCGCCGGCGCCGGTATGTGAATGTGAGCGATGCCTAAACCTATAATCTCTCTCTCTCTCTCTCTCTCTCTCTCTCTCTCTCTCTCTCTCTCTCTCTCTCTCTCTCTCTCTCTCTCTCGCTCTCTCTCTCTCTCCTCTCTCTTTCTTAATATAGCTTAGTACACCTGTACACAGAGAGTGATGCTATAATAGGCTTCGGCATATTTCCCATTCACATGTGGAGATGAGATGCCAGCTGCTCACATTGGGTTTTTAAAGTTCTCGGAATGTCCAAAGTGCGTTGATTGGCTGCGGTCACAGCGCTTGCCTGAGGATGACTCTTACCTCCCTTTGGTGCCGCTGACGGCAAGCGTTCAGGAAACAGATTTCCGCTGTCAGATACCCGATACTTTTAAACTCCGCGTGCTGATCCTCCCCCCCCCCCTCCTCTCTAAACCCCTACCCGATTCCTTACCACTTCCACTCCTGTACTCTTCCTCCTCCTCCTCCTCCTCCTCCTTCTTCTTCTTCTTCTTCTTCTTCTTCTTCTTCTTCTTCTTCTTCTTCTTCTTCTCCTTCTATTTGCTACAACTATACAGATATTCGTCACCAGGAGATTTATTGTTGAGAATTGCGGCACCTACGTTGTGCGACTTAGAAACACGAGTCCCGAAACATTTCTTATTTTATCGTTCTTATAATCATAGCGCTTCTTCAGCACAAGGGCAGCTCAAGGCGATGGCCGATACATGATAAAACTTAAGCCGCCCATCGTTATTATTATTATTATTATTATTATTATTATTATTATTATTATTATTATTATTATTATTATTATCATCATCATCATCATCTTCACTATCATCGTCATCATAATCACCATCATCACCCTCATCATCATATATTCATTCTCATCATCATCATCATTCGGATCTGGATACATGTGTACATTTTCAACTTTATTTGTCTTCTTCTACTGCTATCCCAAACGCCTGTATATTAGACACTGAATGCTTTTGGCGGTTAAAGTCGCGCTGCTCTCCTTTTAAAGTGTTAGCTGAAAAAGTGTGTAAGAGACGGCACTCTCGAATTCTTGACTTTCTCCGATTACAGTCGTTTGAAGGCGTGAACAAAAAAAAAACACCTCTTACGTCAATTTAAGTCAAAAATAACATAATTTCCATTTAAACACCGCTCGGAAATTAACATGAAATTATTCCTGCGGCATGCAACCTGACGTCAATGGTTTGGTGTTTTCTTAAACACAGGAGGCTTCTGACTTTTTGAAAATCGTTTTCACAGAACATACTCAGGCGAACAAACGTCAGAAAACTGTATCATGTGACCGACCGGAGCCGTTGGATTTAGTTTCCACGAGGTTGTGATAATTTCTTGTATCCGGTATTGGAGACCCGCCGTAAGCAAAATATTGTCAGGAACTTGCATACGTAATAAGTCATATCGTCACAAGTCAACTAATAGACAAAAGGTGGCAATTTCAAGTTACTGACATAGACGGATGATGTTCAAACTCTCACAAAGCAAAACAATCCCAAATAATAATTTTACAAAAAGGAAAAAAACTCTGCCAGCAACAACGCGGAGAGCCAAACGTCATGGCTGGTTGCATGGCGACAAAGACCACGAAGATGACCCTTCCTAAGTTCCCCTCCCCAATAAAAACATGGAGTCCACAATGGACGGAGACCAATATTTGGTGGTGACGGTCCACAGTTCTTTTGAGGGGTTTACCGATAGATGGTGGTGGTATTCACCGACGCCGTCGACGTGTGCTTGGGCACCATCCTTGACGATCGGGTTTCTGGACGTCAGCAAAACACAGCTCACGTTCTACAAGGCCCACTGTCCACAAAAGAGCGTGACAAAACCATGATAGATGGCCCCATCAAAAAGTCGTCTCCGGAGTAAATTTCTTCATCACACAGAGTGAAAGGTTTCGCTTGCTCATAAAGGATCATCTGAAGTTGATGGATTGCCAGACTAAGAGAGAGAGGGGGACCAAGGGCACATACAACTCGAAACCTGCTTTTCTTATAGTGTCGTAGACTAAACAGTAAACGTATGCTGGAGCCTTTGTAGGTGGCTGGCGGCGGTTTAGCAGATTCGCGAAATAGCGGTACACTACCCACACCCCTACCCCCAAAACCGCTCCTTACCTCGCCTCCACCTCTCACCCCACCATTATTAAAATAAAAGTACACCCTCACCCTCTTTTTAATCTGTATAAATAATATTCCCACGTTGTGGAACTTTAGTGCTTTAAATTCCCACTGTTGCTGTCTTTCTCCTGTGTTCTTTCTCTTTCCTACTATGTTCTATAAATCTACTATCTTCTTCGCAAGACAGTCACCTATATTTTTCTTGAAAACTCGCCCAAATCTCTGATTTGTGTAAGGGATCTGTTAGCTCAGCATGAGGATATTGGACGCTTTCTGCCAAATGGTCACTAGTGCTTTCTATGGTATTATTTAGCAATGTAGGCATTTTGTATGTATGTGTTTTGTTAATATTTTATAATGACGTTGATATATTTTGGTTTTGTAAACGGGGGTTCGATAAGTCTGACCAGTGTTGTTGGGTGGGAAAAAATATGATCGGGATCACAATCTTGGAAGATCGGAATCACCCAGCGACCTTTCGGTTACTTCAGATCTTTTACCGGTCTTGAGCGCTGCCCCCTTACAACCAACTAGAAAACCATTTTATTATTGTGCACAGTAGGCAGTGTTGCAATTAGGGTTGTTTCAACAGATCTTTTAAACGGACAGGGGGTGAGCCCTCTTTCAACCTTGTCCTGATTCGGATCTTTTGCAATCACCCAGTGGCTGGACCATACAAGACAATAAGTGGTGTTGACTTATGATAATATTTGGTAGCACAGTGGGTTACTTAGGCGCTGGTTTGATGTGCTGAAGGTCGCGGGTTCCAATCACAACTTGCTGACTTAGGTACAAGACTGTTCAAGTCACCCAGTGTTGACTTAGGTACAAGACTGTTCAAGTCACCCAGTGTTGACTTAGGTACAAGACTGTTCAAGTCACCCAGTGTTGACTTAGGTACAAGACTGTTCAAGTCACCCAGTGTTGACTTAGGTACAAGACTGTTCAAGTCACCCAGTGTTGACTTAGGTACAAGACTGTTCAAGTCACCCAGTGGTTTTCTTTATGGTGCTCCGGTTTCCTCCCTCACTCCATTTAATAAATTTAAAAAAAACTGTTGGTATACAACCAGTCTAAAAATTTTAAACTCGATTTCCTGTCTGCTTTCAAAATAGCGACTAACCTGAATACCACATGTTTAATTGTTGATTAATTGATGAATGTGTGTTTGTTGTATATGAAAGAGTATCTGTAAGATGTGAGCGTTGGTGTTACATGAGGATTTGTCGAATCTACACATATAATGTCGAAATTCGTGCATCACAATCATTACATGCAAAAATATAACAATAAATAAATAACACTTGCTTTATAACAATAACAATAATAATAATACTATTATTATTATTATTATTATTATTATTATTATTATTATTATTATTATTATTATTATTATTATTATTATTATATAATATTATCCCATATTATTTATGTAATAATAATAATATAATATAATAATAATAATAATAATAATAATAATAATAATAATAATAATAATAATAATAATAATATGATAGGTCATATACGTACTTTCCCCCACATCACCAATCAGGCACAAAGCGCGGCGATCTGTACCAACATACTTACATTCTACTCACACTCTCACATCCCCGTATCTATTGCTCAAACATGTGGTGTAAAGGCAGTGAGATAACGAAATGGAAAACTAACTTCTAATTTTGTTTACTGCATCCAATACCATTACTAATAAAGAGAACAGGATACTGAAAACTCTCGGTGACCTGAATGTCTACTCAATCACATACCCTCTCGCGATACCTACTAAAGAAATATAACTCTGTTTACATTTTACCATTATTACAAGAATACAAGTTATTAACCATTTTAATTATGGCCTACAGAACCCCACCTCACAAGTTATTAACCATTATTTTACAAGTATTAACCATTATTTACAATTATTATTAATTATATTACAAGTTATTAACATAATCACAAGTTATTAACCATACTTTTACAAGTATTAACAGGCTACTTTTACAAGTATTAACCACGCTGCCCATCTTACAAGTTATTAACTAGGCTGCCCACCTTACAAGTTATTAACCAGGCTGCCCACCTCACAAGTTATTAACTAGGCTGCCCACCTTACAAGTTATTAACCACGCTGCCCATCTTACAAGTTATTAACTAGGCTGCCCATCTTACAAGTTATTAACCAGGCTGCCCACTTTTACAAGTATTAACCAGGCTGCCATCTTACAAGTTATTAACCAGGCTGCCCACCTTACAAGTTATTTACCAGGCTGCCCACTTTTACAAGTATTAACCACGCTGCCTATCTCACAAGCTATTAACCAGGCTGCCCACCTTACAAGTTACTAACCAGGCTGCCCACCTTACAAGTATTAACCAGGCTGCCCATCTTACAAGTTATTAACCAGGCTGCCCACCTTACAAGTTATTAACCAGGCTTTACCATTATTAACCAGGCTGCCCACCTACAAGTATTAACCCTGCCCTCACAAGTTATTAACCAGGCTGCCCATTTTACAAGTATAAAACGCTGATTACAAGTTATTTACCAGGCTGCCCACCTTACAAGTTATTAACCAGGCTGCCCACTTTTACAAGTATTAACCAGGCTGCCCACCTTACAAGATATTAACATGCACCTTACAAGTTATTAACCAGGCTGCCCACCTTACAAGTTATTAACCAGGCTCCACCTTACAAGTTATTAACCATTTACAAATTATTAACCAGGCTGACATTACAAGTTATTAACAGCTTGCACCTTACAAGTTATTAACCAGGCTGCCCACCTTACAAATTATTAACCAGGCTGCCCACCTCACAAGTTATTAACCAGGCTGCCCACTTTTACAAGTATTAACCAGGCTGACCATCTTACAAGTTATTAACCAGGCTCCCCACCTCACAAGTTATTAACCAGGTTTTTACAAGTATTAGGCTGACCATCTTACAAGTTATAACAACCCCACCTCACAAGTTATTAACCAGGCTTTTTACAAGTTATTAACCAGGCTGCCCACCTTACAAGTTATTAACCAGGCTGCCCATCTTACAAGTTATTTACCAGGCTGCCCACCTTACAAGTATTAACCAGGCTGCCCACCTTACAAGTTATTAACCAGGCTGCCCACTTTTACAAGTATTAACCACGCCGCCTATCTTACAAGTTATTAACCAGGCTGCCCACCTTACAAGTTATTAACCAGGCTGCCCACTTTTACAAGTATTAACCAGGCTGCCCACCTTACAAATTATTAACCAGGCTGCCCACCTTACAAGTTATTAACCAGGCTGCCCACTTTTACAAGTATTAACCAGGCTGCCCACCTTACAAATTATTAACCATGCTGCCCACCTCACAAGTTATTAACCATGCTGCCCACTTTTACAAGTATTAACCAGGCTGCCCACCTTACAAGTTATTAAGCAGGCTACCCACCTTACAAGTTATTAAGCAGGCTACCCACTTTTACAAGTATTAACCAGGCTGCCCACTTTACAAGATATTAACCAGGCTGCCCACCTTACAAATTATTAACCAGGCTGCCCACCTTACAAGTTATTAACCAGGCTGCCCACCTTACAAATTATTAACCAGGCTGCCCACCTCACAAGTTATTAACCAGGCTGCCTACTTTTACAAGTATTAACCAGGCTGCCCACCTTACAAGTTATTAACCAGGCTACACACCTTACAAGTAATAACCAGGCTGCCCATCTCACAAGTTATTAACCAGGCTGCCCACATTACAAATTATTAACCAGGCTGCCCACCTTACAATTTGTTAAAAAGGCTGCCCACATTACAAGTTATTAACCAGGCTGCCCGCTTACAAGTTATTAAAAAGGCTGCCCACATTACAAGTTATTAAAAAGGCTGCTCACGTTACAAGTTATTAACCAGGCTGCCCACATTACAAGTTATTAACCAGGCTGCCCACATTACAAGTTATTAACCAGGCTGCCCACATTACAAGTTATTAACCAGGCTGCCCACATTACAAGTTATTAAAAAGGCTGCCCACATTACAAGTTATTAAAAAGGCTGCCCACCTTACAAGTTATTAACCAGGCTGCCCACCTTACAAGTTATTAAAAAGGCTGCCCATCTTACAAGTTATTAACAAGGCTGCCCACCTTACAAGTTATTAACCAGGCTGCCCACCTTACAAGTTATTAAAAAGGCTGCCCACATTACAAGTTATTAACCAGGCTGCCCACCTTACAAGTTATTAAAAAGGCTGCCCACATTACAAGTTATTAACTAGGCTGCTCACATTACAAGTTATTAACCAGGCTGCCCACATTACAAGTTATTAACCAGGCTGCCCACATTACAAGTTATTAAAAAGGCTGCCCACATTACAAGTTATTAAAAAGGCTGCCCACATTACAAGTTATTAACCAGGCTCCCCACCTTACAAGTTATTAACCAGGCTGCCCATCTTACAAGTTATTAACCAGGCTGCCCATCTTACAAGTTATTAACCAGACTGCCCATCCTACAAGTTATTAACCAGGCTGCCCATCTTACAAGTTATTAACCAGGCTGCCCATCTTACAAGTTATTAACCAGGCTGCCCATCCTACAAGTTATTAACCAGGCTGCCCACCTTACAAGTTATTAAAAAGGCTGCCCACCTTACAAGTTATTAACCAGGCTGCTCACATTACAAGTTATTAACCAGGCTGCTCACATTACAAGTTATTAACCAGGCTGCTCACATTACAAGTTATTAAAAAGGCTGCTCACATTACAAGTTATTAACCAGGCTGCCCACCTTACAAGTTATTAAAAAGGCTGCCCACATTACAAGTTATTAACCAGGCTGCTGCAATTGAACTGCAGTGGAGGGAGACTGTACACGTTGGGCTGGTGGCGATTTGTACCAATGCGGTGATAGTGGCAAATGAGCATAATAGACAAAGAAATTACTAAATACGCGGGAGTAAGACGTCATCCGTAACTTGAATCCATACCCATTCAAACAACAACAACAACACAACACAACAACAACAACAAAACGATACAAACAAACTTGATCGAGGAAAACCGACACTCACTTTTGGCAACATTTGTGTCCTATCTTTAAAAAGCGAAAGGATAACTTGATTGATTACTATTTGGACATATTCCCGCTAGACCACCTACACTCTGTGAAATAACTGTGTAATAATTTAGTATGCACCAAACATTCATCATCCACAAGAATGCACTCAAACAGACCAGTTGCTTCACAACAACTACTCGGCAGTGTTCTGGTAATTTCTGCTGACGTTCTATTATTATTAGGGAGGAAGATAACATTTCAGCATCTATCAAAAAAACATTGTTGCCTTCTATTGTGAACATTTGAATGCATCATGTCTGACGAAGAGTAGTATTTTACAGCGTAGTGGGGGAGCGTGGGTGAAATGGGAGGCGCGGGGTGGATGGGAGGGGGGGGGGCAGCAGTACAAAGAGCACTTACAGATTTCACCCCCTACAACGTTGCAGGTGATAGTTTTACAAGCTTCCAGTAGGGAACAACTTTAAGGCTTCTGTTCATTTCACGCAAGATCTATCTAAAGCTTTTGACTCTTCTTAAAGAGCAAGGACGCTTTCAAGCCAGGATTGCGGCTCTTCATATCACGACCTTTACATCTTTTTTGTGAAGCATCCTGCCGTCTTGGTCACGTTGTGGACGGGAAGACAGCTCTTAGCATGAGGTTCACAACTTGACGTATCGTTCCTACAGGTGGTCCCTCAGGGAGACCGGCGTGTGTGACCTAACACCTCATTCAGTCTTAATTTTTGCATTTAACCTTCATAATGGCGCGCACATTTGATAATTAATCTTATTACCGGCTGGAGATATGAAGTATAAACAGCGTGATGTGTAGATCTGATTTATTTCGACAGGGTCGCTGGCTAGCACGGATGATGATTCAATAATTGTGTAACGTGAGGCCATCAGTCACCCGATATTCACCAAATTTCATGTTCAGCCTGAAATGTAAAGGTGATAATAGTTAAATTTGTTGCTTGTTTTGACAGGAGTGTCAAGAGTGGTTGTAAACTTTAATAAAGAAAGAATCTTGTGGGCTGGCGCTAACGGATCCCAGAGGTCATTTGAATTTCGCTGACTTTTTTTTAATGTCGAATCGGGCTTCGTGAAGATTTAAACCTTATGCCATTGTCGGGCATGTCAAAAAGTACTTCAGTCTACTAATAGGGACAAGTGAATTGAGGAATTAATTTGCGAATGTAATGAGCCGCGTGTAGGTTGTTTGCACTGCACCTCGGTAACTTCCTTTTCCTCTTCTTTCCAATATTTTTATGCAACCAGGATGAGCTAACTTCATTAATCACATCATGATCATGATCATGATCATGATCATGATCATCATCATGATCATCATCATCATCATCATCATCATCATCATCATCAACGACAACATTAACAATGCTAATAATAATAATAATAATAATAATAATAATAATAATAATAATAATAATAATAATAATAATAATAATCATAATCATAATAATCATAATAATCATAATAATAATAATAATAATAATAATAATAACAGCAACAACAACGATAATAATAATAATAATAATAATAATAATAATAATAATAATAATAATAATAATAATAATAATAATAATAATAATAATAATAATAATAATGATAAGAAGAAGAAGAAGAAGAAGAAGAAGAAGAAGAAGAAGAAGAAGAAGAAGAAGAAGATAACTAAATACTTTTGAGAAATCGCGTTGATGTGTTGCAAGATAACTCCAAGTTTAATTACCAAGTTAATTAATTAGACTGTCGGATCTAAATCAAACATTGTCAATGCTTTATGAGAACGCTTTCTTCAAGGTTTGAAATGACTACTACTAAGGGTGTCAAGAAAATGTGTGTAACTGTTTGTCACAATAGAAATGGTACTACCGTTGCCCAAACCGGCCTCTACGCTGTGAGAATCTTTGGAGTCTCTTTCTCGTTTGTGTAAACAAATCACTTACGTCTATTCTATAGCACGCTTTCGCAGTGCTGCTATTTTTAGAATCAACCTTTATGCTATTAATAGGCCTATACACTGCTTTTAGATGTAAGACTTAGAATGTAAGTGTGAGGTAGCCTATTAGCTCAGTGGGTAGTAAGCTGGTTTCTTATTTCCGAAGGTGTTGGGTTGGAACCCCACGTGGGATGAACCTACGTGACTTAGCAACAGATTTTTAAGGACACCGAGAATTATTCTCCGGGTACCGTGCTCAAGTTTTCTTTCTCCCTTCAATAATGGTATTGCGGCAAAATTTCAAAATTAAAAATAATTTTTAGTCCGACTTCTGTTTCAGTGATCTATGAGCTCCATTGAAGAAACAGCGCGTGATAGCGTCCCGTATTATTATTTGTGTGTGTGTGTGTGTGTGTGTGTGTGTGTGTGTGTGTGTGTGTTGTTGTTGTTGTTGTTGTTGTTTTTCTTTTTTGACACATTATTGTTTCTTTTTATCGGACAATTCTGGGATACTGACAACTGTAAAACGGTATTTGCTGGGAACAAACCGGAGTACCCGGAGAAACCCTCCTAGACGTTGCTTGAGTCGAAAGTAAATAATATTCGGAGAAACAGAACGCCCTGATGCGGAATCGATCCCACGTCTGTCAAGCGCTATTGGATTCTAGCCTGTGGACTTTAAGGCAATTTAGTCCCGCCATTGGACAACACGATGACATGCTCAAAATCGGAGTTTCCGATTGTATGGCCACGTCACCAGAGCATCAGGCCTTGCAAAAACCATCCTGCAAGGCACGGTGCAAGGAGATAAAAGAAGAGGGAGACATAAAAAGAGTTGGGAGAACAACATTCGAGAATGGACTAGCTTGACACTGAGCGAAGTCATGAGGGTTGCTGAGGACAGAGAAATATGGAGTACGCTGGTTAAACTATCGTCTGTTGTGCCCCAACGACCTTCGAGTTACGGGAAGGATAGGACAGTATAGGATAGTCCCGCCTTAGACCACACGGCCACAACGCTCGCTACTATTACAGTAATTACTACTATTACTACTACTACTACTACTACTACTACTACTACTACTACTACTACTACTACTACTACTACTACTACTACTACTACTACTACTACTATGGGTGGTACACCAATGGTGGTCGTAAACATTAATAAAACGTCAATCAGTGCGTTTTAGTCTTTGTAAGACATTGAATACACCTTTTATCTGTGTCTAGGTATACATTTGGGTCAGTCAGTGTATGTAAGTCTGTCAAACGAAGCGTACGTTAATTAATTCTGCCGTGATTTGACAAAACCGAGTAAGTCCACCTAAGGTCGAAAATGAGTTTTTTGCGCCATCAAACTTGCAAGAGAATGACGCATCTTACCTGTAAAAATCAAATCCGAACTATGTTTAGATTTGGAGATATCGTAGAGTAAGTCCTTGTTAAAAAAAATTTAAGTGGGGGAATAAACTGATAAAACCAAGCAAGTCCCCTGCGAGTTTGTTTCGGTGATCCTCTGGCTGATGCTCGAGTTGGCGTGATGACGTCATTTTCTACAATAACCTGACAAAGAAAAGTAAGTCCTCCCGACCAATGAGAAAGCGCCTTACGATGAAGTGGACCAGTGAGAATCCATGTTATTGCTGCTGTGCAATATTATTTTCCTGTGAAAATGATGACGAAATTTCGGTCAGCAAAGGACGTGTTCGGCATTTTGAAAAAGAGTTTTTTTCATGTACTTTCCTGCCCACCATGAAGGATCCTGTAGATCTTCCGCCTACGCGGCAACTTCCACGAGGTGTGGAAACAAACAAACTATCCTATCCTATCCTGTCCCGTAACCCTGAGGTCGTATGGGCACCACAGATGATCGTTTAACCAGCATACTCCATCTCTCTCTGTCCTCAGCAGCCCTGATGGCTTCGCTCAGTGTCAATGTCACGTGGGGTTTATGGGTTTATGGGCTCTGCACAATGGACTTATGGAACCCTCACGTTTATTCGGTGGGAACTGCTAGTTAGTTACCCTATGAATTACTTTAATAAATTTATTTGTTTAGCTCGTTCTGTGTTAAGGTTGGGGTACAGAGATAGATAGAAAAATGGTAAAAGATTACTGTCACACTAGCTTTCACACGGCTATGAATCATATGTAGTCCAGCCACTTGATAACAGTTAAAATCACACATTTATTTCTTCTACTCTATACAAGATTTTCTATGTACTAATCTACCTTAAACAGTCTCAGTCAATGCAAATGGTTCGATCGCTGATAGTCTAGGCAGCTGTTATATCTTCATCGGGCACTTGCTATTAGATTTCCTGTAGATTGGACTACTGTGGTCCGTTTTACAGTTTCTGAAGAGTGGACTACTGTGGTCCGTTTCCTATCAGTTTAAGTGCACTGATTCCTGGGCACTTAACTTGTGGTTTGAAGCCCTTTGATGAGGTAGCTTCTGGTACACGATGTGTCGTCGTGTAGTTGGGTCCCTTGCCACGCTGTGGTGTCTTGCAGGGTGTTGTCCAGGGTTGCTCCCTCAGTCTTGTGCTGTAGGGGCTACACAGCCAACTCGTCGTTTCTTTGGAGTTGGGCGCACGGGATAGCTCGCCTGCTCGTCTGTAATATAAGAGACGAAATTCTGCACAACCCTGAATAATCGGTTTGTGCAGAGCGTCTCACTGAAAGCCAAAGTAGCCCTCAGTGATAGCTCCACATCTCTATACATAAGCGACGAACATTCTGCTACTTCCGGGGTCCACTGGAATCTCAACTCTAATTTTCTATACATACATAAATATCAAACGTGACTAACTACACACATACAGAATTAATAATAATATAAACATTCACGGGTACAGCCACTGGTCTGCAAACATACACATAAGTTAAACAACAGTGGTTCCGTACGGTATACAACATGGCGGCGCAACCGGTCGTGTTTCGCCTCGTGGTCGGCTCTTCCACGTGGTACGGCAAATTCGGATTAACAATTCACATTTATGCATAGCAAATTCCACAAACATAATTTCAACAATAATATAAATATATCACGATGAAACAGAAGTGTGTTCATTTACCTGTTTGACAAGTCAGGCCTCGTGGCGACTTAATAGAATTCTAAGATTCTTAAGTCCTGCTTCCTGGTCTATGTGTGGAGAGATAGTACTACTAACTCTGTAGCTCTGTACTGCTCCTTGGTTCCCAAACGACTGACTGAACCTAAGCTAGCTTACGACTGACACAGCCAGACTGGATCTAACCGCTTAGCCTGCTCTCTGATTGGTTACAACGGTCAGATTCAAGGCCCACAGTGCTGACGTCACTAACTGCCGGCGTCAAGCTCGCAGTGTGTGTGTACCTCCTATACTGTAATTGCTTGCTGTGTAATACACTAACTCTCTAATGTTACAATGACTACACAAGGCTAAATAGTAAATAGGCAGGGTAAACTGATCTGTTCGTGACAGTCAAACCAGTCCATTCTCGAATGTTGTCCTCCCACCTCTTTTTCGGTCTCCCTCTTCTTCTACCTCCTTGCATTGTGCCTTGCAGAATAGTCTTTGCAAGGCCTGATGATCTGGTGACGTGGCCATACCATCGGAGTTTCCGTTTCTTCACCACTGTGAGCAGGTCATCGTGTTGTCCAATGGCTTGTGTGATGGTCTGTCGGACTTCGTCGTTGGTGATGTGTTGGGTATAGGAAATGACCAGAAGTCTTCTGTAGCACCTCATCTCCATGCTTTGTATTCTTCGTTGTAGATCTCCTGTGAAGGTCTATGCTTCGCAAGCATATAGGAAGATGGAGATGACAAGGGAGCGCAGCAGTCTTACTTTGGAATGTAGAATGATGGTCCTGTCTTTCCAAATGGCTTCAATCTTGTCAGGGCAGCAGTTGTTTGTGCGATCCTGAAGAGGACTTCCTGTCGGGACCCATTGTCTGATACAATGGCTCCTAAATATTTCAAGCTATGCACTGTGTTGAGGGATTGGCCTTGGACTTTGATGTCCGTGTTGATGCCATTGGTGTTGTTGGTCATCATTTCGGTCTTCTCTGCACTTATTTCAATTCCACAAGCTTTGGAGATGGTGTCAAGCCTCTGTACCAGCTGTTCAAGTTCTTGTTCCTCTCCAGCCAATCCATCAATGTCATCCGCAAAACGAAGATTGGAGATTGCTCTACCCCCTATGCTGACTGTGCCTTCGTGATCTGCAAGAGCATCTGACATTATGCGCTCTAGGAAGATGTTGAAGGGTGTTGGAGAGAGTAGGCATCCTTGACGCACACCGATTGTTGTTCTGAACCAGTTCCCGATGGCGCTGTTGTGGAGGACTGCACTGGTAGCCTTGTCATACAGGTTTTTGATGACTTCAATAATTTTAGGTCTGATGTTGTACCCTTTCATTGTTGCCCATAGAGCTGCATGCCAGACTCGGTCAAACGTTTTCTTGAAGTCTATGAACACATGATATAGATGTTGTTGGTGCTGTAGGTATTTCTCACAGATTATTCTGAGGTTGAAAATCTGTTCAGTTGTACTTCGCCCTGCCTTGAATCCTGCTTGTTCTTCAGCTATGATTTGTTCAGCTTGGGGGTTCAACCTGTTGAGTATTATTTTCAGGAGGACCTTGCTGGGATGGCTGATGAGGCTGACGGTGCGGTAATTTTCACACTCCTGAAGGTTACCTTTTTTGGGAAGAGTGATGACAAGCGACTGGGCCCATGGTATAGGCCACTCTCCACTCTGCCAGATCTTGTTACAGATAATGGTGAGGGCATCAATCATCGCTTCTCCTCCTGCTTGTAGAAGTTCCGCGGGTATGTTGTCCACTCCCGCTGACTTCCCTTTCTTTAGCGATTGCACTGCTGCCTCAACTTCTTCCCGGAGAATTGGGAGGATTTCTTCTTCTCTGTTCTCGGGACATGCTAGAACTGATGGGTCTCCATTTGGTGTATGGTTGTAAAGGTCAGAGCAGTACTCTGTCCATCTGTCCAAGACTTCTTGTTCTTCTGTAAGGCATATGCCAGACTTGCTTTGGATCGTGGAGACTTTGGGCTGTTTGAAACTTGTCAGCCGCTTTACAGTCTTGTAGGCCTTCTTGCTGTTGTTCTTGTTCAGACTGTTCTCTATTTCCTGGCATTGATCTTCTATCCAGTTCTCATTTGCTGTGCGCATGCCTTTTCGGATGTCATTGTTGATTTTTCGGTAGACATCAGCTCCCTGTGAGGTGCTCTTTTTCCTTCTTTTTTTTAATCTCTCTTCGTTTATCACACAGATCCAAAAGTTCAGGTGTGATCCACGGCTTCTTCTTTGGTCGGTGCTTGCCAAGGATCTCAGTGGCGGCATCTGTCACAGCTGAGTTGAAGGTGGTGGTCATGGTGTTGACATCTACTTTACCAGCCCCCAAAATGAGCAGTGGTGCAAATTTACCTTCAATTGTGGCCTGAAATAGTTCTGCCACCTCCGGGTCTTGCAGTTTGTCCAGGTCGAACTTCAGTCTAGTGCAGTATTTACTCTCTTCAAGTGGAGCCGGAAAGACATCATCAAGAGATCGTGGTCACTTCCGATGTCTGCTCCTGGAAAAGTGCGTGTCCTGCCAATGTTGATGCTTGATCTGAAGCGTTTCTTGACCATGATGTAGTCTATTTGGTTGTGATGCTCCCCCCTCCCCCCCCCCCCGGGACTGTGCCATGTCCATCGTCTGGAGTTTTTGTGGAGACCAAGCGTGTTTGCCAGTACCAGATTGTTGTATCTGGCAAACTCCAAGAATCTCAGACCCCTGTCATTTGTCTCGTTGTTGCAGTGGGGTCCAAATGTGTCTCCCCAGTTGTGGTGCGCATCTTGGCCAACCTTGGCATTCCAGTCGCCTTGCACTATGACTATGTCCTTCTTCGGCACTTGGTCAAGGACCGCCTGTAGATTTTCATAAAACTCCTCCACTTCGCTGTCGCCATAGTCTGATGTTGGGGCATAGGTCTGGATGATGGTGATGTTGAAAGGGGCTGCTCTCAGGCGGATGGTAATGAGTCTACTGGAGACTGGGCGGCAACCCATGACAGTGGCTAGAATGTTCTTTTGGACCAAGAATCCAACGCCGTGTTCGTGCCTGTCACCTCTACCGCTGAAAAAGAGCTTGTGGCCTTTGTCTGTAGTCGTTTCACCTAGGCCTTTCCAGCGCAGTTCGCTAATGCCTAGAACGTTCCATCGAAAGCGGTCCAACTCGTGGGCCAGTTCTTCTAATTTTCCTTCCGCAGTTAGGGTCCTGACATTCCAGGTTCCTATGACGATGTTGTTTCTCGTGCGGATCTTGCGAAATTGTCCATCAGTAGCATACTTAACACCTCCGTCCTGGTGGCCAACGGAAGGCGCGGTCCTTGAGACGGGCGACGACCTATCCGGTATGGAATTAGTGGATATTGTTATCATGCATGTAGTGTGTCTTGGGCAAAAAAGGACCTGGCGGTGCCCAATCCTCTCCAGGCTGTTGGGCACAGCCGAAATCCACGAATACAGTGTGGCTCGCCTTGGCCCCGAGCACGTGGTCGTTGAACCTGTAGCAACGTGAGGTTCCTCGCCCTGGACGGTGACTTCTGTGTAGAAGACTTTCGCCCAGTGATGCCGTGCTAACATTACCCCTGTTAGTTGCCTCTTACGACACGCCGGGAAACGTTGGGTCTATTCTATTCAGTGCCCGAACCCACAATCAAACAGCAACAAATATATTACAGACACACCACAAGGGCAACAAAATACAAGACAGACACGTGGTGTAAAGGCAGGAAGATCGCTACAATAGGAAACTGAAAGGAAAATAGTTTTGTATTTTTAAAATTAAATTGGCTGCATCTAATATTCTTTTGAAGGGAGAGCAAAAAAAACCATGACTCCTGCATACCAACCCAGAAATATTAAAGTGAAGAATGGCTAAAAACACTAAACAGGCACACATATACACTCACTGTAACTGCCGCACCCACATCTTACAAAACCCAACTTATGTGACTCATCTCGTCAGACTTTTTAACAAAGAAACGAAACGGCCTATGGGACTTACTTGGTTTGGTGAATATTGAAAACAAGGATTTACTTAATAATAAACTGACAAAACCAAGCGGATTTGACTTACTTGGTTTTGTGAATTTTTTTAACAAGGATTTAATTCAATAATAAACTGACAAAACCAAGCGGGTGACTTGCTTGGTTTTGTCATGTTCTCAACAAAGATCTATCTCAAGAATAATCTGACAAAACAAAGCAAGTCCACAAATAGTCTTAAAACATCAAATCTATCAAACATTTCTTTAACATTCAAGGTATGCACTCTTAAATCGAGGAATTGCATTATAATATGCCCTTAAACTTCCAAAAACGATCGCGTAATATAGCGCAACACAAAACGTCGATTTTCTCGAAAGTAGGTTTTGTGGACTTGCTCGGTTTTGTCAGTTCACGGCAGAATTGTGAGCAGGTGTTAAATAACAGGTGTGTCTTTAATTGGTCAGACTACTGAACTCCGGTAGCGGTCAGGTGAAGTGGCTGTATCGAGTGCTACATATAAATGTCAATAAAGGATGACACAACACTACAAGTTCTGCTTGCACGTTTTCTAAGGCAGGTAAAGAAAGACAGGTGTGAAGAAGACGAAGAAACACAAAGAGAAGAAGAAGAAGAAGAAGAAGAAGAAGAAGAAGAAGAAGAAGATCAAGAAGATCAAGAACAAGAACAAGAAGAGGACGAAGCGCAAAGAGAAAAAGACGAAGAAGAAAAAGAAGAGGTAATTATTGCTGATGTCGTGTTGAATTGTAAATCGATATTCACCTCGAGTTATTATGTTCAACGCACATAAGAAATCAGGAAAGACGATTAGTAAACACACATATATACAGGTAGGCCTATCGTGCAAAAATAAATACTCTACACAAAACAATATGTCAACAATCGTGTTTCTTTAAAGCACTCAATTTCCACAAAGAGGAGATACTCATTATAAGCCTACAGAAAACGCCGGCACCCCATCGGGAAGACGTATCTTGGTCCTGATTTGGCTCGAAAGAGTCCGCTGGACCCAAATCAACAAACCATGTAATGTTGTGGTTAGTTAGTGTTACACTCGTTTTGATGTTAGTGTTTTTCTATCAGTAGTTGATTCAGCCCCAATGCTGAAGTACTGATGAGTGTAGCCCAGATTCGTTTATCCACGCAACCCGTTCAAACAGCCACAAGGCACGGAGTCGTATACAGTTTTCAAACTTTATTCAGCGTTAATCAACAACTGCATACAATCGCCTTTTCACGCCCTCTCTTTCACAACACAGTGTGTCCATTATATATTTTTTTTGTCTCAACTCGAGATAACCTCAGGACATTCCAGAATGACGCGTTACAACCAATCAGAATTAACTTCGTCATCATTGTTTTACGTCATACAATCTTCCTTTCTGTCAAAAGAATGTTCTCCAATATCTACGCCCATCAAGAAACTTCGATCGACAGTAAACAAGTAAATCTAGAGAATTCTCCAATAATATCGACTAACGAAAATTATCAACGTTATACAAAGCCTCTCCTAACAACAATGCAAACTCAAATCAAAGGTAAATACACTATATTATTGAATACTTTGCAAAGCGAAACGATTAGATCTATCGTGCGCGTTTCAGACATACTATCCTTCGCGTTTCAACGTAACAGTTAGTTATTCATTGCTTACAGGGTCCAGCGGACTGCAAAGAGCCGAATCGGGACCACAAAATCAAGACCACAACTTGGCTGAAAGAGGACTCACCCCTGATCGCATAAAAGATCTGCTGAAACAACCCTAGTGGTAACACTGAAGACACTCCACCAGGCGGTCACTTTATAATAAAGACATCCCACGCAGGGGACGCTGAGGCTATACTCTAATTTATCGAACCCAATTTTACAAAAACAAAATTGAATACAAACATCATTATAAAATATCAACAAAACACATACATATTAAATACCTACATTACTAAATAATAATATCATAGGAAGCCCTAGTGACCATTTGACAGAAAGCGTCCAATATTCCCAATCTGATACAACAGACCTCACACACAAATGATGAGTTTTATCCCGGAAGAGTTTTCAAGAAAAAAGGTAGGTGATTGGTCTAGCGAAGAAGATGATAGTATAGTAGATTGATAGAACAGAGTAGGAATGAGAAAGAACAAATGAGAAAGACAGCGGCAGTGAGAATTTGAAGCACTACATTTACAAAAAGTGGGGATACTATTTATACAGAAACCCCCGGCACTCCCACGGGGGGTGGGGAATGGCAATGTTGTGGTGTTATGATAATTCATAGACAACACAATGTCTGTATCTGAAGGCTTCCGCCAGCTCTTTCAGCAGTTTACGAAGCTTTGAAGTATCCACAATATACACGTAAGAGGAAACTGTATGCTTATTTCTAATGTCCCACCGCCGTAGTTCAATTGGTAGAGCGTTCGCCTGGCACAACGATGACCCAGGTTCGAATCCCGTGGTGGGCGATATAAAAAGTAATCATTTTCACTGTCCATTTTAGCAGTTTGATTTCTCTGGTGGTTCAGTGTTGATTCAGGTCCCTACCCCTCTTTCCCTGGGATGGTTATCGTCGTCTGCTATATCGCCAATGGTGGGTATTGACGTTAAAGATTAATGTTCGTTCGTTCGTTATTTCTAATTACCTGGTCCTGATTTGGCTCGGAAGAGTCCGTTGGACCTAAAGCAATAACCATGTAATGTAATTTCTAATTACAACCATAAAGAAGGATTGAGTGTATGCTTAGTTATTGTGCACCCTAAACATCATCTTTTAAGTTAAGGTGTTGATTATAGTGATTCGTCACCTTCTGGTATCCTCCTCCTTTCGGCCGAAACAGAAAGACCTACTTGAAATTCCAAAACGTTTTAGGCAGACGAAACGGGAAAAAAAATTAAAGACGGTAAACGCTTTTTTGCCAAGTACTGTTGACGCGTGGTCACAACAGCCCATCCTAAAAGCAAAGGTATAATAACGGTAAAACAATTCACCCCTGCAAGTAAGGGTTCCGTTTATCTCAGGACGGGTAGAAAGCCGTTCCGCCCAAAAAGGTGAATTGTCGGGCAAAAGAGGTTTGGGACTCAATGTTGGAGGTCCTGTAAAATGGAGCTTTGCGTTGAAGCAGTAAGAGAAGATCTAGGAGTTCCCTGCCAAAGGACTCAAAGAGTTGTCTTCCACTGGTTGAGTGCTGCTTTTGTAAGAACTGTCAAAACATGTTTTACATTCTGCCGTCAAAAGTTGAATAGGTCGAGTACATAATTGCTGCTTGTGTGAACAGTTGAACCTAAGAATGGACTCTTCAATGAAAGACATACGCTCGTATTTGGAAAAGAACGAACAAGAAAATACAAAAAGATGCTGACAACTGTAAAACGGTAGTTGACATTTCTATATTTAGCGCACTGACACTGTCCAATGGTAGGACTGAAAATAAAAGAGGCTCGGTTCATAATAGTATCTGCCTATTGCACTATATAACACAGGGGTGTCGGATAGTGCAGTGGTTGGAGCACTCGCTACTGTGTCGAAAGTGAAGCACCGTCCGGTGCGGTTAGCACTTGGATGGGTGACCGCTAAGGTGTGAAGCGACAAACAACAACGCCCCCAGTTGACTCAACTGTGATTGAGTACCTACTCTCTTGAGGGTGGGGAAGGTAAAGCAGCGAGGGAGAGAGTTGGGCATCACCCTCATTACGCTGGCCCAAGATAAGTGTGATCTCCAACATCACGCTCCCCTACGGCCACAAGGCTATGGGACTACCTTTACCTTTTTACCTTTTTACTAAAAAGAAAGTTAACATTACATGATTATCGCTTTAGGTCCAGCGGACTCTTCCGAGCCAAATCAGGAAGTTAACGCTGATCTGAACATTAGACCAATATAAGTGAAATAAAAAGGAAATTAATTCATACTTTTACCTGTTAATCTTTCTTTAGTCAAACACCTCCAAATGATTAGAACGTGCCGCTTGGTGTTAACGGTCTATTGAATATTTGAACAAAATTAATATTGAAAGGGACACACTGTGACCACGCTCCCTCGACAGATACTTTAAACATTCACAGTGAGGGTTGCCCTACTGAAAAAATAAGCTTACATCAAAACCTAACTCTTTGGAAAGTATAGTTATACAGTTATATAGTATAGTTATATAGTTCTACATTCCCTGGGTTTTGGGCCTAGTAATAGCAAGGGCTAGCCAGCATTGTGGGGCTAAAAATAGCATCTGCCGAAGCCGACAAGAGGCAGAACAATTGCTCGTAAAGGTTTTCGCTTTAGGTTGATAACACAGACCCTTCCCTACCCCAGACACCAAAGAGGTACAATTCACTCAGAAATAGGGTCAAAGGTCACACGGCTGTACCGTTAAAACGGGAAAAATCACTCCTGTTATGACTGAAATAAAAAAAAATTCGAACTTTGGCAGTTGGTTTGAGCAGCGAAAGCCCACTTTATCATTGTTTAACGTGGTAACAAAGCCCACTTTATCATTGTTTAACGTGGTAACAAAGCCCACTTTATCATTGATCATTGTTCAACGTGATAATAAAGCCCACTTTATCATTGTTCAACGTGATAACAAAGCCCACTTTATCATTGTTAAACGTGGTAACAAAGCCCACTTTATCATTGTTTAACGTGGTAACAAAGCCCAATTTATCATTGATCATTGTTCAACGTGATAACAAAGCCCACTTTATCATTGATCATTGTTCAACGTGATAACAAAGCCCACTTTATCATTGTTTAACGTGGTAATAAAGCCCACTTTATCATTGTTTAACGTGGTAACAAAGCCCACTTTATTATTGTTTAACGTGGTAACAAAGCCCACTTTATCATTGTTTAACGTGGTAACAAAGCCCACTTTATCATTGTTTAACGTGGTAACAAAACCCACTTTATCACTGTTTAACGTGGTAACAAAGCCCACTTTATCATTGTTTAACGTGGTAACAAAGCCCACTTTATTATTGTTTAACGTGGTAACAATGCGAATTTTAGGGTAAACTCGTTTTCCACTAAAGTAAACAACGCCTTCAAATAGGGGCCTTTTTAACTGACTCTGCACGGTTGTTGGTCAATCGTTCTTCGACAAAAGGGACGAATACCTTTACAAATGATTACCCCATGCGTTGATGAAATTACCTGTCAAAAGCCCACAAACGATCTGTGTCATATATATAATTGCCCCTGCTTATAGAAAATAAACAAAAATCAAAACAATCATTTTTTTTAAAAAGGTAAAAAGAAAGAAAAAAATAGAAATACACAATCGAAAAAAAGTACACATTATTTTATTAGATATTGTTTATGCGTGTATACAATAAATTATCGTCAAAGTCATCGATACAATAAGAAACAATCGACGACACATTAAATCAAAGTAATAATAAATAAATTTAATTTACATTGGTTCAGAACAACAATCGGTTTGCGTCAAGGATGCCTACTCTCTCCGACCCTCTTCAACATCTTCCTAGAGCGCATCATGTCAGGTGCACTTGCAGATCACGAATGCACAGTCACCATAGGCGGTAGAGCTATCTCCAACCTTCGTTTTGCGGATGACAGTGATGGATTGGCTGGATAGGAACGAGAACTTAAACAGTTGGTACAGAGGCTTGACACCACCTCCAGAGCCTATGGAATTGAAATAAGTGCAGAGAAGACCAAAATAATGACCAACAGCACCAATGGCATCAACACGGACATCACAGTCCAAGGCCAATCCCTCAACACAGTGCATAGTTTCAAATATTTAGGAGCCATTCTATCAGACAATGGGTCCCGACAGGAAGTCCTCTCCAGGATCGCACAAACAACTGCTGGCCTGGCAAGTTTGATGCCCATTTGGAAAGACAAGAACATCAGTTTACATTCCAAGGTAAGGCTGCTGCGCTCCCTTGTCATCTCCAACTTGCTATACGCTTGCGAAACATGGACCCTCACAGCAGATCTATAACGAAGAATACAAAGCATGGAGGTGAGGTGCTACAGAAGACTTCTGAGCATTTCCCATACCCAGCACATCACTAACGACGAAGTCCGACAGACCATTACACAAGCCATTGGACAACACGATGACCTGCTCACAGTGGTGAAGAAACGGAAACTCCGATGGTATGGCCACGTCACGAGATCATCAAGCCTTGCAAAGACCATCCTGCAAGGCACAGTGCAAGGAGGTAGAAGAAGAGGTGGGAGGACAACATTCGACAAAAAGAATGGGCGGGCTTGACATTGAGCGAAGCCGTCAGGGCTGCTGAGGACAGAGAAGGATGGAGAATGCTGGTTAAACGATCATCTGTGGTGCCCCTACGACCTCCGAGTTACGGGATAGGATAGGATAGGTTAGGATAGACCGACAACAAACGTATGCCTTCAATCGGTCCTAGTTGCTTGTTGTTTGTATATCAATGAAGCAAAAACCACACCAGAAGGAGGACGAATAAATGATGGCAGGCCTAAGAGTTCAGATTGATGTAAAATAAAATAAAAAGATGCCCCCTTCTTTTATGACCCATCGGCGACAATGGCTTTATTCTCTGCTTTATGTTGCGGACAGCCGTTGAACAAGCAGAGATTGGTCCACAAGACTCCTCAGCCATTGAAAGTGAAATCTACAAAGGCAATAACGTTTGTCGTTACGGGACGCATGGAGATGTTGTTATTGCTTGTTCTGTAGGAGAGTGTTTGAGACAGAGGGTCTGTTGCTGTAGGAACAAGGGATGTTCTTTATTATTTTAAAAAAAACCCACAAAAACAAACAACCGACCACAAAACATTGTTTTTCAGGTTGCGAAATGTGCGCTTTGATCTCAGGTTTGTTGGGGAACAGCGCTATATAAAAGTTGTATTATTATTGTTGTTGTTGTTGTTGTTGTTGTTGTTGTTGTTGTTGTTGTTGTTGTTGTTGTTGTTATTATTATTATTATTATTATTATTATTATTATTATTATTATTATTATTATTATTATGATGGTCATTAGTAGTAGTAGTAGTAGTACATTACATTACATGGTTATTGCTTTAGGTCAGTAGTAGTAGTAAGCCTACTATGAGTAGTAGTAGTAGTAGTAGTAGTAGTAGTAGTAGTAGTAGTAGTAGTAGTAGTAGTAGTAGTAGTAGTAGTAGTAGTAGTAATACCGCCAAACACGTGTATAACGAACACGCTTTCAGCAAACAATGCTCTTAGCGAATGAAAAAAAATCCCTGCCAGAATTGTTCTTACTTATTACTTGGAATTTTCTGGATATAACGAACACGGTTACAGCATAGCTGCTTTTACATACGAGTAGAATGTATCCTCTTAATTATCCAAGACACTAAATTTCGACGAATATAACGAAATCGAAGTACGAAAACATCGCAAATGAAGTAAATTCTGGAAAATTACGTTAATTCCGCATAAAATTTTGACGTCATTCATGAATGCTGTTAGGGTCCATGTTTCGCAAGCGTATAAGTTATCAACCATGTTTACAAACGTTATCAGCCATGTTTACAAACGTTATCAGCCATGTTTACAAACGTTATCAGCCATGTTTACAAACGTTATCGACAATGGTCAACAGGGAGTTTCGTTTCAACCATCCTGTAGCACAGTGAAGAGGTGAGAAGCGAGGGTGTTAGCAGGGGTGGAAGACTTAGTGCTGAATGGGTTGTTGGGTGGGCTGTTGAACAATTAACAATACACTACTCTCTGATAACATGTAGCCCGTGTCATTATCGTTGTCAATGGCTTTATGGGGACATTCATGGCAAACTTTTACGACGGATGACAATCCACCTACCCCCTGCAAAATAAAAAAAACGTCCTAGGGAAAACAGGACACGGAACAGTTTGGAGACACAGGTCCTGTTTATGACCTTTCACCTCCTCTTCCTTTCTGACGTCACAGAAAGACCTCTACCCCTCCCCTTAGCCACCAACACGCAGGAGTACAAAATGTCCCTCTGAACAAAAAAAATACATAACAGGTGGCTGATTTTCTGAGTTTGTAAACGGAGGGAGGGGGGCAGGGAGAGAGAGAGAGAGAGAGAGAGAGAGAGAGAGAGAGAGAGAGAGAGAGAGAGAGAGAGAGAGAGAGAGAGAGAGAGAGAGAGAGAGAGAGAGAGAGAGAGAGAAAGACGCAGCTTCCTTCTCTTCCCACCTACTTAAAAGTTGGGTCTCAGCCCCTCAGTGCTTCCTTATTTTACCACCCCCACCACCCACGACAACCCCACACACGCAAATCCTATCCTATCCCGTAACTTGGGGGTCGTAGGGGCACCACAGAAGATCGTTTAACCAGTGTACTGCTGCCCTGGCGAGGTTGAAGCCAATTTGAAAAGATAGGACCATCATCCTACATTCCAGGGTGACACGGTATTGGCTTTTGCGTACTGTTGCGCAGTACTTAGTTTGCGCTTGTGCGCAAGGTTAAGACTCGTGACGCGGAGAAGGAATGGCCGCCACTAATAAACAGCGCTACAACTGAAGTGGGCTTCCTGGCGTTGTTGCTAATGTTTCGTTGTGTCCGTGTCCATTCTAGTGTCTCTTTACTTTACAGACACATAGACTGCAACTTATAAAAGAAAACGTTACACAGGGTACGACTGCTGCGCTCCCTTGTCATCTCCATCTTCCTATACGCTTGCAAAGCATGGACACTCACAGCAGATCTATAACGAAGAATACAAAGCATGGAGATGAGGTGCTACAGAAGACTTCTGGGCATTTTCTATACCCAGCACATTACCAACGACGAAGTCCGACAGACCATCACACAAGCCATTGGACAACACGACGACCTGCTCACAGTGGTGAAAAAACGGAAACTCCGATGAAATGGCCACGTCACCAGATCATCAGGCCGTGCAAAGACCATCCTGCAAGGAACAGTGCAAAGGAGGTAGAAGAAAAGGGAGACCGAAAAAGAGGTGGGAGAACAACATTCGAGAATGGACTGGTTTGACACTGAGCGAAACCATCGGGGTTGCTGAGGACGAGGAAAGATGGAGTACGTTGGTTAAACAAACGCAAATACCACCCTAAAATGATCTCGCTGGGTGCACAGGTAAAAGGGAATGTTTCTGAAAGAAAGCATAATAACTACAGGTTTGTCCTTTGGGATTCTTTTTCTTCCCCAATGACCATCCCTACAAAGAACTGAAAACAAATACCATCATTGGATGTCCATCATGTAGCAAGAAGAAAACAAATCGTAATCGGAGACATCGTCGTGAGCTAAGTGGCTTGTTCTATAATGATGGTCCTCGTGTATGATTTCTGAGACATCGTCGTGAGCTAAGTGGCTTGTTCTATAATGATGGCCCTCGTGTATGATTTCTGAGACATCGTCGTGAGCTAAGTGGCTTGTTATATAATGATTTTCATCGTGTATGATTTCTGAGACATCGTCGTGAGCTAAGTGGCTTGTTCTATAATGATGGTCCTCGTGTATGGTTTTTGAGGGAACAGTGGGTAGGGACGTAACTCCACACTGAACTTTGTTTTTCCAAATGTTCGCGCGCCTTTATTTTAAAAAAAAGGTTTTCTTATGGCAAAGCATTAACAACAGTTCTTTTATTTTGTCATGGTTTCCCTTTTCAAGAGAAGATATCCTTAGTGTTTGTCTCTTCCTTCCCCTTTGCTTCCGTCCCTTCGGCCTTTACTACTACTACTACTACTACTACTACTACTACTACTACTACTACTACTACTAACAACAACAACAACAACAACAACAACAACAATAATAATAATAATAATAATAATAATAACAACAACAACAATAACAATAATAATAATAATAAAAATGATAATAATAATAATAGTGATAAAATAATAATAATAAAAATAATAATAATAATAATAATAATAATAATAATAATTATTATTATTATTATTATTATTATTATATAGCGCTTTTTCGTAATGACATCAGTTCAAAGCGCAGCTCTCGCGCATTTATACTTAACGTTAAAAACGAAATACATAAGGTTAAACAAAAACAAGACCCTAATAAACTGTGCAAAGACATAATACAAACATGAAAAAAGAATATTTACAAGTAAACTATACAAGACGAAAAATGGAGAGGGAGGATGGGAGTAGCTAAGGAGTGAGGGTCACTGACCTCAACAGGAATAGAATGTCACTGACCTCAACAGGAACAGAATGTCACTGACCTCAACAGAAATAGAATGTCACTGACCTCAACAGGAATAGAATGTTACTGACCTCAACAGGAATAGAGGGGCACTGACCTCAACAGGAATAGAATAAAACTGACCTCCACCGGAATAGAATGTCACTGACCTCAACAGGAAAAGAGGGTCACTGACCTCAACAGGAATAGAGGGTCACTGACCTCAACAGGAATAGAGGGTCACTGACCTCAACAGGAATAGAATGTCACTGACCGTCACAGGAATAGAATGTCACTGACCTCAACAGGAATAGAGGGTCACTGACCTCAACAGGAATAGAATGTCACTGACCTCAACAGGAATAGAATGTCACTGACCTCAACAGGAATAGAATGTCACTGACCTCAACAGGAATAGAGGGTCACTGACCTCAACAGGAATAGAATGTCACTGACCTCAACAGGATTAGAATGTCACTGACCTCAACAGGAATAGAGGGTCACTGACCTCAACAGGAATAGAATGTCACTGACCTCAACAGGATTAGAATGTCACTGACCTTAACAGGAATAGAATGTGACTGGCCTTAACAGGAATAGAATGTGACTGGCCTCAAAAGAAATAGAATGTCACTGACCTCAACAGGAATGGAATGTCACTGACCTCAACAGTAATAGAATGTATCTTTGGGAAGACAGGCAGCGTGTGTAGCAGACAAGTGATAACGGTGTCTCGCCCGAAAGGCTGGGACTGAAGTGTTTTGATAGCATGTTGGATAACATCTGAAGTGTTTTGATGGCATGTTGGATAACATCTGAAGTGTTTTGATAGCATGTTGGATAACATCTGAAATGTTTTGATGGCATGTTGGATAACATCTGAAGTGTTTTGATAGCATGTTGGATAACATCTGAAGTGTTTTGATGGCATGTTGGATAACATCTGAAGTGTTTTGATAGCATGTTGGATAACATCTGAAATGTTTTGATGGCATGTTGGATAACATCTGAAGTGTTTTGATAGCATGTTGGATAACATCTGAAATGTTTTGATGGCATGTTGGATAACATCTGAAGTGTTTTGATAGAATGTTGGATAACATCTGAAGTGTTTTGATAGCATGTTGGATAACATCTGAAATGTTTTGATGGCATGTTGGATAACATCTGAAGTGTTTTGATAGAATGTTGGATAACATCTGAAGTGTTTTGATAGCATGTTGGATAACATCTGAAGTGTTTTGATAGCATGTTGGATAACATCTGAAGTGTTTTGATAGAATGTTGGATAACATCTGAAGTGTTTTTATAGCATGTTGGATAACATCTGAAGTGTTTTGATAGCATGTTGGATAACATCTGAAGTGTTTTGATGGCATGTTGGATAACATCTGAAGTGTTTTGATAGCATGTTGGATAACATCCTGAGTAATTGCTGTCCACGGTGGAATGAGGGAAATGATAACAAAGATTTATCTCCCCTTCTCTGCTGCCCATGGGTTTTACATTTATGGATTGATGACACCGATAAGATGGCCATTTCGCTGGGGTTCTCAGCTCCCCAGTCGTGTACCAAATGGTCTTGCTGAAAATGAATTGGCTGATTTACATTTTATTACCATACATTACCGTAAGGTCCAGCGTACTCTTCCGAGCCAAATCAGGTCCAGTATTGGCTGATTTTCCAAAGCATATAATAAGACGCCTGAATGAAAAACACCTTCACGGGAAACAAGAAGTAGGCCTACCAACAATGTGCCTGGTGGATAGAAACCGAGATGGGAGGAGCCTAACTGTTTTTAAAGAGACTTGAACACAATTATCTAAATAAAATGTATGTCTGGCTGGTGCCATAGCAGATGCTCTTTCTTATAAGTATCCCTAAACCATCTCTCTCCCCCTAAAACTGTGTTGCTCATCATCGGTCCGTCACTGTGTACCGTCCTGGAAGAAAAATAAAAGAGTTATTTGTAAGACGATGTTCTTGGCGATAGAGTCCTTAACACTGAGAGAGTCCTTTAATTCATCACAAGCTTTAGAAGCTGGACAAGAGTGCGGGTACAAGCATATAATCAGCCGGCCATAACTCTTTGACACTAACGGCTGCCCCTCCGCGAGATTTATTATAGTCTTACCTGCCTTAAAAACTCCTTTCTTGTGTATACTAGTTTGTGTGGTTTTGTATTTCCAGAAATATCTGGTTCGTGTTAAAGGGTCGGATAGAGAGAGGAAGAGGGGTGGGGGAGGGAAATAAGAACGATGCAAATGTCGATCTGTCGGTACGTTAAAAGCTATATTCCCAGAACCACTGAACGGATTTTGACCAAACCTTATAGGAACAAAACCTAAGTTAGTGGCCTGCCTCCAGTGCCATCTTATCTACTCCACCCCAATCACCCCATCTTATCTACTCCACCGCAATCACCCCATCTTATCTACTCCACCCCAATCACCCCATCTTATCTACTCCACCGCAATCACCCCATCTTATCTACTCCACCGCAATCACCCCATCTTATGTACTCCACCCCAATCACCCCATCTTATCTACTCCACCGCAATCACCCCATCTTATCTACTCCACCGCAATCACCCCATCTTATCTACTCCACCCCAATCACCCCATCTTATCTACTCCACCGCAATCACCCCATCTTATCTACTCCACCGCAATCACCCCATCTTATCTACTCCACCCCAATCACCCCATCTTATCTACTCCACCGCAATCACCCCATCTTATCTACTCCACCCCAATCACCCCATCTTATCTACTCCACCGCAATCACCCCATCTTATCTACTCCACCGCAATCACCCCATCTTATGTACTCCACCCCAATCACCCCATCTTATCTACTCCACCGCAATCACCCCATCTTATCTACTCCACCGCAATCACCCCATCTTATCTACTCCACCCCAATCACCCCATCTTATCTACTCCACCGCAATCACCCCATCTTATCTACTCCACCGCAATCACCCCATCTTATGTACTCCACCCCAATCACCCCATCTTATCTACTCCACCGCAATCACCCCATCTTATCTACTCCACCGCAATCACCCCATCTTATCTACTCCACCCCAATCACCCCATCTTATCTACTCCACCGCAATCACCCCATCTTATCTACTCCACCGCAATCACCCCATCTTATGTACTCCACCCCAATCACCCCATCTTATCTACTCCACCGCAATCACCCCATCTTAACTACTCCACCGCAATCACCCCATCTTATCTACTCCACCCCAATCACCCCATCTTATCTACTCCACCGCAATCACCCCATCTTATCTACTCCACCGCAATCACCCCATCTTATCTACTCCACCCCAATCACCCCATCTTATCTACTCCACCGCAATCACCCCATCTTATCTACTCCACCGCAATCACCCCATCTTATCTACTCCACCGCAAAGTACATTTGATTGGCTTGACATCCTGTTTTCGTTTCTGCTTCTCTACCCTCTCTTGTCGTGTTGGCTGAAACCGGAGGAGCGCGGAGTGGTTCCGATTGCAATGTTATGATGTGGTCCCTTGCGCAAAATAAAGGCCATTGTGCAAAGGTGTGAAGAAGAGGTTAGCGTGATCTCACGCGTCTGCTGATCTCTTGAAACAGAATCCCTCTCATCTGTGATAATTTTGTTTATTAGCATGGTGACGATTGCATGGTTAAATATTTTTTGTAATCGTTTTTGACGTTTATAACTTTTATACTTTTTAATTTTTATTTATTTATTTAATTTGCTTCTATAAAACCTAACTGTCAAGGAGGTCTCCAAGATGAACTTATCCTTTGGGGTGTGCTAGTTTTGTAAAAGGTGTATGTTTATGTTCCTTCTCCTTTACGTCATTCAGACGCCTTTCTCATGAGTTTGGAAAATCAGTTCCTTGATTTTCAGCAAGCTCAGCCGACGCAGTGAGGAGCTGGGAAAACAGGGGACTGACCATCTGTGTATCTATGGCACACCATCTGTATCTATGGCACATCATCTGTATCTATGGCACATCATCTGTATCTATGGCACACCATCTGTATCTATGGCACATCATCTGTATCTATGGCACATCATCTGTATCTATGGCACATCATCTGTATCTATGGCACACCATCTGTATCTATGGCACACCATCTGTATCTATGGCACACCATCTGTATCTATGGCACATCATCTGTATCTATGGCACATCATCTGTGTATCTATGGCACACCATCTGTATCTATGGCACACCATCTGTATCTATGGCACATCATCTGTATTTATGGCACACCATCTGTATCTATGGCACACCATCTGTGCATCTATGGCACACCATCTGTATCTATGGCACACCATCTGTATCTATGGCACATCATCTATATCTATGGCACTAATCCACAAAATGCAATCCATTTGCACTAGAGAATGGGAGACATATCTTTGCTGTCATTGTCTCCAATCTGTGGGGGGACAGCACCTAATAAGAATTATATCCACAGTGCTCCAGGTCCATCTCTTTAGGAGAGCCACCTGTATTACATTTGTTCTACACACACTTTTGTCTCCCCTGTATTACATTAGCCACCTGTATTACATTTGTTCTACACACACTTTTGTCTCCCCTGTATTACATTAGCCACCTGTATTACATTTGTTCTACACACACTTTTGTCTCCCCTGTATTACATTAGCCACCTGTACTACATTTTTTCTACACACACTTTTGTCTCCCCTGCGATAAAGGATGTATCCAAATATAATTGTTGCATCAACATTCACATAAGACTGTTATTTAAAAACTTTAAATATGCCTCAAAAGGACGCACTCGAGCCTACTTAACTTCAAACTGCATCTTCTGCCTCTTAATTAAAAAAATGGAATAGGATTTTTTTTAAATTTATTTATTTGTTATCTAACATCACACAGGCGAATAGACGTTATAATAAACACATTAGTTAATTAAAAATGATCACCTTTTTTCCCCAATCTTGACGGAAATTCGAAATGAACTTGCAAACTGGACGGCTACGTTAACATTGCGCTTCTACATAAATATTCTTATTAGTAATTAATAATTAATAATTTCTTATTCATTTTTTAAGAAATAAACTATGAAGAAGTTATCGTTTCTCTTTAATTAAAACTCATCATTCTATTCCCAATCTTTGACGGAAAATCGGAATGAAATCAAATGGGCAACCGGACGACAGCGCTACTTAATAAATAGCCTACTTATTATTATCAATATTTATGCCACAAACCATTCAAGAAGTCATTGTTGTCTCCCTAAACCTGTTGTGAAACATGTGAACATTAGTTCCAGTAATGCGCATAGCTGGTGCTTTGACCTGGTAGACCTACTTTGCAATCAAAGATCCGCAATATGCGCCCAACTTGTGTAAGGCCCATGTTTTCAAACCCATCGTGCACGAACAGCGCATGTGGAACTGGGACTTCGGAGAACATCTAGGACAATTTGTTTAAGTCCCCACCCATAGATCGCGGTGTCTATCTGACACTTTTTTCCGGAACCTGTTCCCAGTGTAGGAATGGAATGATTCGTACCTGTGTGACTGCAAAAACGGTATATTTGCACCCCACGCCCACACACACACACACACCCACACACACACATACACACTAAAAAATGATACTTCCTTCGCCCCGTTTTTCAATGGCTGGCGTTTGTCACGGCAGATTAGACACGTGGGAGTGTGGTCGAGTGCCTTTTCCCAAAGCAAAGACTCTTTTACAGCCCATGTAACAATCACTAACGTTGGAAAACGGTCTATTAATTAGGAGTTGTGCTGTCGTCCATTTACAGCAGCGCAATATTGCCTTTTCTTCTATAGACTGATTGAAGTCTTATGGCGGGCGAGGAGAAGGACGTTCTACAGATTAGGCGATGTTGCGTTTCGTCTTTTGATACACTGTCTACCTATGTATGTCGTAAAGATTCTCTTTATGTATTTTATTTTCTGCAGCCCTCTTTATTTCTATTTAACGCAGTAGGAAATGGTATGCTCTTTTTTTAGCACTTTCATTTCTACTTCTTGCCATGTCTGACAAGGCACATTTGGATTTCAGTGACCACGGTCAAATGTCTTCCTGCCTCTCTCTATCTCTCTCTCTCTCTCTCTCTCTCTCTCTCTCTCTCTCATACACTCTGAGAGGAGAGAGAGAGAGCAACAACCTAAATTGATACAGGGTAGATCAGGGCATAACCTGTATGTATAATAGAGAGAAAGAGAGAGAGAGAGAGAGAGAGAGAGAGAGAGAGAGAGAGAGAGAGAGAGAGAGAGAGAGAGAAAGAGACAGACAGACAGACAGACAGACAGACAGGCTGACAGACAGAAGCAAAAAAGCCGTAGCACTATGAACTTTCTTTTTTTTAGAAATATATTTTAAACCAAAATATATATTTTAAAAAATGAATACAAAATCTGTGAAGAGCAGAAGGACCAAAAAATCACTCCACAATTTTGCCCCATGAATGTGACTATCCCCGATGTAGTGTTATCAGTCTGGTCATCATCACTTTCATTGACAAGCATTGTCGTCAGGGATAAAGGGAACTTCTGCACAGCACAAAGCCTACGCTTCGCTCCCCATCAGATACCATTCACACTAACGGCCCACTAGCGTCACTTCTTTCTCCTTTTTCTTTTCCCCCAAAACACAGCACCGTGCGACACACAAAATGAAAAGGTCTTTCGATTCTGCCTCTAGCCGACCTACCGGTTTAAATAATACCGCTATTTCAAATAAATAAATAAATAAACAAACAAACAACATTACCATACGACTAAAGTAACTAAAATTATATTCATCAGACTAAAATATCACCGCCATTTAAAAATGAACAATTGAAAAAATAAGTATCTAAATCAATCACATCAAAATCCGACTAACATAACGGAAATTACATTCATCCGACTAAAAATGTTACAGGAATTTTAAATAAAGAAAGAAATAAATGACATCACATTCACATCCGACTATAATTACTGAAAAAACATTCATCCGGCTATAATAATTAAAACAACATTATCCGACTATAATATGCTCACAGTCGTGAAGAAACGGAAACTCCGATGATATGGTCACGTCACCAGAGCAGCAGGCTTTGCAAAGACCATCCTGCAAGGCACGGTGTAAAGAGGCAGAAAAAGAGGGAGACCAAAAAAGAGGTGGGGGGACAACATTCGAGATTGGACTGGCTTGACACTGAGCGAAGCCATGAGGGTTGCTGAGGACATAGAAAGATGGAGTACGCTGGTTAAGCGATCATCTGTGATGCCCCAACGACCTTCGAGTTACGGGATAGGATAGGTAGGATAAATAGAATAAAAACATGAGACATAGAATGAAACAACATTCATCCGACTATAACAACCGAAACAACATTCATCCGACTCTAATAACTAATACAGCATTCACTAAAAAAAAGCAATAGTATTAAAACAAAATAAAATATGTAAAACAAAAACATGCCTAGTAAACACTGCTAAACCAGAAGTATGTACATTAATTAACAGTACACACACACACACACACACACCGACGCACGAGCGCCTGGCCAAAGTACATGTCCACAATAAAAACAATAATTATCACATCATTTAACAAAGCAATACAACTAAAAACATTACACACCTTAAAAACAACACATAAGATTGTAAACATTTCTTAAAACAGTAAAATACAATGAAAAGACATGAATCATAACATTAAAAAGGACTAGAATCAACTACAACAGATACATTTTACTAAACTAGCAGTATAACAGAACTTGTACTACATTGGTAAATACCCTTATATAAAATTAATAGATGACCTTCAACACGGACACAATACAAGCATTCACCGCAAGGTAACAGTTTAAAACTGGGCAGTCGACTGGAGGTCAGCAGGCGGAAGAATTGTGATGTTCGTTAGTTCAATCAGTGGGAAAGTAATGCTTGAAAAGATGTGTTTTGAGTGCTTTCTTGAAAGTCTGCGTGTGTTACGTTGAAACGCGAATGATAATATGGCTGAAGCGTGTACGATAGATCTAATCGTTTCGATTTGCAAAGTATTCAATAATGGAGTTTATTTACCTTTGATTTGAGTTTGCATTGTTGTTAGGAGAGGCTTTGTATAACGTTGATAATTTGCGTTAGTCGATATTATTTGAGAATCTTCTGGATATGCGTGTTTACTCTTGATAGAAATTTCCGGATGGATATCGAAGGTCGTGAATGTTCCCGGAAGTAGAGAAAATGTGAATGACGTAAGTCAGTGATGACGATCTTTAGTTCGATTGGTGGCAGTGCGTCATTTCTACCATGTACCATATTGTTCCAGAAAAGAGAGAGGTTATTTAATCGTGTGCCGAGTCGCTGTTGGGATAGAAAAGTTGTTGATAGTGATTTGGAAAGTTGCTGTGAAAGTTGTTGAGTTGAATTGAGAATTGTATGCAGTTGTTGATGTGTGCTGAATAAAAGTGGAAAACTTCATACGCCGACTTTGTGACTTGTATGCTGTTTGGACGGGCTGTGTGAATAAACGAATCTGAGTTACACAACTATCAGGAATTCAAGCATCGGGGCTGAATCAGATACTGATAGAAAACACCATCATCAAACAGAGTGTAACATTTTGGGGGTCAAGCCGCGATTCACGCCATAGCCAAGGGTTCAACTGCTACAACAAGCGAGTCAACGTTACGAGAGGCAGTCATCGAGGGTAGCCGCCAACGAGTTGCGTCGAGAGGGGCCAACATACTGGGACTACATCACCGATAGGTTCGGGTTGACTGCAAGGGCGTGTAGTCACTGAAGAGTTGCTTCGTGAGCGAACAACCAGTCGGGACTACGTGGCTGCCGCAGGACTACGTCGAGGGACAGTCTCGGAGCTACATCGCCAGTATTAGAGAGAGCGACGTACGGACGTCGAGTCTACTTCAGCACAGGAGCGTATACATCAACACCAGCGTGGTGCAGCGTCGCATACGACGAGGACAGCGGGGCCTGCGTCAGCGAAAGCGACTAGTGACAAGCATCAGCGCTACTGCAGAAAGCGTGCTGTTCTAGAACAGTCTAGAAAGGTACAGCACAGTCAAGAACTTTCCAGAAAAAGAACTCTACAGTCAAGAACTTTCTAGAAAAAGAACTTTCCAGAAAAGAACCTTCTAGAAAAGAACTTTCCAGAAGCATCAAGATGGCTGACTTCTGGCAGAAAGGGATTGCACTGAATCTGAAAGGCAAACAGCTGACGGAGTACGTCAAGTCTCAGGAGAGAATACAAGAAAGAGAAGAACAACGTCAGCGTGAAGAAAGAGAAGATGAGCGACGGCGTGAAGAAAGAGAATTTGAACTGAAGCGTCTGGAAATTGAACAGCAGCGGCAAGAAAGAGAAGATGAGCGCAGGCGTGAGGAAAGAGAAGCTGATCGTCAGTACCAGCTAGAGTTGGCGCGTATCCAGAACAATCAGCATGCGCCACAAGTCACCAACGACCACATGGCTCCAAAATTGCCAGCTTTCGTCGACGGGAAGGACCAGATCGACAGTTATTTGGCGAGATTTGAAAGGTTTGCCAAAAGCTCTAACTGGCAACCTCAAGACTGGGCGATTCGACTAAGTGCACTTCTGACGGGAGAAGCACTCGACGTCTACACCAGATTGTCGGACGATGACGCTAAAGACTACGACGTCTTGAAAGAGGCCCTATTGCAGTGCTACAACTTTACAGAGAAGGGCTACCGTAAACGCTTCCGTGAATGCCGGCCTAAGTCAGGCGAGACGCCAAAGCAGTTTGTGGAGCGCCTGTCGTCATATCTACACAAGTGGGTGGAGTTATCAGGCGAAATGAAGTCTTACGACAGTCTCCATGACCTGATTGTGAAAGAACAATTTCTCAATGCCTGTCACAAGGACCTAGCGACCTACTTAGAAGAACAAAAGCTGCAGACGCTTAAAGATGTGACTGAGGCTGCTGAAAGATATCTTATCGCTCATGGGAAAACCCTGGGGCCACCCAGCGCGACGAAACATTTTCAGAAGACTGCAAACCATGGGAACCAGGTCCAAGGGAGCCAGACGAGCCAGAGACAGACGGACTCCACGCCTCCTCCCAGGGAAGGGCACTCAAGAGGCTGTTTTATCTGCAACGCTACAGACCACAGAGCTGCCAGCTGCCCTCAAAGCAGAAATAGCGGACAGCGGAGCAGTACGGACAATGCAGCGGCGGGCAACCGGCAGAGGCGGTTCTCCAATCAACGGCAAAACAGTAGATCTGACCATCAAGTGTGCGGCGGGAGCGTCATTCTTCCGAGTGAGACCAAGCGCACAGCTACCCCTGCGGACGTGCAAGAGTGCATGACTGATGGCCAACTTCTCCTTGCCAACGGAAAATCCATCCCCGTCGTCGCCAGCGCAGCTGTGACCGTCCAGAACATGCCTGTTTCTAAGGGACGCGTCGGAAATCATGAAGTGACTGTTCTAAGAGACTCTGGCTGCAGTGGGGTCATCGTCAGAGAAGACTTAATCGCTAAAGAACAGTTCACTGGCGATTCAAAATGGACACTCATGGCCGACAGCAAATGTGTGAGAGCGCCAGTTGCGAAGATTCATGTCAACACCCCTTTCTACATAGGCGAAGTCGAAGCGGTTTGCCTGAAGAAGCCGCTGTATGATTTGATGATCGGGAATATCGACGGCGCGAGACGACCCGACGACCCCGATCCAGAGTGGAGTCCTGCCTCAACCCAACGCGTCGAAGTTGTGGAGGAGGATCCATTGCCGTTTCCCGATGGAGACCTTACAGAGCTGCTACGGGACAATGTGGCTACTCCGGCTCAGCCCTGCCGACCAGAGATCGTCGGTGCTGTTACTACCAGGGCCCAGGCCAAGAGAGACAAGGTGTCTACGCCACTGAAGGTCGCCGACAACTCCAAAGCTGCCATCGTGGACAGAGATAAGCTGATCCAGCTCCAGGAAGCTGATAGTACTTTAAACAAGTACAGGAACCGCCAAGATCACGTGACCAAACGCAGTGGCACGGTCTATTTTGAGGTGAAGGCTAAGATCCTGTACCGAATCTTCCAGCACCCGAGGGTCAACAGAGGGAAACCACTACGTCAAGTCTTGGTACCGTTACCTCTAAGGCGCCAAGTGATGGAAGTAGCTCATGACTCTATCATGGGAGGTCACCTAGGCATCAGAAAGACGTCAGACAGAATCCAGGCGGTGTTCTACTGGCCAGGACTTCATGCGGACGTCAGCCGTTTCTGCCGATCATGTGACATTTGCCAGAAGACCATACCTCGAGGAAGGGTCCCGAAAGTGCCTATGCAGAGGATGCCTCTGATCGACCGACCTTTCAAGAGGGTGGCCTTAGACTTAATCGGCGAAATAAGACCTCCAAGTGAAGAAGGTCATCGATGGGTACTGACCTTAGTGGACTATGCAACTCGGTACCCAGAAGCAGTGCCACTGAAGAAGATTGACACTGAAACTGTCGCAGAGGCGCTAGTGGACATGTTCAGTAGACTTGGAGTGCCTGAAGAAATTCTGACAGACCTCGGGACGCAGTTCGTCTCTGACTGCATGAAGGAGGTCAACAGACTGCTGAGCATCCGGCATTTGACTACGACACCCTACCATCCAATGTGCAACGGGCTCGTCGAAAAGTTCAATGCTACGCTGAAGTCCACCCTGAAGAAACTGTGCAGCGAGCAGCCCAGACAATGGCATCGCTACATCAACGCCCTACTTTTCGCCTACAGAGAAGTACCGCAGGAGTCCACCGGCTTTTCTCCGTTCGAGCTGCTGTACGGAAGAACCATCCGAGGGCCGATGCACATCCTAAAAGAACTGTGGACGAAAGAAGTAGACACCCCAGAGGTGAAGAACAGCTACCAGTACGTGTTTGAGCTACGGGAGAAGCTGGAGCAGACTCTCGAGATAGCCAGAGAAAACCTGAAGAAGTCCCAGGACTGTGGAAAGCACTACTATGATCGTAGGGCTGTGAACAGGAAGTTTAAACCTGGCAACAAAGTGCTGGTGCTGCTACCTACTGATCATAATAAGTTGCTGATGCAGTGGAAAGGCCCGTACGAAGTGGAGACCGTGGTGGGGATCAACGACTACAAGGTGAAGGTCGGTCAGCATTCCAAGATATACCACGCCAACCTCCTTAAGCTGTACGTGGAAAGGCCATCAGAGACTGTGCACGCAGCCACAGCAGCTGTGACCGACAACAGCTTTGACAGCGAAGAACTGTTGGAACTGGGAGACTTCCACAGCAAAGAAGGCATCGATGATGTTAAGCTACGACCGAGCTTGACGGAAGGTCAAAAGATGGAGCTCAAGGACCTTATGGGCGAGTTTCCCCACAACTTCAGCGATGTCCCTGGCACTACGACTTTGGTCGAACATGAAGTCCACACCCAGACCTGGAAGGAGCATCTGCAGACCTTGAGGGAGCTGTTCCACCGTCCCGCAGAAGCCAACCTGACCGTGAGACCCAGCGAATGCATCCTGGGAGCTGACAACGTCGACTGCGTCGGACATCCGATGGAAGAAGGAGACAACGGAGGACGCACTGATTCCAGGGAAGCCCACGTGATCATCGTCTTTGACCCTGGGCCGATGACGACCGCAACTGACGAGGGCGTCGATTCCTTGCGAACGAAAGAACACTGACTGTGTGGACGAACTAAGAATATTGGTAATGACAGACTTGAAAATGAAAAACGTTGACTGGGTAGATAAACTGTGAACATTGACAGTACCCAGAAAGACTTGCAGATGAGAAACTTTGAATCTGTGTGAATGAACTGAGAACGTTGATAGTGTTCAGACAGTCTGAAATAAGTTTTAATTCTGAACTTTGTTTGTGCATTACGTTTCAACGTTGTTGAAAGAAATTAGGTAAATTTCTTCTTGAGTGGGGGGTTATGTTACGTTGAAACGCGAATGATAATATGGCTGAAGCGTGTACGATAGATCTAATCGTTTCGATTTGCAAAGTATTCAATAATGGAGTTTATTTACCTTTGATTTGAGTTTGCATTGTTGTTAGGAGAGGCTTTGTATAACGTTGATAATTTGCGTTAGTCGATATTATTTGAGAATCTTCTGGATATGCGTGTTTACTCTTGATAGAAATTTCCGGATGGATATCGAAGGTCGTGAATGTTCCCGGAAGTAGAGAAAATGTGAATGACGTAAGTCAGTGATGACGATCTTTAGTTCGATTGGTGGCAGTGCGTCATTTCTACCATGTACCATATTGTTCCAGAAAAGAGAGAGGTTATTTAATCGTGTGCCGAGTCGCTGTTGGGATAGAAAAGTTGTTGATAGTGATTTGGAAAGTTGCTGTGAAAGTTGTTGAGTTGAATTGAGAATTGTATGCAGTTGTTGATGTGTGCTGAATAAAAGTGGAAAACTTCATACGCCGACTTTGTGACTTGTATGCTGTTTGGACGGGCTGTGTGAATAAACGAATCTGAGTTACACAACTATCAGGAATTCAAGCATCGGGGCTGAATCAGATACTGATAGAAAACACCATCATCAAACAGAGTGTAACAGCGTGGATGCAATACTACGAATGTTAGCTGGCAGCGAATTCCATTGTTTAGGGCCACAAAAAGCAAAAGATCTTCCACCGTAGGTTTTTGTGCGTACTCTTGGTGTGGTGAGGACATGAGTGTCGGCGGATGAACGCAACTGTCGGGCAGGTGAGTAAGCAGACAGGAGTTGACTAATATAGGATGGACAGGTATCAGAGAAGAAACTGCGACAGAGAACTGACAGTTTGTAGTCAATGCGTGCTTGGATAGGAAGCCAGTGAAGGGAAAATAGTAGTGGTGTCACGTGATCGCGTTTTTTTGCTTTCAGTACGAGCCGTGCTGCAGAATTTTGAACTTTTTGTAGTTTATCGATCATAGATTTAGGACAGCCAATGAGTAGGGAGTTACAATAGTCAAGACGAGAGAGAACAAAGGCACACACCAGAGTTTAGGTGGCATATACTGTAAGATACTGACGGATTGAGCTGATTTGACGAATGGCAGTGTATGCAGAACGACAAACATCTGAAACATGGTTATCAAGGGACATGTCATCAGATATGATGTAACCGAGATTCCTGGCAGAGGATGAGGAAGTAATGTCAGAGTTGCCAACAGAAATAGTAGTAGGAAGGGTAGAGTGTGAAGACGATCTAGGATTTTGGAATAACAGCGCTTCTGTTTTGTCATCATTCAATTTAAGTTTGTTGTGAGCCATCCAAGACCTTACATCAGAAATGCACTGCTGCACGCTCTGGACGGAAGAATGAATCTCGGAAGGACGGGAAGAATTGTACAGCTGTGTATCGTCAGCGAACGACTGGTTATCAATGGCATGATTATCAAGAAGTAACAGCAATGGTCTGGTGTACATAACAAAAAGCACAGGTCCTAAAACAGAACCCTGTGGCACACCAAAGATCATTTCTGACTCATTAAACACGCTGCCATCCACAACAACAGCCTGCTTCCTTTCGAAGAGATAAGACTGAAACCAATTTAGTACCGACCCAGAGATACCAAAAGGAAGCTGAAGAGTTTTAAGCAAAATGTCATTATCAAACGTATCAAACGCTGCAGATAAATCTAGCAGAGTGAGAACTGAAACATTTCCACAGTCCAGAGCGAGCAACAGGTCATTGGTAACTTTTAACAGAAGCTTAAGCTTGTTTAATTTAATTTCGCTTTAAATCTACGCCTACCGCCGCACCCAAAGGCGCCACATTAACACGGAAAACGTGATGGTCGAACTTGATAAATTATTGGTATCTTCGAAGCCATCAAGTGCTTTCTCGTCTTATTTTCCGATCTCAAACTAAATCCATGGAGGAAGAGAAGGGGGTGGAAGAAGAAGAAGAAGAAGAAGAAGAAGAAGAAGAAGAAGAAGAAGAAGAAGAAGAAGAAGAAGAAGAAGAAGAAGAAGACGAAGAAGAAAAAGAAGAAGAAGACGAAGAAGAGGTGGAGGAAAAAGAAGAAGTTAAGTTCAAGAAGAAAAAGAAGAAATGGTGGAAAGAAAAAGACTGGCGAAAGAAAGAAAATATGAAGAAATGTTCGTCCATATAATGTTTAATAATAAGATATATGTATTGCCATGCATAACATTTGACACAACAAGTCTGAAACTAAACATAGGACTAAACCATCGCTTATAAGGCTTTTAAATTTGGACCTCTTATTGTCTTGAACAATATCTTTAGGGTCCCCTCATGCATCAGACTTTTAAAGGCCTACTTAGACGTTGATGGAAAATAATAATAACACCTAATAGGACATCTTTCCTAAGAAGTAATAAAAACCTTTTGTTGTAAGTTCTGAGTAAACTGGCGCTCTGATGCCAATCAGTTAAGGCCTACACCCGCAGTTTGAGTTGATCGGGCTGCAAAACGTGGTAAGCCTACTTCAAATATTAATTCCCAAACAATAACGATACCTTTAACTTCTAAATAAATTCAAAACTCGGAAGAAAATAAATTTGTTAAAGAGATTAAACTTAATCGCAACTATGACAATCCTTGTGGAATTGCTACATTAGCCTTAAGCATGGCACATAGAATAATATTAAACTCAGTGAAACTATTGTAAAAATTTCAAATGCGTATGTGGTGAATCTATTTCTGTGAATAAAGTATTACTTCAATGCAGTGATATTCGTCCATTTTTGCCAACTGATGTTCATATTTATAGATTCCATTGATAACAGAAGTTTTGATGTAAGCGTTAGATTAGCAAACTCATTGATTGATTCTCCAGGGGCTCAATGTAAAACTTAAAACGGGTGTTTGACATTTCAGAGGTTTGTCTTGTGATACCTATGGAGCAGTTTTTTGTGTGCCGTTCATTGTTTTTTCATGTCTGTAATTCCCCATCCCTCCTTTTCCCCTATTTTTGGCAAAAATGCCCCATGGGCTATGAGCCTTGTTTCATGCTTGGAATTATATGTGGTTTTGCTAATAAAAGGACAAAGTTCCAAAGTTCCAAAGTTAATATAATTAGGTATTTTGTATGTAATTATATATGTATGTATGTATGTATGTATGTAATTATATATGTATGTATGTATGTATGTATGTATGTATGTATGTATGTATGTATGTATGTATGTATGTATGTATGTATGTATGTACCAGCCAGTACCTTTAAAGTTGGTCGCCGATATTATTAGTAAACGTATCAGTACTGATCGCAGTGTGTTGACAGGCGTTCTGCTACGATGAGATAAAAATGACGATAACGGGATTCCACAGGGCACAGTATGTTCCTAATATAATCGCTACGACGCGAAGCTGCACGCCAATAATTGGGGCGAACGTTTTGGATCGAAATGGCTACTCATCAACGTTGAGGCGACTAATGGATTTGAAAAACTACCTTTTAAATTTGAAATGTTTATAGATTAAGCGTTCTATATATCCACACAGCCCGTTTCCACAGCGTTGAAAAGCCGTTGATCGAGGTTCATCTCTATGAAAGATTTTCGGTGTAAGTGTTATCTTTTGAGTCTTACTAGAGAAAGCAGCATTAGTAGACGACACGAATCAATTATTATTGTATTATTATGCATAAGTAAGACAGAGCAAATACTGCCTGAAATATACCTACAAAATATTCTACAGCAAAAGATGTAGCGCTGAACCACATGAGCAACAGCGCTCTGATTTATATTCATTTTTTTAATATATGATTTATAAAGAACTTTTTATATTGTTTGATTTTACAAACAATGTTCATATCGTTTGATCATACAAATAATTTTCCTATCGTTTGATTTTACAAACAATGTTCATAACGTTTGATCATACAAATAATTTTCCTATCGTTTGATTTTACAAACAAATGTTCATATCGTTTTGATTTTAAAGTAATTTTCAAAGCTGTTTCAATGTAATTTCTGAATATATTATTTTTCTAAACGTCAAAGTGGACTTTAACTGGGTTTTATTGAGCCATCTTTCTTTTTGATTTCTTAATATGCTCTGGTAGGTCCCGAACTCTATGAATAATAATCAAGCAGAACATGTTTATAAAAATGAAAAATGTCTTTTTTTTAATGGGAGTAATAACTGGAGCAAGACGAGTTCACATCCCACGTGTATTATGCCTGCCGTACGCAGTCGGTGTGGCCGTTCTGTTAGATTGGGACCTAATGATGACATTATATTGTATAAAGGACCAGTGTGGTGTGGCCTAGCAGTTCAGTGGGTAGAGGGCTGGTTCCCTAAGCCGAAGGTCACGGGTTAGGTGACTTAGGTACGAGACATTTAGGTAACCGAGGGTTTTCTCTGGGTACTCCGGTTTCCTCCTTCCCTTTCAATAATGGTATTGGATGCAGTCTGCCTAAAATTTCAAAATAAAAACATTTCAAAATTTAAAAAATTCGCTTACCGTCCCTTCTAATAACGACTTACCTCTTTACATCACATGTCTGTATGATGAATGTGTGTTTTTGTATGTAGGGGTATCTGTAACATGTGAGCGTGTATGTTGGTTACAGATCGCCGCGATTTGAGTCTGATTTAGGAACAAGGAGCGTATTGCATTAATTATTATTATTATGATGATGAAGCATTAATTATTAAGATGATGATGATGATGATGATGATGATGATGATGATGATGATGATGATGATGATGATGATGATAACGATGATGATGATGATGATGATGATGATGATGATGATGATGATGATGATGATGATGATGATGATGATGATGATGATGATGATGATGATGATTTTGATGATAACGATGGCATCGATGGTGGTGATGATGATGATGATGATGATGATGATGATGATGATGATTATGATGATGATTTTTAAAAAAAAGATTATTATTATTATTATTATTATTATTATTATTATTATTATTATTATTATTATTATGGGATTATTGGATCACTGATGCATGCAGAGTTGTTTGTATCAACACAGTAAGCTTATCTCTTATACATCTTTCTGTTTGAACGCTCACTCCACACTCCTCACCTCCCAACCTCCTTCCCTTTGGTCCCAAACGCTCCCCTACAAATCTATACACAGAAGGAATGTGATTCGCCCCCTGAACCTTCTTTCATCCAAGTTGTGATCCTGATTCCGCTCTTTGCAGTCCGCTGGGCCCTATAAACAATGACTAACTAACCTAAGCCCCAACGACCTTTGAGTTACGGAATAGGATAGGATAGGATAGGAACTAACTGATTCGGCCCCAAAAATGACATTGGAAAAGTTACTAGCGTCGCTGCAACACAAAATGAACAACAAGAAAGACAATAACAAGACTATTTTCAATGTTATTACTCTCTGATCTCCCCCTTTTTATTTCGTTGTGGAAAACCCTCCCCACTGACGCATACAATGTAAAAGGTGTCACGTAAGCTTTGCGACGTTGGGGGAGGAAACAATTGTAAGACCTCCCTTTGCTCTAAGCCAGCTTAATGAGGGCGGTTCCTATCGCCTCCCTCGCTGCATTGCCTTCCCCGGATCTAAAGAGATCCAGTTACCCATTCACAGCTGGGCGGACTGGGGTCTGTCCTGCGCTTGTTTCAATCTGTTTGTGTATGTTTGTGGTTACCTTCCAACAATTGTCATAATTGCAAGTACTAACCCTTCCCGACGGTGCTTAGAATGAAAAATTGCTACTGTGTGCCCAAACTACTGTACCACCCATCCACGCATACATAAGTTATAATCTGGTTGTTCGGGCTTCTCCAAACATGTTCAAGAAGGTTTTTGTTAGGTCACAAGCTCCTGCTAAGTCCACGATGCCTGACCCACCACAGCGACGACATTGTGCCTAGGTCACACAGCCCACAATGCATCACGATTCCGCACCGGGAGTCCGAAAGGAGAAAAACGATACTGTTGGAAAGGGTTGCGTCCCTTTTGTGTTTGCCGGCTTTACAAGTTGCGTCCCTTTGTTGGAAGTTTAGGTCCCCCTCAGAGTTGTTCCTATTCTTCGCTAATCTCTGACAAAGTTTGCTTTAAGCCCTAAACGTTACAAATTCGTGAATTTATAAATCCATTAGAATTAAGAGATGCTTTTAATTGTGTTTACATTCAGATAACCAAGCAAGTCTGCCAACTCCTGTTCACTCTCTTGTTTCAGATACTGTTCAGAATACGTTAACCAAGCAATAATTCCACAACACTTCACCCAAAATGACTGGAGATTCAAACACATTTATCGTCTTATTGAAAACTATAATGCGCTTCTCCCACCACGATCGTCATGTCACGAAAATTTAACTTCTGTTCAACTCGCGTGTATATTTGGACACCCAATATCCTATCCTATTCTACCCTATACCCCATTATAAAGCTACTATCCCCGGACTTCCCAAGTCCTAACGCCCATGTTATAGACGTGTGAGTGCCATGAGTTTCATCAACACACCCATATAGCACCAAGCCCCTCCGTCCCACTTCCTTCCCTCCCCTTCGCCTCACACTTTCCTGGTCGCCCAGGAGTTTGCCCACTTGTCTGAGGCGTTAGTCGAGGCGCCTAAGGCAGCAATGTGGCGCCTCGGGCGCCTTGAGCTGGATCTTGTATCGTACAGCGTCTTCAGCTGGTTTTTTATTGATTGATTGATTGATGCTTTAGGTCCAGCGGACTCTTCCGAGCCAAATCAGGACCGGACAACCCCCAATCCGCATAAAAGATCTGCCGAAACAACCCTAGTGGGAAAATTGAATGCCCTCCACCGGCCAGTCACTTTACAATAAAGACATCCCACGCAGGGGACGGCTGAGGCTTTACCCCAACTACTCGAACCCCCGGTTACAAAAACAAAATAGAATACAAACATCATTATAAATCATCAACAAAACACATACATATAAAATGCCTATAGTGCTAAATAATATCATCATAGGAAGCCCTAGTGACCACCCGGCAGAAAGCGTCCAACACTCCCAAGCTGATCCAACAGACCTCATATACAAACAAGGAGTCTTGTCCAGGAAGAGTTTTCAAGAAAAAAGGTAGGTCATTGATCTAGCGAAGAAGAAGATAGTATAGCAGAGTGATAGGACAGATCAGGAATGGGAAAGAGCAAATGAGGAAGACAGCGACAATGGGAATTTAAAGCACTAAATTTCCAGAAAGTGGGGATACTATTTATACTGAAACCCCCGGCACTCCAACGGGGGTACTGTTGCCGCAGTGAATCAGTCATGCCTACAAAGGCAAGACAGGTTTTCAACTGGGGCTTTCACTTTTCCCTTTATAGATTAGAACAATCTACAGTGGCAAGATTGCTCATGACCCAAAGGGGTTCTTCAGCTGGTAAAGCGCTGCACAAGAATAATAAATAAAATATAATACGCCTTGTAGAACAACAACTCAGTCTACCCAAGGAAGATGGCCGGTCACAGTGTATAATATCATTGATAGAACAGAGTAGGAATGAGAAAGAACAAAGGAGAAAGACAGCGACAGGGAATTTAAAGCACTAAATTTCCCGAAAGTGTGGATACTATTTATAAGCTACTCAAACCCCCGGCACCCACATTGTGGGTAGTACAGATGTGTTGACTTGACTTTACTTGTTTTATCACATCAGAACCTGTTTAAAGTATGTGTTTGATTCCCCTTATCTAGACTTGTACAAATTCAGACATAATACAACAACAACAACCAAAGCTTTCTTTGCCTGCGACATCTGATCTGCCTTCTGTAGCATGTCGCACAACCCTCACACCGCGCAGTATACTCCAGATCTGCTGTGCGCAGTATGCATATAATGTGTCAACTACAATGGTAATTCCCTTTTGAAACATGCAACACCATGCTAATGTATGCTAGGGGATGGGGAAAAGATGTTGTATTGCGATTGTACTCAAAGCCATTGAGCGCATACCTCTGCATTACACCACACAGCGACGACGACAGTTTCGCCATGATTGAAGTTATTGTTGATGAGTTTTAGGGTTAATCCAAGATGAACGTTTTAAAGCGAGTCACGTTTCTTTCTACGCCTGAACACGGTGGCAAGAAAAACTGCCACATTTTCACAAGCAGAATGTCCACTTAACCGGCAAAAGGGTATCTTGTTTCTAGGCATGGCTCATCGAAACATGTTACAAATTGGAAAGAAAATACGATTTAAAAACGTTTGTGATAAAAATACCTTTATTATGTTGATACGTTGGTATCTTGTTGTATGGTTAGCGAAAGAGTATGGCGTTTTCATGTATGTCCAACGAACAATGAAAACACAGGTGACAAGACGTTCAATGGTATCTTCAGAAGCTCACACACAAAGCTGAACAATAAGCATTTACAAAAGTGGTCATATTCTTGGCGGTGTTGTGACACCAAAACATGGAATGATAGGCCCCTACATGGAATGATAGGCCCCTACATGGAATGATAGGCCTCTACATGGAATGATAGGCCTCTACATGGAATGATAGGCCTCTACATGGAATGATAGGCCCCTACATGGAATGATAGGCCTCTACATGGAATGATAGGCCTCTACATGGAATGATAGGCCTCTACATGGAATGATAGGCCTCTACATGGAATGATAGGCCTCTACATGGAATGATAGGCCTCTACATGGAATGATAGGCCTCTACATGGAATGATAGGCCTCTACATGGAATGATAGGCCTCTACATGGAATGATAGGCCCCTAAATGGAATGATAGGCCTCTACATGGAATGATAGGCCCCTACATGGAATGATAGGCCCCTACATGGAATGATAGGCCTCTACATGGAATGAGAGGCCTCTACATGGAATGATAGGCCTCTACATGGAATGAGAGGCCCCTACATGGAATGATAGGTCTCTACATGGAATGATAGGTCTCTACATGGAATGATAGGCCTCTACATGGAATGATAGGCCCCTACATGGAATGATAGGCCCCTACATGGAATGATAGGCCTCTACATGGAATGAGAGGCCCCTACATGGAATGATAGGTCACTACATGGAATGATAGGTCCCTACATGGAATGATAGGCCCCAACATGGAATGATAGACCCCAACATGGAATAATGGGCCAGTATCTTAACTATCTGCATGTAACATATCAAAATCAGCTCAGCCAAGTTTCAGATACAGCGCAAAATGCGTTTAGAATGACTTAACCTTTGGGCAAAGTACAAATAGCTCATTTGCTTAGCAATAGTAGCAAAGTAAACAATGGTGATTTTCGGTTCCATTATTATTGAGATAGCGTCACGGTGTGTTTTCGACAACAACAAAAAGTGAAAATCAGTGCGTCGGACCGACCAACTGACCGACACTGGGCTGCCATTGACGGATGGTCCATGATTTGAAGGACCTGTATACCCCAACTCAATAAAATTGCTTCAATAGTTTTGAGATATTGACCTTTGCGTTAGAACAAATATGATGACAATTGAGGCAGGTCACTAACCTATGTAATGTTCCTGTGACCAAAATCTGTTCAGCGGTTCTTGAGAAATAGCTTCCAACGGACCAACCAACAGACCAACATTTGACTCGTTCTGTATCCCAACTATGTAAACGTATTTCCAATTAAATCTAGAAATACAACCAGAAGCAAACTACTTTCAAACAGTACGGAAACAAAAACAACCTTAAGAAACCAGCAGTCGTTCTCTAACCAAATTTTTCTTCTTCACAGTCTTCATTTTGATCAGCATGTGTCAACTTTGCATGATATATGTTTAGCAAAAGGGTATCGGTTTTCGAGGGTATGATCGCCCTAAGGGTGTCAACAAGTTGAAAGTGCGGAAACGGTCTCAGTGAGGGGTGAAGCCAGCGAGTCTCAGAGACAGAGAACTTAATTATAGGTTGTTGTGTTTCACGTTTTGTCGTCGCATAACGTTAGTACACTTTTGATGCTCTGGTTATCAAATGCCAAGCAGCCTTGGGGGTGGTAACACGAGGTTGCTTCACGATCTGTTCTGAACACGTTTTAGAAACATTCCATGTTTGCGAATGATTCTCGGTTGTTTTTTTCTCTTTTTCTTTTTTGTAACATTATTTAATTTGCATTATTTATTATTGTTAGTATTTTTGCTTTATTATTATTATTATTATTATTATTATTATTATTATTATTATTATTATTATTATTATTATTATTATTATTATTATTATTATTCCTCTCCTGTCCCGTAACCCGGAGGTCGTGGGGGCACCACAGATGATCGTTTAACCAGCATACTCCATCTTTCTCTGTCCTCAGCAGCCCTGATGACTTCGCTCAGTGTCAAACCAGTCCATTCTCGAATGTTGTCCTCCCACCTCTTTTTCTGTCTCCTTCTTCTTCTACCTCCTTGCACTGTGCCTTGCAGAATGGTCTTTGCAAGGCCTGATGATCTGGTGACGTGGCCATCCCATCGGAGTTTCCGTTTCTTCACCACTGTGAGCAGGTCATCGTGTTGTCCAATGGCTTGTGTGATGGTCTTTCGGACTTCGTCGTTGGTGATGTGTTGGGTATAGGAAATGCCCAGAAGTCTTCTGTAGCACCTCATCTCCATGCTTTGTATTCTTCGTTGTAGATCTGTTGTGAGGGTCCATGCTTCGCAAGCATATAGGAAGATGGAGATGACAAGGGAGCGCAGCAGTCTTACTTTGGAATGTAGACTGATGGTCCTGTCTTTCCAAATGGGCTTCAACCTTTTCAGGGCAGCAGTTGTTTGTGCGATCCTGGAGAGGACTTCCTGTCGGGACCCACTGTCTGAGACAATGGCTCCTAAATATTTGAAGTCCGATCTCTCAACACTGTGCATAGCATTATTATTATTATTATTATTATTATTATTATTATTATTATTATTATTATTATTATTATTATTATTATTATTATTATTATTATTATTATTAAGTTGGCTCACGATTTCTCATGAAAACATTTTAGAAACATTCCATGGTTGCTAATGATTCTCGCTTCTTATTGTTTTGTTTTTTACTTCGTAACATTAGTTCTTCTTCTTCTTCTTCTTCTTCTTCTTCTTCTTCTTCTTCTTCTTCTTCTTCTTATTATTATTATTATTATTATTATTATTATTATTATTATTATTATTATTATTATTATTATTATTATTATTATTAATGTTATAATCTTATTGAATGTGCCAGAGTAAATCGCCAGTCAAATGACATTTTCTACAAATGTGTTATGTGGGTGTAAGTATTATAGTAAGAGAGTTGGAAGAGACTCATGTTGCTGTGTGTGTATGTGTGTGTGTGTGTGTGTGTGTAGGTGTGAGGATGTTTACACGGCGTTATTGGGACAAATTAGTGCAAGTTTGCATACGTTCTTTGGACAGACCTCCTTGTTGGGACGTCCATTTAATGATCCGCGAGGGTTAGGGTTAGGGTAAGGGTTAGGGTTAGGGCTAGGGTTAGGGCTAGGGTTAGGGCTAGTGTTAGGGTTAGGGTTAGGGTTAGGGTTAGAACACTTTAAAGTACTTAAAAACGGGGTCGTAGCACGACCCATTGTCCACAGAACGTATGTGGCGATAGAGGAAAGTCCAAATAACGGTGTTTCCGCAAGTATGTGTGTGTGTGTGTGTGTGTGTGTGTGTGTAGGTGTGTGTGTGTGTGGGGGGGGGGTGTGTCTGTGTATGAGCTCGTTCTCGCAGATTTCAAAATATAGCTGAAAACTGTATAACTATTGTGGCAATGTAATTTTAGTAGGTCTAGTTATTATAGGCCTATCCTGTAACTGTATGTATTATTCTTATTTGTTTACTTTGTTCTTCTTCTGTATTTGGTGAGATTGCAGTGTGCTGTGAGAACCCTTCATTGTGGGTAATGCACATTTGTTGACTTGACTTGACTTCACCTGACTTGACTTCACCTGACTTGACATGAACTGACTTGACTTGACTTGAACTGACTTGACTTGACTTGACCCGACTTGACTTGATCTGACCTGACCCGACTTCACTTGACTTGGCTTGACTTGACTTGACTTGAACATGTTTTCCTTGTCCAACTTGTCCAACTTGGTCCCACAACTAGTATCAGCAGTTAATCCATATCACCGCAGAAGACCTCTAGAACGTAGAGTACCCCCATACAAAACTGAACTCTACAAAAATTCTTTTGTTCCTTCAACCACAGTATTGTGGAATGATCTCCCCGAGGAAATTCAAGAAAGCCCATCCATTAGCTTACTAAAAAGACACCTTTCCAAAGATGATCCACTTGTTCCATTGTACTATTACAATGGAACACGACAGCAGCAGGTTTTGCATGCCCGACTACGACTTGGCGTAAGTAACCTTAATTATGACATGTTCCGCCGTCACTTGTTAGAAGACCCAGTCTGTCAGTGTGGGCATCCTGCAGAAACATCTGAACATTTCCTCCTTTTTTGCCCTACATTCGGCACTGTACGTACGCAGACAATTAACCAATTAGACCCTACTTTTCGAAACATCAACACCTTATTGTTTGGCAGTGAACATCTCTCCCCACAAGAAAACGCCAACATCTTTACAAAAGTCCACACATTCCTCATATCTAGTGACCGCTTCGTTTAGAAAATAGCCCAATTATGCAAATTCACCTCTGATTGGTAACCTTGATACCAGCTAAACCAATCCCCATTTGTTTCCCTCTCCCTAGTAGTTACACCCCATCCCTTCGCACCAAAAGTTTATTAATAGCTGTCAGAGAGAAACTGACCAGATAATTGTCTCTTCGAACGGAATAGATGAGTTCACCATCTATTTTAAATATCTGTTCACGTGTAAACACGTAGTCTCGAACTATTTATCTCTGTGTTTGTGTGTGTGTGTGTGTGTGTGTGTGTGTGTGTGTGTGTGTGTGTGTGTGTGTGCACGCGTTGTTTTTATTTTACTTTCTTCTTTTTTTACTTGCACGTGACCTTTTTTTTTCCCCTCCTCCAAACTGATTTTTTTTCTCTCATTGTTTTCGTTTGTTGCAGGTATTTATTTACCTTTTAATCGACAGCTACTATATTGTGTACAGTTTACTCTTGGGTGCATGTATCTGTTTCTCGTTAGTTAGTTCATTCATTTATTTCTCTATTACTTTTTCTTTTCTTTTTTTTTGTTCGACGTTATTGCATTTTTTTGTTGTTATACTATAGTTATATGTTTGTTCTATTTTCATTGTTAAAAAGATTAATTTATGTGCTTCTGTTTTTTTTTAATTATTGCTTTGTACTTGTTCCTGTTCGCCAGACATTTCATTGTTGTCATTTGTCAAAGGGTAGCACTCATTTAAGCTTTGCTTTTGTGTGCCCTTTATGTTCTCCATGCCTGGTTTACTTGTTTCGTGAATAAAATTCTGTTTAAACCAACATGTTTTCCTTATCAAGATACAAACATAATGCGGCACACAAATTACGGAACTTATTTATTTAAAAAAAAACCACACAACTATACTTCCAAATTTATTTTTGGTTGTAAGCTTGTTATTTCCACAGGGGGTAACATTCACTGTGAATGTTAAAAGGGTCAGTCGAGGGGCCGTTATATCGAAAGACAGAAGAGCGAAAAATCCTGAGTAGTCCTCAAAGTATCCAAGTGAGAGCTAATTAATCAATAGTTATCACAATACCTTGTTGGACAAACTGGCACGATTGATTGAAAAATATACCAAAAAATATCGAAATGACAAAATATTAAAAAATTCATTAAATGACTCATCGATTTTTGTCCAAACCATATGTTGTCTATTTCATATTATTTTGCATCATGCGATGCATTGACGCTTCAATCAGTTCTCGGTTCTATATATTGACGATTCGCTTTTAAGACGTTTCGATCATCTGTAGATTGATTTTAAGATGTTTCGATCATATGTCGGTTCGATTTTAAGACTTTTCCATCGTATCTCGGTTCGATTTACAAACGTTTCGATCATATGTCGATTCGATTTACAAACGTTTCGATCTTTTGTGTTTCGATATAATATATAATGTCGGTTCACCGTCAAAGTGCGATGCCACTACTAAGCTTTCGGGACAGAAAATGAATGCACTGAAGCATTTTCACTGAACGCATTATTTTGAATTGAAATTACAGCGAAACTTAACAATAAAATTGCTTATTGAAAGAATTAAACTAAAGGCTTGAAGAATGGCCTAATAAATACCCCCGTTGGAGTTCAGGGGTTTTCTGTATAAATAGTATCCCCACTTTGTGAAAATGTAGTGCTTTAAATTACCACTGTTTCTGTAATTCTCATTTGTTCTCGTTTATAATCTGTAATATCAATCTAGTATCTTCTTCGCTAGACCAGTCGCCTACCTTTTTTCTTGAGATCACACCCAAAACTCCTGATGTCTGCTGGGTCAGCTTGGGGATATTTGACGCTTTCTGCCAAATGGTCACTAGAGGTTTCTGTGGTACTATTAGTTAACAATGTAGTCATTTTATATATCTATATATGTTTTGTTAATATTTTATAATGATGTTTATTTTTTTTTTTTTACAAACGGGGTTCGATAAATTTGAGTAAGGCCTCAGCGTCCCCTGCATGGCAGACCTTTATTATAAACTGTAAAGTGACCGGCTGATGGAATGCCTTCAGTGTTACCATTAGGGTTGTTTATTGTAAAGTGACCGGCTGGTGTAATGCCTTCAGTGTTACCATTAGGGTTGTTTATTGTAAAGTGACCGGCTTGTGGAATGCCTTCAGTGTTACCATTAGGTTTTTTTCAGCAGACCTTTATTATAAACTGTAAAGGGAACGGCTGGTGGAATGCCTTCAGTGTTACCATTAGGGTTGTTTCAGTAGACCTTTAATTCGGATTCGGGGTGAGTCCTCTTTCAGTCAAGTTGTGGTCCTGATTCGGCTCTTTGCAGTCCGCTGGACCCTATAAACAAGTGCTAACTAACTAACAAAAGGAATAATTAATTGACTTTTTTTCTCCAAATACTCTACTCCACTCCAAGTCACGATGTGATTAGGGTTAAAATGGTATTACTAAATAATAGAATACAAACAGGTAAAATGTTGGGTTAATAATAAACCGGAATACGTATTTAATGAGAGCTGAAATTTAATCCGAGGGCGGATGATAATATCATTCAAAATTCTGTCAAAAGTCAAACTGAGATGTTTCCATAAGAATTAAGCTTTTGAAGAGCTAACTTTTCCTTGGCAAAGACATGCTAGTCCTATTTTGGCTTCGCCGCAGCGGCCACGCAATCCCCGTATTCTTGTCGAGAACGAAACAATTGTTGCGTGATTTTGGGGTGTGGTGTGTGTAGCGGGTGATGGTATAATGTGGTGTCGGTAGGGATGTGTGTGTATGTTTGTGTGCGGGAGCGCGCGCGCGTGAGTGTGTGTGTTTAAGAGAGAGAGATTCGTCGATGGTCCGATCCTAAACTGGTTTACTAAGTCATCATAGTCGTTCGCCCAAAATCCTCTTATCTGCGTAAGACCATCCCTATAGTGGACTAACAACCTACGATGGTGTAATTATCATTTAACACTAATAGCGTTGCAACCAACAAGATTGGAAGATACAAGGCCAGTAGATCTTAAGAAGCCATCTTTTATCTCTGATTTACAATCTTTATTCCTCACATCAGGGTAGCATTAATGTCCCAAAAACGATACTACGATTCCCGCGTTCTGACCCCTTCTTTCTCCCATTGAGTGTAAACTCCGTCAAACACACCTCTACATCCTTGATTACTATCATCATTGTACATTATACAACGTTGTACATCAACAATTACATTGTGAAATGGAAGGGCGGGGGAGGGGGGGCGTGGGGTGTCTATGTGGAGGAAACAACACACACACAAAAAGAAGCTAAACCGAACAATAGCAATCTTAGTACCGCCACCATGATTTATAAAGGTTTGCCAGCGCATGTAGACCGAAGCTTAAGTTGTTTTTATAATGCAACCAAACAAGAAGTTACTTCCAACCAACAGCATTTTTACTATACTAAACTTGAACCCAAAGGATAAACTGGCCCGTAACGGTGCCACAATCCTCCTGCTTTACCCCTTAGATTTATCTCCTTCACTGAAATCCCTTGATATTTATCAACGCAGTAAATCATAATAATGAATGTATTACGAACAGGCTTTTCACGAAGATGTGTTTGTTAGATAGATCATCGTGAGTTATACAGCAGGATCTTATATACCGCGTGTTCTCCAAAGCTTATGGGCCTATAGTTAAATCGTGCATGAATTTAAATAGTAATGAACAGGTTTGCATAATAATATATTCTTCTAGATACGAAAAATACAAGTCTTCCCGAACTATGCTGTCGGAGTTGTAAATGTGCGGTTTACTTCCTCCATTCTCCTCCTCCTCATCGTCATCATCATCATCATCATCATCATCATCATCATCATCATCATCATCATCATCATCATCATCATCATCATCATCTTCATCATCATCATCATCATCATCATCATCATCATCATCATCATCATCATCATCATCATCGTCATCGTCATCATCATCATCATCATCATAACAAAATGCATCACCCATTAACCAGTTAATAATACAGGATGCAATCACGCGCTTTTTTTCAATCGAACTCAAAGCGCGGCGATCTGAAAAGATCGGTATAACAGAAGGCGAAAGAGAAATCAATGTTCCTTTTTTTCTTATATTTAGATTGACTGCATCCAATATTATATTTGACGGGTGGGTGTCGCGAAAGTAAACGTGTCTTTGTATAATGAGCATTGTGTCTTCCTTTCTGTTTCTTGATATTAAAGACACAATGTTTAGCGCTACCTTTAAGTTTTCAGTCTCCAAATAATTTCATAGTCTGCTATTTTGATGTCTTCATCTAATATGTCCCATATGGCGGCCTACTAGCGCCAAAACCTGATAATTACAATTATCATGTGATAATTATAAATATCATGGAATAATTACAATTATCAAGAGATAATTACAATTATCAAGAGATAATTACAATTATCATTGAAATATTACAAGTATGTTCGCATGATCATGTTTCATTTTCAGTTTTGGCTCTAGCAATCCGCCTGGAAATGCGCCAAAACTGAAAATTATAATTATCACATAATAATTAAAATCTTCACTTGATAATTAAAATTTTCACGTGATCATGCTTAATTCTGTTAAACAGCCCAAAGTCTCCACTATCCAAAGCAAGTCTGGCATTTGCCTTACAGAAGAACAAGAAGTCTTGGACAGATGGACAGAGTACTGCTCTGACCTTTACAACCATACACCAAATGGAGACCCATCAGTTCTAGCATGTCCCGAGAGCAGAGAAGAAGAAGAAATCCTCCCAATTCTCCGGGAAGAAGTTGAGGCAGCAGTGCAATCGCTGAAGAAAGGGAAGTCAGCGGGAGTGGACAACATACCAGCGGAACTGCTACAAGCAGGAGGAGAAGCGATGACTGATGCTCTCACCATTATCTGTTACAAGATCTGGCAGAGTGGGGAATGGCCTACACCATGGACCCAGTCGCTTGTCATCACTCTTCCCAAAAAAGGTAACCTTCAGGAGTGTGAAAATTACCGCACCATCAGCCTCATCAGCCATCCCAGCAAGGTCCTCCTGAAAATAATACTCAACAGGTTGAAACCACAAGCTGAACAAATCATAGCTGAAGAACAAGCAGGATTCATGGCAGGGCGAAGTACCACTGAACAGATTTTCAACCTCAGAATAATCTGTGAGAAATACCTACAGCACCAACAACATCTATATCATGTGTTCATAGACTTCAAGAAGGCATTTGACCGAGTCTGGCATGCAGCTCTATGGGCAACCATGAAAGTTTACAACATCAGCCCTAAAATTATAGAAGTCATCAAAAGCCTGTATGACAAGGCTACCAGTGCAGTCCTCCATAACAGCGTCATCGGGAACTGGTTCAGAACAACAATCGGTGTGCGTCAAGGATGCCTACTCTCTCCAACACTCTTCAACATCTTCCTAGAGCGCATCATGTCAGATGCTCTTGCAGATCACGAAGGCACAGTCAGCATAGGGGGCAGAGCAATCTCCAATCTTCGTTTTGCGGATGATATTGATGGATTGGCTGGAGAGGAACAAGAACTTGAACAGCTTGTACAGAGGCTTGACACCACCTCCAGAGCTTATGGAATGGAAATAAGTGCAGAGAAGACCAAAATGATGACCAACAACACCAATGGCATCAACACGGACATCAAAGTACAAGGCCAATCCCTCAACACAGTGCACAGCTTCAAATATTTAGGAGCCATTGTGTCAGACAATGGGTCTCGACAGGAAGTCCTCTCCAGGATCGCACAAACAACTGCTGCCCTGACAAGGTTGAAGCCCATTTGGAAAGACAGAACCATCAGTCTACATTCCAAAGTAAGACTGCTGCGCTCTCTGGTCATCTCCATCTTCCTATATGCTTGCGAAGCATGGACCCTCACAGCAGATCTCCAACGAAGAATACAAAGCATGGAGATGAGGTGCTACAGAAGACTTCTGTGCATTTCCTATACCCAACACATCACCAACATTGAAGTCCGACAGACCATCACACAAGCCATTGGACAACACGATGACCTGCTCACAGTGGTGAAGAAACGGAAACTCCGATGGTATGGCCACGTCACCAGATCATCAGGCCTTGCAAAGACCATTCTGCAAGGCACAGTGCAAGGAGGTAGAAGAAGGGGGAGACCGAAAAAGAGGTGGGAGGACAACATTCGAGAATGGACTGGTTTGACACTGAGCGAAGCCATGAGGGCTGCTGAGGACAGAGAAAGATGGAGTATGCTGGTTAAGCGATCATCTGTGGTGCCCCTACGACCTTCGGGTTATGGGACAGGATAGGATAGGATAGGATGCTTAATTCTGGTAAAGCGGCTTACTAGCGCCAAAATCTGCAAAATTTACATGTATCAGTGATAATTGTAATTAACACGTGTTCTGTGTAATTCACAGAGATATCGGTAATTCACAGTGTTAGTTACAAATTTTCAGTTTTGGCCACGCTTTACTCGGGCGTGCTGGGAACAGTGCCGCTGCCGCGCATCGGATCGCGCATGTTCATCAGTATTAAATTGATATTTATAATTTTCAATGATAATTGTAATTATCGCTTGATTATTGTAATTATCGCTTGATAATTGTAATTATCCCTTGATAATTGTTATTATCTCATAATATTTGTAATTATGAGGTTTTGGCGCTAGGAAGTGTGGCAAATACTGATAATTATTAATTAACACTGCGGATTACCGATATCTCTGTAAATTACACAGAAAACGTGATACTTTCAATTATCTCGTGATAAAGGCTGCAAGTTGGCGCCTCGGGCGGCTTGAGTGAGATCCTGTATGGCCAGCGCCTTGAGCAGCTCTTGAGCTGGAAAAGCGTTATATAAGAACGATTAAATAAATAAATAAATAAATGGTAACTCTCGGTTTGGGCGCTAGTAGGCCGTCATAGTTCCAGACCGATAGCGGTCTTATGATTGGTTTCTATGACCATGATACCTTGGAAGCCAAACGGTACATCTTTACTGGGAGGTGAGATTTTGACCAGGGAGGACGTCACTTTGTCAGTCCGCCAACACAGCTAAACGGTTGCAATGCAAGCCGGTAAGAAACTATCCAAGAGGATACAGAGACGTACCCGGAGGTGCACTGACATGGAATCAGCTGAAGGCGCACGATTGTGGAATGACCATCTGCGATTCTCACCGAGTCAGAGAGCTAGGGACCCAAGGTGGTCGACCGGCCGTTGCTGAGGTTGGAAGACATTTTTCACGAACCGTTGGGTTCAAATCTTCTTTTTATTTGTTTTTTTACTTATTTATTTATTTATTATTTTATTTTATTTTATTTATTTATTTTTATTTTGGGGGAGATTGGAGGGCGAGAGGGGGAGATGACTCTTTATGGCTGAACGGGTTATTCGATTGTGAGGGAGTTGGTATGTGTGGTTGTATTACTCCCCCCCTCTCCCTACTGAACACTATGTTTTGGTGATGTTGGTGAATACGGTTCAGAGCTAGCTTTTAAATATAATTATTCTTTATAATTGATATAAATTTCTAAATGTTACACTATTCTATTTAATGAAATCGATTCACTTTCTTTACGATATATATGCTTAAAATGTTTTGTTTTGTACAGTCCTTGGGTCTTATTGATGAAGGTTCTAGTCTAATAAACCGAACATTTTAATGCTTACTACCCAGGTGTTGTTGTTAGTTTTATTATGATACCTATTTTAAGAACTACGGAAGCAATCGCGCCAAGTTTTGCAGTACGCCTCTGAAATCAATACGTATTTCGTGAAAGTATTGCACAAGTATCCTCCCGTGCGTTGACAGTGGGAGAAAACCGGAGTACACGGAGAAAACCCTCGGTGTGATGAAAGGTCTCGTACGGGGCTCGAACCCACGACCTTCGGCATACAAAAACCAGCGCCCTATCCACTGTGCTAACAGGTCACCCCAAATTTACAATCACATATACCCCCCCCCCCCCTCTGCACTGTCCGCTTTCTACGTACTACTCCCTTTTCCTCCCCCTGACCTCTCCAGATTCAATCTCGCCTGAGCTACATAATGGGACGGGAACCACGCTATTGGCCAATGTTATTACTACAGCCAATCCCTCAACACAGTGCATAGCTTCAAATATTTAGGAGCCATTGTATCTGACAATGGGTCCCGTCAGGAAGTCCTCTCCAGGATTGCACAAACTGCTGCCCTGACAAGGTTGAAGCCCATTTGGAAAGACAGGACCATCAGTCTACATTCCAAGGTAATGCTACTGCGCTCCCTTGTCATCTCCATCTTCCTATACGCTTGCGAAACATGGACCCTCACAGCAGATCTACAACGAAGAATACAAAGCATGGAGATGAGGTGCTACAGAAGACTTCTGGCCATTTTCTATACCCAGCACATCACCAACAATGAAATCCGACAGACCATCACACAAGTCATTGAACAACACGATGACCTGCTCACAGTGGTGAAGAAACGGAAACTCAGATGGTATGGCCACATCACCAGAACATCAGGCCTTGCAAAGACCATCATGCAAGGCACGGTGCAAGGAGGCAGAAGAAGAGGGAGACATAAAAAGAAGTGGGAGGACAACATTCAGAGAAAGATGGAGAACGCTGGTTAAACGATCATCTGTGATCGACCTTCGGCCTACGACCTTCGAGTTACGGGATAGAATAGGATAGGATTCCTACTAAACGATGTGTAAGCATTGTTGTGTGAATGAGGTTCAAATCTCCAGTAGATTTTATCGACAAACATGTTGATCCTTACAAGTCAATGACGAGGCTTGGCAATCCACCTGGCGAGGCCCCAGACAATGCGACCCTAATCTGTTATCTGTAATCAACGATGAGGTAGCCTATTCAGGAAGCATTTACACAGTAAATAAATCCGCGAAACCGTATAGTAGGAAATACAATCCTAATGACTTCTTCGTGTTACCAGTAGGTCAGGTCAAAGCTTTTATCAGCTGGATATAAAATATTTTTTCAGGTTTTTAAGGGTGCTGTGCGCATTATGTTTGTGAATGTCTAAAACCATGTATAAATTTAAAAAAACTTTAAATGCAAATTCAGACTCTAAATCTGAATCTAAAGGGTGCTCTACATGTTTTTGTAATTTTTTTGTTAAAAGGGTGTTCTGAATGATGTTCTAATAGATAGTCTATTCTGTAGGTTCTTTAAGGTGTTCTTAAGAGTGCACTGCTGGGTATTTTTAAGGGTGTTCCGAAGGTGGTTCTATTGAATTGAGTAGTCTATTTTCCAAGTTACTTCCAGTTGCACTTAAGAGTGCACTACATGGTATTTTCCAAGTTACTTCCAGTTGCACTTAAGAGTGCACTACGTGGTATTTTGCAAGTTACTTACAGTTGCACTTAAGAGTGCACTACATGGTATTTCTTAAGAGTGCACTACATGGTATTTCCACTGGAAATGGGATTTAAGCGCATTGAGTGTAAACATGTGCGCTATCTTAACTTGCCGGTAAAAATAAATAAATACATAAATAAATAAATTCCGGACGCTCTGGATTGGGTTTAATAAAGCACAGAGCTACGTGTGTCTTTTTTTTCTGCACTACTACTTTAAAAGGGTTAATACAATTCTCCTGCTGGTCTACTGTAATAATAATAGTGTGTGAAAAACAGTGAGTGCGTGGGGATAGTGTGTGTGTGTGTGTGTGTGTGTGTGTGTGTGTGTGTGCGTGTGTGTGTGTATTTGTGTCAAAGTGGTAACTCGACTTTGTTTTTTTAGTCATAAATGGGGTCTTTTGCTGGGACCCCACTTTTTTCCAGGACCCCACTTTTTTCTAAGTACTCGGGAGTGCTCTTTTAGTGCATGGGAGTGCAGTTGTAGTGCATAAGAGTGTTTTATGTACAGAGGAGTGCACTATCCGGGACGGAGAAAATCCAGTGAATTTTTGGAAAAGTTTGAAGCAAAATTCGACCTATTTCGACGCCTATTAGAGACGAAGTAGGTCAACTTTCTAGAGAAGGGTTAGGGTAAGAGCTAGTTGCAGCGCTGCAACTAACCCTTGCCCTAACCCTTTTCCATCAAAAAATGACTTTCCGATTCCTACATTCTAAAGAAACCTCACTTTTGATCGAATACAGCCTTGTGTGTGTGTGTGTGTGTGTGTGTGTGTGTGTGTGTGTGTGTGGGATAGGGAGGGTGCGTGTTTGCAATAACATGCATCTTGGATTGTAAACAAAAATGACAATAAATTACAAAATGAATTAATGCATCCCTAGAAAATAAGACAGTAAAGTGTTAGACATTAAAGGTTTATACACTAAGAGATAAGATGGTAAGAGCCTATGGAATGGAAATAAGTCCAAAGAAGACCAAATTGATGACCAACAACAACAAAGGCATCAACACGGACATCAAAGTCCAAGGCCAATCCCTCAACACAGTGCATAGCTTCAAATATTTAGGAGCCATTGTATCTGACAATGGGTCCCGACAGGAAGCCCTCTCCAGGATTGCACAAACAACTGCTGCCCCGACAAGGTTGAAGCCCATTTGAAAAGACAGGACCATCTGTCTACACTCCAAGATAAGGCTGCTGCGCTCCCTTGTCATCTCCATCTTCCTATACGCTTGCGAAACTTGGACCCTCACAGCAGGCCTACAACGAAGAATACAAAGCATTGAGATGAGGTGCTATAGAAGACTTCTGGGCATTTCCTATACCCAGCACATCACCAATGACGAAATCCGACAGACCATCACACAAGCCATTGGACAACACGATGACATGCTCACAGTGGTGAACACACGGAAGCTCTGATGATATAGCCACGTCACCAGACCATCAGGCCTGTAAGGCACGGTGCAAGGAGGCAGAGGAAGAGGAAGACAGAAAAAAAGTTGAGAGTATAACATTCGAAAATGAACTGCTTTGACACTGAGCGAAACCATGAGGGTTTGCTGAGGACAGAGAAAGATGGAGTATGCTGGTTAAACGATCATCTGTGGTGCCCCAAAGACCTTCGAGTTACAATATAGGATAGGAACACGTTTAAAAATTAGACATTACTGGATTAGATGTAGAACACGAAGGAAATATATACACACGAAGTAGACAATAAGGGAATTATACATTAAGGAATTAGACAATAGGGGAATTAGACATTAAGGAATTATACATAAAGGAATTGAACAAAAATAACAGATTAGGCAATAAGGCATTAGACAATAAGGGATTTAGGCATTATTCTAGAAATAACGTTAAAGTTCAACAGGAGATGACTAAGGCATTGCACAGCGAGGGTGTGGCCGGACACTGGGGTGATGTGAAGCATAGTTGTCAGAATGGATAATGAATAGCCCAACAGCTAACACAACAGTTGAATAACGTTAATTTCATAAGTTTTACATCCTGCATGGTTTTGGGGGGAAAGGACCTCATGCATGAAATTAGAATCAAATTAACATTTGTCGAGCTAGAATGTTTTCAATATCTTTCAAAGCTAAATGTATTTTTCAGTTTTGATGAAAAGATGTGTCATATATTTGAAGAGAGAGTTAACTGTATTTCTATTTATTTATATATTTTATTTTATCGTTCTTTATATAGCGTTTTCCTAGCTCAAGAGCTGCTCAAGGCGCTGGCCGATACAGGATTTTACTCAATATGCCCGGGGCACCCACCTTCAGCCTTTGGGTTCGCTGTCTGAGGTCCACTCAAATGGGCTGTATGTATTCAGTATTCCAAAAAAAACATCAACCAGTGATGACGTCTTCTTCGGCTTCAGGGTATTCCGAACATTATTCCTTGGATCTGAACTTGGCCTTAGCATTATTTCACTTGACTTGACTTGATTTGATTTGACTTGACTTTTCAGGAAGGTGATTTTATTGTCTGACCTAACAACCAGAACACATAAAAGCAACCGCATGGTTTGCAAACACTACCGAGACGTATTTTTATTGTTGGATCAATGTTTATTCATCAGATTAACAGAAGTTGTACTAATAACATATTTTTTAAAACCACAGAGAAAACCAGTAAGAAATTGGAACTCTGAAGCTTATTTATTTATTTATTTATTTATTTGTAGTGAGCTGGTTTCCTAGACGGAAGGTCGAGGGTTCCAACCTCCCTGGGGACGAACTTACGTGACTTATGTAGGAGTCTTTTCAGGACACCGAGGGTTTTCTTCGGGTACTCCGGTTTCCTCACTTTCTTCAATAATGGCAATTGAGGCCGTCAATATAAAATTTCCAAAATAAAAATTTATTTATATTCCCGACTTCCGTACTAGCGATATCTTCACATCGCCGCTCTTTGAGTTCCAATGAAGAAAGAACGCGTGATAGCGTCCTGTATTATTATTATTATTATTATTATTATTATTATTATTATTATTATTATTATTATTATTATTATTATTATTATTATTATTATTATTATTATTGTTATTATTATTATTATTATTATCATTATTATTATTATTGTCATTATTATCATCCTCATCATCCTCATCATCATCATCATTATGATCATCATCATCATTACCATCACCCTCGTCGTCGTCGTCGGGTAGTAGTAGTAGTAGTAGTAGTAGTAGTAGTAGTAGTAGTAGTAGTAGTAGTAGTAGTAGTAGTAGTAGTAGTTTATTTATTTATTTATTTATTTATTTATTTATTTATTACGATTTTGAATGCTGGCAGGTGTTACGTTGAGACGCGCGCGTTGGTGCGTGTGGGACGCGCGCGATAGATCTGATCGTTTTATTTTGCAAAGCATGCAATAATAGAGTGTATTTACCTTTGATTTGATTTTGTGTTGTTGTTAGAAGAAGCTTTGTATAACTTTGATAATTTTAATTGGTCGATATTATTTGAGAATTTTCTAGAGTTGGTTGTTTACTATCGATCGAAGCGTGTGGATAATTCTAGTGGTAACTGGAGACGCTTCCATTCTAAATATGGTTGTATGACGTGAGAATCAATCAATCAATCAATCTTTAATTTAATGTCTATTCACACAATTAGGTGATATTAGACATTGAAAATGTAACTTTTAAAATACTTTAACTATTTGAAAACATAATTTCAAAACAATCTATAAAAGTCTACCAACAGGGTTATTTAGCAATAACTTTCACAACGACGTGAGACAGTGATGACGAAATTTGTTCTGATTGGTTAAAATTGTATCGCGCTCGATCATTCGAAAGTTCTCTCGAGTATAGAGACTATATATGTACCGCACTGTTTGAGTTGAAGAGGGTTGTAGAATTGTAAAGTGGAAAGTTGTGAAAAGTTGAGAGTGGAAAAAACGATTGTAGGCAGTTGTTGATGTTCGCTGAATAAAGTTGGAAAACTACATACGAAGACTTCTGCCTTGTTGATGAGTGAGCAGGTTACGTGGATAAATGAATCTGAGTTACAGGTATCAGATTTCAAGCATCGGGGCTGAATGAACTGATAAAAAAACAACATCGAGTGTAGCAGCAGGTTGCAGCAGAAAATGTTCAACGGTACACTACAGTTACGTCCTTTGCTAAATACCGGGGATCTATGGGGTGACGTTAAAACAGCGGTTGTTCTCCCTTCACGAATGTACTCGTTCTCATCCAACACAACAACCGTAATGTACTCGTTCTCATCCAACACAACAACCGTAATGTACTCGTTCTCATCCAACACATCAACCGTAATGTACTCGTTCTCATCCAACACATCAACCGTAATGTACTCGTTCTCATCCAACACAATAACCGTAATGTCCTCGTTCTCATCCAACACAACAACCGTAATGTACTCGTTCTTATCCAACACATCGACCTGTCCAAATTCCACAGGCCTACATTTGCTGTACATGTCTTTAATCACTTGATCGTCAGCACGCCCGGCTGATTCACTGTGGAGCTGAGATAGATCTTTCTTCTCATTCCCGCAGTCCCCGGTGGACGGCATCTAACAAGGATTATATCCTAGGTATGGCCTGTCTCTTGGCGAGAAACCTAAATCATTAATGTTCTGCACAATTGTTTGGTCTACACAGTTACAATGACTAATAGATTTGTTTTCACCTTCTTTACGAACAAGAACGGCGAAAGTGAAAACATTTAATATTGTTCTATAAATCGAAAGCATGTTTTGAGACGTTATGAATTTCTTTTTAAAGCTAACGTGCTTATGGCAAAGTGATACAAGGCAAACTTCTTCAAATTATTCATGTCATGTGAACATGATTTCCTCACTCTAAAAAGGGGTTTTCGAGCATGTGACACTAATTGACATAATGTGGTTGTTCTTTATTTTATTTAGAACTAGTTTGGGTTATATAATACCAGGCCGCTGTTCTCAAATGACGACAACCTGTAACGCCGTAAAGTGTACCCTCAATCAAATTTCGGTCAAATTGTAATTTGACTCTAATAAAAGCCGCCGAGCCAAAAGCGAAGTGACAATAATATTGTCAATGGCCTACCTCCTATTTGTAACCATTGCACCGCTCGTACAGTAACCCATACTCACTACCCCCAAGCCTACATCCACCCCACCTCAACCCACGCGCGCATAATCTCTCAAAACATTCCACCCCACCGCACCGCAACTCATTTGCCACTACCACTGTGGGAACGGCCACCACCAGCACCAACACTCTCCAACCACCTGGCTTCCCAGTTAGCTACAACGCTATATTACATATAAGGCTTATCAATTTCTTTTTTTTTGTCCCACGTGCAAAAAAGATGCATTGACTGGGCTCTTAGCTTTGCAAATTGCGTTCCCTTCGTGTGTTTTAAATCTTCTTTTTTTTTCCTTTTCTGATTTCTATCTACATATCACGACCGTCCTCTCTCGGAAATCCATGCAGATTTTATATCTTAATTGTATGATTTCTCGTGGGTGTGGGGAAAATGATTGAACACTTAAGAGACTAAGACAGTCGATTTGGTCAAAAAAGCGGGAATGGTAAGTTTCGCACTCAGCAATGGGGAAGAGTTAGGCACCGCCTTCACATTGATGTCCCTGAGGAAAAGGAAAGCCTAACGCCTGCGTACTCCATTCTTTCTTTCTTCACCCTCTTTTAAACTAAAATCAAAGTTAAAGATTATAACTAACGGAAGCGATAAACACAAAACAAGTTCTTCAGGTTGAGAGTATAAACCGGGGTCTACACTGTGCACGCACGCTTTCCATTGTCCATACTTTAAAGGTCCTGACGCTCATGTCCTAGACGGGTGAGAGCCAGCCACACAAATACATCCAGCAAGCACCACCAGGATCGTGCTCAGTTGTCTGTGGCGTTAGACTACGCGCCTAAAGACAGCAGGTGGGCGTCTCGAGCTGTTTGAGTTAGATCCTGCTTTGTGGAATGTTTGGCACGTGGTTGCATATGAGTGTATTTTGTATTACCGTTCATTTTTCTTTTGGTAAGTTATGTCTTCCTGTTCCCCCCTCTCCCCTCCCCCCCCCCACATACCCCATTCCTCTTGTCGGTTTAAAGGGACCCTCGTTGACTACGCCCCTCTCGACATCTTCTGTTATCATTCACAGTGAGTGTTTCCCCCGCTGGAACAAAAAAGCTTGCAACACGGTCAAAAGCTTTAGAAGAAAAAAAAGATGTTTTTGATTGAATAAATTCCGTAGTATTTCTGCCCATCAATAACAAAAGCTAGCCAACATTCTTGAGCTAAATATAGCGTCTACCAAAGCCGGTAAGAGACATAACCCGTCAAAAAAAATTTATCGGCAGGGTGTTTCATTTTAGGTTGATAAAATAGATCCTAGCCTATCCCAGACACCAAAGACGCACAGTCATGCATTTCAAGCCACGTGGTACTCTCAGAAGTATGGTCAAAGGTCACACGGCTGAACCGTTAAAACAGGGGAAATAACTCCTTGCCAGACCGGAAATGGAAAATTCAACCTTTGGCGGTGGGTTTGAGGAACGCTAACTTTTTCATTGTTTGATGAAATAACCATGACAGTGTTAGGCTGAACTCCTGGACCTAAAGCAATATACATGTCATGCAATGTAATACCCTATATATTGGATAATTGTAAACAAAGCCTTCAAATTGGGGCTTTTTAAAAGCAAGGTTCAAGATTTATTCAGGATTTTAGCATAAAGGGGCCTTTTAGATTTATTCAGGATTTTAGCATAAAGGGGCTTTAAAAGCCCCTTTATGCTAAAATCCTGAATAAATCTTGAACCTTGCATCGCCAGCGCCTTGAGCAGCTTTAAAGCTTAAAAAGCGCTATATAAGAATAAGCAAATACAAAACTAAAAGCCCCCTGTACCATTCATTCTACTTCTCTTTTTTATACCAACAATTAGTTTGCTTAGGTGTGTGCCCTTTCACGGTGAGTTGGGATTATTCCTTTCTGTTTTTAATCCCTTAATCCCGTTCGCCGTTGCCCTGTCGGTTCTTCCGTCCGGTGGCGCAGAGGGGGATTCTGAAGTAAATTTTCCGAAAGTGACAACATCTTTCTACGTAGAGGCCGCCTCGGCTCTTCTGACACTCGTCAGACTTTGTTGTTTAATGCGGAGGAATGTCGTTCCCCTCGTCCGTTCGCCGCGACTCGGATTTACTTGCTTGTCACCCTTTTCGCTTCATACCCGTTAACTTGTTATAACCATAGGTAAGCTGATTTTGCAAGGAGGACAAGGGAGGGGGGTGCGGGGGGGGGGGGGGAGAAGGAAGGAAGGGGAGCAAAAAGGAAAGGGAATGTTCGGTGTATTTATTTATTTATTTATTTATTTATTTATTTATTTATTTAATATACTAATATATTTATTTATTCTGCGCAGCATGGTGTAGTGGTGTGGACAAACTGTTGCCATTTTGCAGGTGAAGCAACTGTCGGGAAGGGTTAGTACTTGGATGGGTGACTATACTTGGAAGGCAACCACCCAACGACAATAAAAAAAATGGAAACAAACACACAACACACCCCATTCCACCCAGCTAGGAATAGGTACCTGGACCGCTTTACAACCGGAGGAAGATGAAGCAGCGATGAAGAGGAGATAGGCGCCGCCCTCATAGAGCTGGACCAGAGAAAAGAAAGATTCCATACGCTTCCCTCCCCAACGACACAAAGGTTACGGGGACACCTTTACATTTTATTCCTTTTATTTTAAAACAATTATGTATCTATTTATTCGCAGTTTTATTATTACTATTATGTTTAAAAATTTTTTTATTAGTTATGTATCTATTTATTTGTTGTTTCTTTTTCTTTTAAACGTGTGTATTTATTTATTTATTATCTATTAGTAATGCCTTTATTTTATTTATGTTTATTTCCTACTCTCGCGTTTGCTGCCTCATCTTCCGTCAGTCCTTAAATAATAATAATAACAATAACAATAATAATAATAATAATAATAATAATAATAATAATAATAATAATAATAATAATAATAATAATAAAAACAAAAAAACTGGATGCTCTATACGCGCCTTTCCCCAAATTTCCAATCAGTCCTAAAGCGCGGCGATCTGTACCAACATACACGCTCACTTGTTTCATCCACTCTCATACACACACAACAAATACACTATTTATTTACTATAATCTATTACTCAAACAGGTGGTGTAAAGGCATGGAGATCACAATTGGAAGACGGGAAAAATTCGACCTTTTTTTGTTGTTGAAATTTTTACATTGGTTGCGTCCAGTACCATTATTGAAAGGAGGGAGGAAACCGGAACGCCCGGATAAAACCCTCGGTGACCTCAATAGTCTCATACCTAAGTCACATACGTTCGCCCCTTCCGGGAATCGAACCCGCGACCTTCGGCATAGGAAACCGGCGACTAATTCACTGTGCCACGAGGCCACGCCAAAATGAGCGACAGATTGGACAGGGAGATAATCCTTGTCACAGTTTGGCGCTAATGTAGCTGTGGGCTGTAAACAGCGAGCTTTGTGGCCAAGTGGGCTAAGGCGGGACTAACTTGCTTTGTCCACAAGCCAGAAACCAATGGCGCCTGACATGTGTGGGTTCGAGCCAGCATCTGGGCGTTATGTTTCTCCGAATATTATTTGCTTTCGACTCGGGCAACGTCTCGGGAGTTTCCTCCGGGTACTCCGGTTTGCTCCCCCAGCAAAAATGTGAAAAAATTTACAAATAATGTTAGGTAGGTAGGGTTTGGACGCGCCATTGGCTGCGATTACGCCTTCCCCGGGGGAGTTGGCCCATAGTATCCCGATAGAAATGGATAATAAACTGCAGCCCCCTCCCCCCCCTTACCCCCCCAAAAAAAATAATAATTTAAAAAAAAGAGCAAAGGGGCAAAAATGCAACGGAGGCCACGAATAGTGAGCGCAATTTCAAGGGAAGATAACCCAGTCAGTTCGACCCTACTGCAGCGAGCTGAAGTGGACCGTTACTACTACTAAATCTCTTCTATACAAAATAGTTCTTACGGCAGGAGGAAGGTGGATACATGTGGTGGGGAGGGGGTGGGGCAGAGGAAAAGATAAGGTTTGCACCGTCTTACCCTGTGGATCCTGAGCATGTTGTTAATATGGACGAAGCAGCCCTCTACAAGTCATCGTCACTATCGTCACCATCATCATCATCATCATCATCATCATCATCATCATCATCATCATCATCATCATCATCATCATCATCATCATCATCATCATCACAATCTTCTTCTTCTTCTTCATGACAAAGATGTCTTCTTCGTCTTCTTCTTCTTCTTCTTCTTCTTCTTCATGACTAAAAATTTATTCTTTTCACTTGTTATGTTTTAGAGCTTGGTTAATTGTGACTGACATCTTGTCAGATGCCCTTGCAGATCACAAAGGCAGTCAGCATAGGGGGAAGAGCAATCTCCAACCTTTGTTTTGCGGATGTCATTGCTGGATTGGCAGGAGAGGAACTAGAACCTGAACAGCTAGTACAGAGGTTTGACACCACCTCCAGAGCCTATGGAATGCAAATAAGTGCAGAGAAGACTAAAATGATGACCAACAACAACAATGGCATCAACGTGGACATCAAAGTCCAAGGCCAATCCCAATGGGTCCCGACAGGAAGTCCTCTCCAGGATTGCACAAACAACTGCTGCCCTGACAAAGTTGAAGCCCATTTGGAAAGACAGGACCATCAGTCTACATTCCAAGGTAAGACTGCTGCGCTCCCTTGTCATCTCCATCTTCCTATACGCTTGCGAAACATGGACCCTCACAGCAGATCTACAACAAATAATACAAAGCATGGAGGTGAGGTGCTACAGGAGACTTCTGACCATTTCCTATACCCAGCACATCACCAACAACGAAATCCGACAGACCACAACATTAGCCATTGGACAACACGATGACCTGCTCATAGTGGTGAAGAAACGGAAACCCCGATGGTATGGCCACATCACCAAAACCATCCTGCAAGGCACGGTGCAAAGAGGCAGAAGAATAGGGAGACAGAAAAAGAGGTGGGGGGACAACATTCGAGAATGGACTGGCTCGACACTGAGCGAAGCCATGAGAGTTGCAGAAGACAGAGAAAGATGGAGTAAGCTGGCTAAACGATCAACTGTAGTGCCCCTACGACTTTCGAGTTACGGGATAGGATAGGATAGGATAGGATAATTGTGACTGTAAAAAAAGCTTTAGGCAAGGGCTATATTACCTTTTATTGTACTGAATGAACAATGAGTTTTAACGTACACACCCACCACTGGCCACATGGCAATGGCGGATAACCATGGCAGGACAGAGGTGTTATGGACCTAATTCAACACTGATCCACCACAGCATTCCTACTGCTAAGACAGGCAGTGAACATTTGGCACTTTTATGTTCCCCACCATTGGATTCAAACCAGAGTCATCGGTTTGTCAGGCGAATGCTCTACCTTTGCTTTATTCGTGTATTTAAAATGGAAAACGATTCCCTCATGGTGGACCTGCAGGAAGATATTACTTTTACCCTGTACCCTTACCCTAAGAATTTCTACCCCAGATCGATATCTATGACAAAGAAGAAGAAGAACAACAAGAACAAGATAATGATGAGGATGATGATGATGAGGAGTGGATGAGGATGATGATGAGGATGAGGAAGAAGAAGAAGAAGAAGAAGAAGAAGAAGAAGAAGAAGAAGAAGAAGAAGAAAAGGATCAAGAAACAAGAACAAAAAGAACAACAAGCAAAGAAATAGAGAGAAAAGAGGCGAGAGGAATTAAGTGAGCGGAGAGACGGCGGGGTATGTAGGAGAATGATGAAGAGAGCGAAGAAAGGAAGAAAACGGCTCTTTCTCTACCAAAAAAGAAACCTTGGTACTCATCAACGGAAGAACCGGTTAAGATTAGCGCCCCGTGGCGCCGTTTGTTAAGCGTGGCCAAAAAGCAAGTCCTAATTTACTGCCGTTGGGATTAAGGGGGATTAGCCTATGGGTAGGAGGTGAGGCCCCAGGCTGCACAAATGGCAGATGATCTAACAACCCTTCTTTCTTCGGCACCCAGAATGCCGCACCGTTCTTCCAACTGCGAGCAAGAATAAAGACAGAAAAGGGGGACAATTTTGAATGGAAAGGGAGAAAATTCAGGAAGAAAAGAGAGACATTTAGATAAAAAAGCAAAATCTAGGCGTTAATTTGAAGAGAGATTATACACCTTTTATGCCTACAGCTTCTGCAATTCGTAAAATGTCGTCGTTTCTCTTGGCGAAATAGATTTTCTTTAGCTTTTTTTGTATGTGGAACAAGTGCATGTTGACTGGAGAGATTAGGTGAACATCGTAGCGTAGCGGCTTGTGCAATTTGCAAATTACACCGTCCATTGGGAGAGGGATTAGTAATGTTTTGTGCCTAATGGCGTCAGCAATTGAAGTGGAGAACTAGCAAATCATTCCCTAGGACATCCTCGTTTTCTGTTCATTCTTTTCTTGTCTTCACACACCGCAAAAGGAAATGTTAATTTAGAAAACGATGTCATTCGGAATTGCAGTCATTTTGACATTTTATTACCCCTAAGAATTTTAAAAAAATAAATAAAAGGGTTATACTGTGCCAAATTAGGCTACAAAATATAAAACATAATGCATGTTAAAAATCGCTATTGTTTTTTTTTGTAGGATTTGTTTGTTTATTTGGTTTAAACAAATGTTTTATTCAAAGAATGTTTGTTTATTTCATTGAACATCTGTTTACTGAAGTGATGTTAGACTGTAATAGTATAGTTTATAGGACAATATTATATCATAGTACATAAGGTTATTCTAAAGCTAAGGACAGTCTACTGTTTTGCTATCGAGGAGCTGCTATTGGCGCCCAACGTGAGTAAATGCCAGCGGCCCATCAATGAAGCATAGCCGACAAAACGTATAAGTGTTACTCAATGTGTTCTGTACAAGGAGGTGTTGGTTAGGGGAAAGAAACAACGTGGAAAAGATGCTCAAGAGAAGTGGATGTTTTGTACCGTCAGATATTTGTTGCACAACCCATGATTATTATTATTACTACTACTACTACTACTACTACTACTACTACTACTACTACTACTACTACTACTACTACTACTACTACTACTGAGCGAACATTGAGGTTTAACGTCTACACCCACCATTGGCGATATGGCAGACGGGGATAACCATCCCAGGGAAAGAGGGGTAGGGACCTGAATCAACACTGAACCACCAGAGCAATCATACTGCTAAAATGGACAGTGAAAAATGGCCACATTTTATATCGCCCACCACGGGATTCGAACCTGGTTCATCGGTGTGCCAGGCGAACGTTCTACCACTAGAGCTACGGCGCGCGGTGGGACCCTATTACTACTACTACTAGTACTACTACTACTGCTACTAGTATTACTACTACTACTACTACTACTACTACTACTACTACTACTACTACTACCACTACTACTACTACTACTACTACTACTACTACTACTACTACTACTACTACTACTTATGCATAGCCGAACGACCGACAAAACCGAGCGTACTACCGTAATTCAAATTTCGCCTTTCGGGCAAATGCTTATTGTATTTAAAAGATCTCAGTGCTAAAGCTTTGTTTAGGCGAAACGGGTTTACTGTAAGATTGACACTGTTATTAGAATACATTACACAGTGATAAAGTGGGCTTCCGTTGCTCAAACCAACCGCTAACGTTTGAATGTTCTATTTGTCCTTTGACACAGAGTGATTTGCCCTGTTTTAACGGTACATCGATACCATAGCCGTGAAACCGTTGATCCTGGCCCTATTTGTGACTGAACCGCGAAGCTTGGAGCGTGTGTCTTTGGTGTCGGGTGTATGGTAGGGTCTATTTTAAACACCTATAACGGCAGAGGGGGGGGGAGAGGGGAACCCTTACGAGCAATTTTGTTTTACGGGTTCTGTTTCTTACCGGTTTTGGTAGCTGCTATTTTTAGCTCCAGAATGTTGGTTGGCTAGCCAATGGCTGTTGGCTATTAATAGGCACAAGAACTTCGAAATTGTTCAATTAAAAAAAAACAACAACTAAACTTTCGAAAGAGTTATTTTTTGTTGGAAGCTTCTTTTTTTAAGTGGGACAACACTCACTGTGAATGCTACAAGGATCTGCCGAGGGTTGACGTGGTCCAAGTGAGGACCTTTAAGGGAGATTTTTATTTAAAAAAGGTAAAGTTTTTTTTTTTTCTCATGCCGCATAGCTGGAGGCCAAGATCTTTATCACCACATTACGCACGCACTTCATGATGAAAAGCAGCTTTCGCATCTGCCATCTACTGCAATAAGCTGAGGTAAATGGGCGTCAACAACTTATAGCTAACAAAGCGCATCCCCCAGTTGAAGATGGAACGACTCATGTGGAACGCATTTACCGTTAGTTCAAGTGGAGGAGAAAACTGGTTGGTAGGCTTATATTATATATGAAAAAATAATATTTTAGAAAGGAGAGTAACTGGTGTTTCAATGGCATTCGATAGATCCCATCCTTTCATAAAGGTTTTCAGCAGCGCAAATGTAATGGTGTAAAGATGAAGATTTTCTGTGGCAGGACAGCAGCAAAATATATAATATTAATATGAATAAGGGGGGAAAAAAAAGAGGAGACAAGAAAAATGAGAAAGCGAACAGAAGAGTGAGACGACAGAAGAGAAAGGTTTTTGCAGAAGAG
>CM072518.1:72885751-72910751 GCA_036898135.1 Oncomelania hupensis | reverse complement strand
ATAAATTAATAGTGGTAGTAGTAATAGTAGTAGTAGTAATAGTAGTAGTAGTAGTAGTAGTAGTAGTAGTAGTAGTAGTGGAAAAATATTATTATTATTATTATTATTATTATTATTAATTATTATTATTATTATTATTATTATTATTATTATCATTATTATTATTATTATTGTTATTATTGTTATTATTGTTATTATTATTATTATTATTATTATTATTATTATTATTATTATTATTATTATTGTTGTTGTTGTTGTTGTTGTTGTTGTTGTTGTTGTTGTTGTTGTTGTTGTTGTTGTTCTTCTTCTTCTTCTTCTTCTTCTTCTTCTTCTTCTTCTTCTTCTTCTTCTTCTTCTTCTTCTTATTATTATTATTATTATTATTATTATTATTATTATTATTATTATTATTAGTGTCGTTGTTTCTTCTTCTTCTTCTTCTTCTTTTTCTTCTTCTTCTTCTTCTTCTTCTTCTTCTTCTTGTATAGTGCTTTGCCAGTTCAAGAACTGCTCAAAAAAGAGCTATACGAAACAGGATCTACACTCCGGCCGCACATAGGAAGGCGCCAACTTGCAGCCTTTAGAAGAATAGTCTAACGCCTCAGACAACTTAAAAAAAATAAGTCCAGTATTGATTTCAGTTTTCCATCTCTCTTTCTCTCAGGCAAGGATAGCTCAGTGGTCAGAGCGCACGACTTGTGTGAGTGCGTCTTGGGCGACGTGGGTTCGAATCCTGACTTCAGCAAACTATTTTGTGATTGTTGGATATTACGGGCCAGCGCTTTGAGAAGCTCTCTGACCTTGTAAGTGCGCTATATAAGAGAAATCTCTTTCTGTTCTCTCTCTCTCTCTCTCTCTCTCTATCCCTCTCTCTCTCTCTCTCCCTCTCTCTCTCTCTCTCTCTCTCTCTCTCTCCCTCCCCCTGGATACAAGCTTAGTGGGCATCTCGCTATAGAAAAACGATGAAGTCTTTGTTCAGTGTGTGTGTGTTTTGTTTAGTTTTGTGGTCTAAAAACAGCGGTGACTGGGCGGATACCTGCCTCTATTTAGAACTGGTGAAGGTAAAGTAGCGAGGGAGAAGAGACAGGCACCGCCTTCATTAAGCTGGCCTACAGAAAAAGGAGGTCCCAGACGCCTTTCTCCCTAACGACCGAGAGGTGACGGGAACACTTTTTCCTTTACATTTTGTCTAAAAAAATCAACGTCTTTTTCTTCAGGTAGTGTCAAACTCTTATCACGATACCTGAACCCACTGTAAAGCGATACGGATGTCGAACGTTCTAAGAAACGAACAAGCTGACATGCTGACAATTGTCGCAATACCTTGAATTTCAGGCTCTGAGGAAGGCGTTTGTGAAATGATGATTAGTTGACTGTTGGACCACAAAACAAGGAAACATTTTTAAAATTTCTTGTAAGGGGATTACCCTTTTAAAAAAAAAAGATCACATTTAGCGAATAGTGTTACCCTTCAAATAAAATAATAATAAATAAATAAAATTTAAAAAAATACCTCGTTTTTTGGAAATTTTAGAATCTGTAAGGAAAATTCAGACTTTCCGTGAAATTTAGAAACCGAAGAGATCGGCATCAGCAAGGCTAAGAAGATCACAGCAATGATAAGAAGCTCACAGCAAGCGTCAGGACAGATCATTTATGGATTACAATCACAGTAGGGCATGTTGTTCTACGAAAATGCGACCCTATATCCTGCAGCACCCAGAACGTGAGCAGTGAGTGAGGAAGAAGTTTCATCTTTGTTCTATGCAAGTTAAAACTTTTCCTCGAAGTCAACAAGGAGGCTTGCATTCATTTACAAGCTTTTTTTTTTTTTTACTTTTCGCTGAATGCAAACAAATCAAATTTCCTTGTAATTTATGGGGACGATAAACCTATATTAAATCTTGAATCTAAACAACCTTTTAAAGTTCTTCTGCCTCGTCATCAACAACCTCCTCCTCTTCCTCCTCCTCCTCCTCCTATTCCTCCTACTACTAGCCTCGTGGCGCAGTGGATTAGTCGCCGGTTTCCTATGCCGAAGGTCGCGGGTTCGATTCCCGCAAGGGGCGAACGTAAGTGACTGAGATACGAGACTATTGAGGTCACCGAGGGATTTCTCCGGGCACTCCGGTTTCCTCCCTCCCTTCAATAATGGTACTGGACGCAGTCAATATAACATTTTCCAAAAATAAAAATTCGATTTTCTTTCCGTCTTCCAATAGCGATCTTCCTGCCTTTACACCACATGTTCGAGTGATGGATGTGTATTTGTTGTTTGTGTGTGAGGGTGAATGAGACAGGTGAGCGTGTATGTTGGTACAGATCGCCGCGCTTTGAGCCTGATTGATTTGGGGAAGGGCGCGTATAGAGCATCCACTACTACTACTTCTTTTCCTTCTTCTTGGTGGTGGTGGCGGTGGGGGTAGTGATGGTGTTGTTGCATTAAGAAACGTTCCTCAAAGCTCAACAATTATAACGTTAACGCATTTTCCATGTTTTGTATCATAGTTTATGTTATCAGTCATATATAGATATTTATCAGTCATATATAGATATTTATCATTCAGTCATATATAGATATTTATCAGTCATCTATAGATCGACACCACCTGGAGGCGCTGTCCGACACAGGATCCAACTCAAGCCACTGGAGGCGCTGTCCGACACAGGATCCAACTCAAGCCACTGGAGGCGCTGTCCGACACAGGATCCAACTCAAGCCACTGGAGGCGCCCACCGGCTGCCTTTGGGCGCATAGTCTTACACCTCAGACAACTGAGCACCAGCCTGGGCGACCGGGGATGTGGGAGCAGGGACCTAGTGCTTGGTGGGTGTGTTTGTGTAGCTGGTCACTCACCCGTCTTGAACACGAGCGTTGGTGCCATGGAATGCGTGCGTGAACAGACTAGACCTCGGTTTATACTCTCATCCGAAAGATTGTTCTACAGGTGAAGACAATAATGTGGGCTGTGTCTGCAGACATACGCCCGCGTTAGCACACTTTGTATGGTTGTTGCTTTTGTTGTTGTCGTCGTCGTTATTGTTGTTGTTAAAAGATACAGATATTTTTGCATCTTGAAAACCAACAAATAAATACTTAGTAAAGGAGCAATTCAATGACCAAATCACAAAATAACTGAACTATGCAATATAGATATAAAGAACAAACAAAAACATTTATCTCCAAAAACATTAACAAATTAGGCTTACATCAACAAAAACATAAATAAATACAATTATCGATAATTTCTTCTGTAGATTAAAAACGGTTGTTTGTTTAATCACAGCAACTTGCAAGCACAAAATTGAATTATCTCATTTACTTTGTCTCGCCAAACTAATGACTCTCTTGAAATAGCTGATGATTTTCACTCATAACAATATATAATCCAATGCTCACCATCACAAAGTAAAAATTAGGTATACACGTAAATCGACTTTGATGATGAAGAAACTTAGTACAGTTCGTACCAGTCAAACCATTGTTGACAAACACGTTTTGGGCTCAAGACAGTGCTGATGAGCTCACTTTTTAAAGAGGCCTTAGAGACAGTTAGTCAAGATAGTTATTTAGAGTAATTGATAACGAGCGAAAACCATTTTTGTACATCGCTGGTATCCGCAGAAACTTTGGGCCTCAAGACAACACGACCGAACTTTCACTTTTTAAAAGGTCTGTAGAGAAAGCAGGTCAATATATTTATAATAACCGATGATGAACAAAAGAACGAAGAAAACATTTGTATAGTGCTGGTTCCCCGCATACAGTTTAGACTCAAGGCAACACGGATGAACTTTCACTTTCCAAGCATCACGTAGACACAACGACTTCAAGCTGTAGTTTGTATAGCGCCGATATCCACAACAACAACACCACCAAAATGTCTGCTCAAAGAGTAACACGCATTAACTTTCACTTTGAAATAGCTAACAGAGGCCACGTAGTAGTAATATAATAGTTAAGTTGAGCGTAACGCACCCCTCGGATCTCGCCACGGCTTGGTGCTCACCCGTTTTTAAACTAAGGGGTGAAAGCAACCCGAAATGATGGGGTGCCTACTCGAGTTTTGCTCCACCCCTTTCGAAACATCCCGTGTCGGGGTAGATCTATTTTGGGTGCGGGTGGAGAAGGAACAGGTGATAAAGGAGAAGCCGGACGGTGGTGAAGGGGTGAGAGGATTACAACGGGTTATTACGGGTACGGGTACAAGATGGGGCCACTTTGGGCTGCGGGCTGGGCAACAGGGTGTGGGGGTAGGTAGGGCTTCAGGTAGAGATGGAGGAACATCTAGTTGTTGGTGAGGGAAATAGAGGAGAGCGGGTGGCGAGAGAGAGAGAGAGAGAGAGAGAGAGAGAGAGAGAGAGAGAGAGAGAGAGAGAGAGAGAAGAATAAGAAGAAGAAGAAGAAATAGATGAAGGTGTAATTACAGTAATGATATTGGATGTAGGCAATCTAAATTTCAAAATTAAAATTGGATTTTTCTTCAGCCTTCTGTAATACAAATCTTCAGATCGCCGCTCTTTTGAGATCGGTTGAATAAAAAGCGCGTGGTAGCATCATGTATTATTATTATTATTATTATTATTATTATTATTATTATTATTATTATTATTATTATTATTATTATTATTATTATTATTATTATTATCGGAGGAGCGGTGGACGTGGGAGGGGTTTTTGACGGAAGAGGAGAGGGGGTGAAAGAGGAAAGTAAGAAGAACTAGCTGACAAAAACCGGGTAATGACAAACGGTAAATACAAAAACCGGGTAATGACATACGGTAAATTAAAACCCGGGTAATGACATACGGTAAATTAAAAACCAGGTAATGACATACGGTAAATAAAATTCCGGGTAATGACATACTGTAAATACAAAAACGGGTAAAGCCATACGGTAAATTAAAAAAAAACGGGTAATGACATACGGTAAATAAAAAACCAGGTAATGACATACGGTAAATAAAAATCCGGGGAATGACATACGGTAAATACAAAAACGGGTAAAGCCATACGGTAAATTAAAAAAAAACGGGCAATGACATAAGGTAAATTAAAAAAACGGGGAAAGACAAACGGTAAATACAAAAACGGGTAAAGCCATACGGTAAATAAAAAAAAACCCGGGTAATGACATACGGTAAATAGGAAAACGGGTAATGGTATGCAACAACTGGATGACATGGTATACGAGGCGACTATACCCGCGTTATGGAGTTTTGTGGCCAAATGAATTTTTAAAAAATATATGACACATTTCGCCATTACAGACCATTTGCAGATTCACTGTGATTATTGCCCTTCCGGAACACAGAAGACTACCACCCCCCCCCCCCACCCCGCCCCTCTCCCTCTACGCTCCAAATGATTAAAAAGAGATTTTTTAAAATATAAATTAAATTGCTTGTAATTATATGCCTAGTGATAGCATCAAAATTGATTATAAAATTGCATCGCTGCAAAAAGTGTGTACATGAACAGTAGGCGTAGTGGTTTGTTTACAAAACAAGGAAGAGGCGCCTAAAATTTAAAGCGTAGCGGTCGGCTTCAGCACAGGCGCATTAACCAACAAGAATGAATCCTCGGAAATAATTAGTCGATCCCTGATAGCATAGGGGTAGCTGTAGTAATTAAGCGTATGTATGCTGTCGGGGGCCCATTGATTCTTTCCCAGGATCCATTCTTCTGAGTTTCAAGCGCCTGTGGTGTGAGCAACGATTAATCCTTCTTTGCAAGCGCAATGACAACCTTGCAAATGTCTCAGGTAAACCTCATTGTCATGAACAAAATAAAACTAACAACCTTGATAAAACTGGCCCGTTAAGATAACGTGCATGGTGGTGTGCGGGGAGAGGGGGGGGGGGGGGCTCGTAATGAAAATGAATCTATAGGGTTGGTGGTTTTAGGTTAGACAAGGCGTGGGGATTTAGTGAATAGGGTTAGAGCGATGGCTGAGACTGGACGATATTGTATTGTATGTGATACAGGTAGCGACGGGGTAGGGGAGAGATAGACAGACAGACAGAGACAGACAGAGATAGAAAGAGAGAGAGAAAGAGAAAGAGAGAGACAAATAAACAGACAGAAAGAGAGAGAGAGAGAGAGAGAGAGAGAGAGAGAGAGAGAGAGAGAGAGAGAGAGAGAGAGAGAGAGAGAGCGAAGTGGACCGAAAAAACGATATTGTATTGTGTGTGATACAGGTACAGATGTGGGGGTGGGGGAAAGAGACAAACAGAAAGACAGAGATAACAAGAGAGACAAAGAGAAAGTGAGAGACATAAGCAAACATACAGACAGCAAGAGAGAGAGAGAGAGAGAGAGAGAGAGAGAGAGAGAGAGAGAGAGAGAGAGAGAGAGAGAGAGAGAGAGAGCGAAGGAGACCAAAAAAAAACCGATATTGTATTGTATGTGATACAGGTAAAGATGTAGGGGTGGGGGAAAGAGACAAACAGACAGACAGAGATAAAAAGAGAGACAAAGAGAAAGTGAGAGAAATAGACAGACAGCAAGAGAGAGAGAGAGAGAGAGAGAGAGAGAGAGAGAGAGAGAGAGAGAGAGAGAGAGAGAGAGAGAGAGAGAGAGAGAGAGAGAGAGAGAGAGAGAGAGAGCGAGAGAGAGAGAGAGACAGCGAAGGAGAGAGAGAGAGAGAGAGAGAGGTAGACCGAACGCAAGAGACAGCGACAAACAGAGAAAGAGAGACGGGTACATGGGTGAGTGAGGCTGGTGGTGAAGTAAGAATAAGGAGAGGTGGGGGAGCAATAAGGTAGACAAACAGCTAGCTAGGTGGATTGGATTATTAAAGTGACACCGACAGTATCGCTGTCCAATGTGTCCTTATTTCTCAATCGGCTTCACCCCTCGTCTCAACATGCCGTTTAAAATAGCATATGTCATCATCATCATCATCATCATCATCATCATCATCATCATCATCATCATCATCATCATCATCATCATCATCATCATCAATATCATCATCATCATTACCATCATCATCACCTTTTCTTTTTCTCCATTTTGTCTTTTCTTCTTCTTCTTCTTCTTCTTCTTCTTCTTCTTCTTCTTCTTCTTCTTCTTCTTCTTCTTCTTCTTCTTCTTCTGCTCTCTCTCTCACTCTCTTTCCTTCTTTCTCTCTCTCTGCCTCACTTCTGCTCTCTCTCTCTCTCTCTCTCTCTCTCTCTCTCTCTCTCTCTCTCTCGGCAGTTGAAGTGAGACAGAGAGAGACAGAGCAGAAGTGAGGCAGAGAGAGAAAGAAAGAAGGAAAGAGTGAGAGAGAAGAAGAAGAAGAAGAAGAAGAAGAAGAAGAAGAAGAAGAAGAAGAAGAAGAAGAAGAAGAAGAAGAAGAAGAAGAAGAAGAAGAAGAAGAAGAAGAAAAAGAAGAAGAAGAAGAAGAGACAAAATGGAGAAAAATAAAAGATGATAATGATGATGATAATAATGATGAGAATGATGATGATGATGATGATGATGATGATGATGATGATGATGATGATGATGATGATGATGATGATGATGATGATGATGATGATTCCTACCCCCCACAAGTCTTTCACCTTCCTGCCCTTACCTGCGTTCTTTCCAATCCTCCAACCCCCACCTTCACCTATATCTATTCTCCCTCCTCCGTCTTTACGCCTCGTGTCACTTCACTATCTTACGGGACGGGTACTATACAGGAGGATTTAGTCGGCGCTCTCAAACGCCCCCCCCCCCCCCCCGCCCTCCCTCCGCCCCCCCCCCCCCCCCCAAGCCTTTCGCTTCGCTACGCTTCACTACATACATACCCGTTTGCTTCGTTCACCATTTAATAACAAATGTTACCGCTTTGCGACAACGCAAGGGGGTGTGAGTTGGAGAGGTCAAAGTCTGTTGGCCAACGGTACGTTGGTCTTGCCCCTTCCCACAGGCCAACCTCAGCTTACCCCGCCACCTCGTCCTCTGCCATCTTCTCCCTTCTTCCCGTCCACACAACCAACCATCTCCCTCAAACCTCTCTCTCTCTCTCCCTCACTGACCCATTCATATTTGATGTTGTCCAATCATCCGCTGGGTTCTATCTATCTATCTATCTATCTATCTATCTATCTATCTATCTATCTATCTATCTATCTATCTATCTATCTATCTATCTATCTATCTATCTATCTATTTCTTCTTCTTCTTCTTTTTCACCGTTGTCTTCTTCGCCATCAGAGAGAAAGACAGAGAGAGAGAAAGACAGAGAAATAGAGACAGAGAGAGACAAAGACAGAGACAGAGAGAAAGAGACTAACAAATGGACGAACAGGCGGATACAAACTGATATACAGGTACAAGTACACCGACAGACAGACAGACAGACAGATGTTGCCAAAGCGCGTACGGTTTTGCCAGCCAAGCATGACGATCAAGTGAGAGTCGAGAAGCGACCCTACCCTTGCACTAGGCTTACAGCTTTTGTTAACGGTCCCTTGAACCGCTAGTTTAAGCGACAAGCATGTCCCGCCCCCAGTATCGCAACACAAGGGAGTCAGAGGTGTGGAAGGTTTACCTGTATAGCGGTTAAGTGGGAAGAATGCTGCTGCCATGGAGTGCAGAAAGATGTGGGTTCTAGTCTCGTTGATGTCGAAGGAATTTTTATCGCAAGACCTCTGTAACGATTTTCTCTCTCTCTCTCCTATCCTATCCTATCGTGTAACTCGGAGGTCGTAGGGGCACTACAGATGATCGTTTAACCATCGTACTCCATCGTTCTTTTTCTTTTTCATCTCTCTTCGTTTATCACACAGATCCAAAAGTTCGGTATAATCCACGGCTTCTTCTTTGGCCGGTGCTTTCCAAGGATCTCCGTGGCGGCATCTGTCACAGCTAAGTAGAAGGTGGTGGTCATGGTGTTGACATCTACTTCACAAACTACCAAAATGAGCAGTGGTGAAAATTTCCCTCCAATTGTGGCCTGAAATATTTCTGCCACCTCCGGGTCTTGCAGTTTGTCCAGGTCGAACTTCAATCTAGTGCACTCTGCTTTGTTGAATCTCTTCAAGTAGAGCCGGAAAGACATCATCACGAGGTCGTTTAACCCGTTGCCTACGTATTATAAACAGGAAAGGATAGCGTGTCTGTCGTATTAGGTGACGTTTGATGACTGTATCCAGGAGACCTTTGCTAGTGTTTGCGAGATGACATTATCGAGAAACCAAATGTCCGTTTGAATTGTTAATTTTTAAAGATTTCATCTCGATAATCTGGGGTAATAAATTGTGTTTATGATCTTTCTATCTAATCAAGACGTGTAGAAAAGATAAAAAAAAATATCAGAGACTGGCTTTAATATCAGCGAATAGTGCGGGATGTTGGAGAAAAATCAAAATGCTAATACTCCCCACTCCTCTGTTTTGTCTCTTTTTATTAAATCCGATCAAGTTTTTTTTTTAATTACTTTTATTATTGTCACGAGAGACTATTTTAGACCCTGCAGTAAGGCTTCTCGCCTTAAACGTTAATCATTCTTTGGCCTTTGTATCTTAAAGTCGATGCCTAGAAGACGACAAAAGTAGGATTGCTCTAAGCATAGGTAAGGAAAATTCTCGCTAGGTAGGCCTGACATAATCCAGCTGACCTATATCCGTCATCCCCGCGCGAGGGCGCTAGGGCGCACGGGATTTCGCGCGCTTTAGCTGCCACAGCGTTAAGGTACGTCATTCTTTGTCTAACCCCCACACGAGAAGGACGAACACGCTGAAAGATCTCTCTCAGAAGACTACGCAGGTGACGGGTGAAATTCATTCATTGCAGTATAGCCATAGCCTGACATTGTCAAAAAGGTAAATGATCAACCTTTTGTCTCACCGCGATTATTGATATGATTGTTGGATTATGTTTGTGAAGTCTTGCCATGTTTTATAATTGTGAATGTTAGTAAAACTTTGCTTGACCACATGGCTGACCCACGCGACCAGTTTTGACACCATGAGGTAGCCCCTATGGACCCACTGTTGGTTCTCCTATTTGTATTAATGCAGACCAGTGGCTGTACCAGAGAAGGTGTATATTATTAATTACTTCTCCCTGTGTTTGTTTTAGCCATGATGTATGTATATATATATATATATATATATATATATATATATATTATATATATATATATATATATATATATATATATATATATATATATATATATATATATATATATATATATATATATATATATATATATATATATATGAATTATGTGGGAGATTACAGTGGACCACGGACTTAAAAGATTGTTTGTCTTTTCTCTGTATAAGTGGACGCGATCTCACTGAGGGCTGTTTCTGCCAACAGTGAGACACTCTGCAATCCCTTTGTAAACAAGGCGTTGCAGAAACTCGTTTTATGTTTTGCAGACGAGCAGGCTTGGTCCAAGGCAGGAGAAATACCACTGAGAGTCAACCCTGACATTCGGCCTGCATTTGAGCATTGAGCACTGCGCTACGATAGCTCAGTAGTCAACAAACGAGACCAGGCGACAACAGCACCGCACCTCAACGATACAGCTAAGTGATAGAGAGAAACACTGGTTTATAGAGACTGTGCGGTAGTCCACTCTTCCTGAAAACGAACATTAGGCAAAACAAGAACAAAGCCCATTGACGAGACAGTAGCAAGTGTCACGTGGGGTTTATGGGCTCTGCACAATGGAATTATGGACCCTCACGTTTATTCGGTGGGAACTGCTAGTAAGTCACCCTATGAATTACTTTAATAAATTTATTTGTTTAGCTCGTTCTGTGTTAAGGTTGGGGTACAGAAATAGATAGAAAAATGGTAAAAGAATACTGTCACACTAGCTTTCACACGGCTATGAATCATATGTAGTCCAGCCACTTGATAACAGTTAAAATCACACATTTATTTCTTCTACTCTATACAAGATTCTCTAAGTACTAATCTACTTTAAAACGTCTCTTTCAATGCAAATAGTTCGATCGCTGATAGTCTAGGCCGCTGTTTTTCTTCCTCGGGCACTTGCTATAATATTTCATGTAGATTTGGACTACTGGGGTCCGTTTTACAGTTTCTGAAGAGTTGGACTACTGTGGTCCTGCTATGATCAGTTTAAGTGCACCTTCGTGTTATGCACTTAACTCATGAGTGGGGGTTCGAAGTCCTTCTGTGAGGTAGCTTCTGGTCCACCTGTGTCGTTGTGTAGTTGGGTTCCCTTGCCACGCTGTGGGGTCTGACAGGGTGTCCTTCAAGGCAGCTCTTTCCGTCTTGTGCGGTAGAGTCTCCTCAACCAACTGGTCGTTTCTGTGGAGTGGGGATAGCTCGGGATAGCTCGCCTGCTCGTCTGTAATATAAGAGACGAAATTCTGCACAACCCTGAATAATCGGTTTGTGCAGAGCGTCTCACTGAAAGCCAAGTAGCCCTCAGTGATAGCTCCACATCTCTATACATAAGCGACGAACATTCTGCTACTTCCGGGTTCCACTGGAATCTCACTCTAAATTCCTATACATACATAAATATCAATCGTGTCTAACTATACACATACCGAATTAATAATAATATAAACATTCAGTGGTACAGCCACTGGTCTGCAAACATACATATAAGTTAAACAACAGTGGTTCCGTACGGGATACACATGGCGGCGCAACCGGTCGTGTTTCGCCTCGTGGTCGGCTCTTCCACGTGGTACGGCAAATTCGGATTAACAATTCACATTTATGCATAGCAAATTCCACACACATAATTTCAACAATAATACAAATATATCACGATGAAACAGAAGGGTGTTCATTTACCTGTTTGACAAGTTCAGACTTGAGAGAATTCTAAGATTTCAAAGTCCTGCTTCCTGGTCTATGAGTGTAGAGATTTCTCTAGCTGTGGAGATGTTGACTCTACCTCGTCTCACACACGACTGATTCAAACTGCCTAAGATCTGACACATTCAGAACTGCTCTACCCACTGAGCCTGCTCTGATTGGTTAAAACGGTCCGATTCAAAGCTCAAGTGCTGACTCACTGCGCTAGCGTGGGTCGGGCTCGCGGTGTGCTGGTCTGCTGTGTAATTTAATTGCTGCTGTGTTATAGTCTAACTTCTAAAGTTACAAGTACTACACATGGCTAAATAGTCACTGGGCAGAGTTAAAACTAGCCAATTCATGACAGGCTCCCTCAACTGAAAAAAGGCGATGACTACTGGATTCGACCTTTTTCTACTACAGAGCCTAGTTTAACACTGCACTATCCTAGGGTCCTATTTACAAACTAAGTAAGTTGCTCTACCTGAGCTGCAATGCTGTGCCAGGTTGCTATGGACACTAGTGACAGGGTATTACTGGGCGGGGACGAATTCTGGTGCTGTGGCCCTTAGTTGTGTTGGGTGGGCGACAGCTGCTGTGTCCTCCACGAGATGGCGACTGAGGTAGTCGGCTCCGTGGTTTTCTTTGCCGGGGATGTACTCGATCTGGAATGAGTATGCTTGAAGGGTGAGTGCCCATCTCATCAGGCGAGAGTTCAAAGATTTGGAGGCTGCCAGGAACGATAGTGGTTGGTGGTCCACCTGAACTGTGAAGTGGGTCCCATACAGGTAGAGTTGGAATTTCTGTATGGCCCAGACTAGTCCAAGGCATTCCTTCTCCGACGTGGCGTAGTGGGTCTCGGCGGGTCTCAATTTTCTGCTGGCGTAGGCGACAGGGAATAACGTCTCTGCATTCTTGGGGTCGCGCTGTAGCAGTACTGCTCCGAGGCCTAAGTCGCTTGCGTCGGTGCGAAGAACGAATGGCTGGGTCAAATCGGGTAGGTGGAGTACTGGCGCCGAAGTCATTCTGTCCTTGAGTGTTTGGAATGCTGTCTCGCATTCCGCTGTCCATACGACTTTGTCCGGGGCGATTTTCCGGGTTCCATTTGTCAGTGGTACGGCGATGCTGTTGTAGTTGTGGATGAGCTTCTTCCGCGATGGCGATGGCCATCCATGTGTGTGTGCTGGGGGTCGCTGGTCGGTCCGTGTACTTCTTGAGGAGATTGATGTGGTGGTATCGGGCTCTCCCGTTCACCTCTACTTGGTAGACTGTCTTGGATTTCTTGGCAGTCACCCGGTACGGTCCTCTCCAAGCGATGTCCAGCTTGTTGGTTCCACTTGGAAGTAAGAGTAGCACTTGATCGCCTACTTGCAGTTCTCGGTCCTTAGCGTGGCGGTTGTAGTACTTCGCCTGACGGGCTCTTGCCTTCTTCAGTGCTTCACCAGCTTTCTTCCACGTTGCTTTGAGGGTTTCCTGCAGGTCTGCGACGTACTTGGTGGCACCTCTTGGTGTGTCGTCTATCTTGGCTTCCGTCCAACTTCTGCGTAGGGCTTCTAGCGGTCCTGCTAGAGGTCTGCCGAATAGCAAGGTTGACGGGGTGTAGCCTGTGGCTGCATGGGGCGTTTCTCGGTATGCGAACAGTGCTGCATTCACGTAGGTGTCCCACGCTTCTGGATTGTCGTCGGCGACTTTCCTGAGTATGGTGAGAAGGGTTCCATTCAGTCTTTCTACTTGTCCGTTGCTGGCTGGGTGGTATGGTGGTGTGCGAATGTGATGAACTTGTATCAACTCGAACAAGTCTTGCATCAGGCGGCCGGTGAACTGAGATCCGTTGTCCTCTAATGCTGTCCGGGAATCCGACTCTGGTAAAGATGGCGATGAGTGCATCTGCAATCTTCTTGGTGTCGATCGCTGGCAACGGGACTGCTTCGCACCACATCGTACATGCGTCGACGAGTGTGAGTAGAAATCTGTTCCGCTTCTTGGTCATGGGCAGTGGTCCTACTATGTCTACTGAGACTTGCTGGAATGGTACGCCGACTACTACCGATGGTCCTAAGGTAACAGGTACGGTGTGATGTCGCGGGGAATATCGTTGACATTGGTGGCAAGATTTCACGTAGCGCTTGACATCCTCCGTGATTCCTGGCCAATAGTAGTGTGCGCTGATTCTCTGCACTGTGGCTCCAATTCCCATGTGTCCGCTGAGTGGCATGCTGTGGCCTAATTCTAGTACTTGGGCTCGAAGGGTGGCTGGTAGTACTAGTTGGGTGTGATCTCCATCTCCTTGTCGATGTAGAACTCCCTCTTCCATGTAGAAGTCTCCCTTGTGCGGGGGTGTGTGCGCCTTGGGTAGCTTCTGGAAGCACTTCGCTATCGAGGTGTCTTCTTTCTGTGCTGTTTTGATCTCTTCGAGTCCTGGATTCGGAGCGAACTCGGGCTGGGGTGGTTGGGTTTTAGCTTGGGCCCTGGTTTGCACTGCAGCTATCTCTACAGTTTTAGGGGGCGTGCCTAAGAACACATACCTACAACCTAGCACTAGATCATACAGGGGTTTCTGTAAAACAGCTGCTTGGATTCGTCCTGTGACGTACCTACTCTCTACTTCTATCCATGCTATTGGGCAAGTAGTCGTCGGTTTCGTCAAGTCTGCTCCTTGTAAGTCGACTGTCTTGTCTGTCAAGTCCGCGCGCGATACAAGAGATTCGCTAACTATCGCGTCGTATGATAGACCTGTGTCATACAGGCAGTTCGCTTCTTTTCCGTTGACCTTGACCGTGTCTGTCACCGAGGGGTGATCTCCGATTGTGTGTGGCTTGTTACCGCTACTTTGAGTTACTCTGTGCGCTGGCCGGCTTTCGCGCTCTTCCCTACGTTGTGCGGCCAACTTAAAACATTCTGCGGTGGAGTGATTGTTTCTGTTGCAGAACGAACAATACCGTCTCTGTTCTGCAGGACCTCTTTTCCCGAATTCCGTGTTGGGTCCTTTATTTTGCCCAGGTCTGGGGTTATTCGGCTTATTCGCGGTGCGCTCTTCCCGGTTAGGGCTTCGTTTCTGTGCCTCTTTCCCGTTAGGCTTTAGGTCTCGCCTGAAGCTCTTGGCTTCTCCGTGTGCGGCCACGTACCTATCTGCGACCTTGACCAGATCCTCCAGTCTTTCCGCGCCCTGCTCTACTGAGAATGTTCTCAGCTCGGGGGTCATGGTTTCCCGTAGCTGTTCCCATACTAACAGTTCTGTCAGTCCATCATACGTCTTAGCCGTGGCTGACTGGCTAATCCACTTATCCAGCGTTGTGGACAACCGATCCGCGAACTGCGCATAGCTCTCTCCTTTCACTCCGATTGGTGCGGAATTTTTGCCGATAGCATTCTCCTGTTAGTTCGAATCCCGTTAGGAGTGCCTCTTTTACTTTGTGATAGTCAGTCACTCTGTCAGTCGATAGCTTACTGTAGATGTCATAAGCCTTTCCTCTAAGCCCTTGACTAAGCTTAAAAGACCAATGAGTGGGATCTAGTTTGTACTCTGTTGCTAGACGCTCAAACCTAGTCAGATAGAGATCTAGACCTTCTTCTCTTTCATTGAATGTTCCCAGTGGAAATGACATTCCTTGTACAGGGTTGGATGCTACCTCTAGCTGATCTGAGTGGGAAGGGGTTGAGGAAGAACTTGAAGCTCCTGATCCCAATCTTCTTAGCTCTAACTCATGCTGTCTTTCTTTTTCCTTTTCTTCCCTCTCTTTTTCTTTTTCTGCCCGCTCATACTCCCATCTCCTAACTTCTGCATCTCTCTCTGCTGCTAATGCTGCCTTCTTCTGCTCTCCTTCTAATTCTAATTTCTTCTGTTCTCTTGCTGCTTCTAACTCTGCTTTCTTTTGCTCTGCTTCTAGTTCTGCTTTTCTCTGTTCTGCTTCGAGTTTCTTCTGTTCTCTCTCGGCTGCTCTCTCTGCCTTAGCCTCCTGTTTCTCTACTTCTGCATTTATATACGCAATTAGGTCTCCCCCTGCTAAGTGTAAAGCTTCCCCTAATTCCTTGAAGCGCAATCTCAAGGCCACTGGGTCCGACATTGCCAAACGTGTCTATGAACAACCTCTGAATCACGTGGAATACCAAAACACTAGCAATATTGCAAGTCAATAACAACAATGCAAAGACAATCAAATTCGTAATCAATAATAGAATAAAACAAGAGTCAAATGGCATACAACAGTTATTTAAGCAAAACCTGCAAAAGAACAATGCAACATACAGGCACAAAAATATTTGAAGCAAAAAAGTTTTTAACTAAAGAATAGTGCACCCAACTGATCAGTCCTTGTTACCACTATTCTAAGTTATTCTTACTACTCCTACTGTTATCTAATTTTATTGTACTTAGATCCGGTTATACCCAATTCCTATTATCCACAGATCCTAGCTAGGCTCGCCAATTAAAGTGTCACGTGGGGTTTATGGGCTCTGCACAATGGAATTATGGACCCTCACGTTTATTCGGTGGGAACTGCTAGTAAGTCACCCTATGAATTACTTTAATAAATTTATTTGTTTAGCTCGTTCTGTGTTAAGGTTGGGGTACAGAAATAGATAGAAAAATGGTAAAAGAATACTGTCACACTAGCTTTCACACGGCTATGAATCATATGTAGTCCAGCCACTTGATAACAGTTAAAATCACACATTTATTTCTTCTACTCTATACAAGATTCTCTAAGTACTAATCTACTTTAAAACGTCTCTTTCAATGCAAATAGTTCGATCGCTGATAGTCTAGGCCGCTGTTTTTCTTCCTCGGGCACTTGCTATAATATTTCATGTAGATTTGGACTACTGGGGTCCGTTTTGTTTTACAGTTTCTGAAGAGTTGGACTACTGTGGTCCTGCTATGATCAGTTTAAGTGCACCTTCGTGTTATGCACTTAACTCATGAGTGGGGGTTCGAAGTCCTTCTGTGAGGTAGCTTCTGGTCCACCTGTGTCGTTGTGTAGTTGGGTTCCCTTGCCACGCTGTGGGGTCTGACAGGGTGTCCTTCAAGGCAGCTCTTTCCGTCTTGTGCGGTAGAGTCTCCTCAACCAACTGGTCGTTTCTGTGGAGTGGGGATAGCTCGGGATAGCTCGCCTGCTCGTCTGTAATATAAGAGACGAAATTCTGCACAACCCTGAATAATCGGTTTGTGCAGAGCGTCTCACTGAAAGCCAAGTAGCCCTCAGTGATAGCTCCACATCTCTATACATAAGCGACGAACATTCTGCTACTTCCGGGTTCCACTGGAATCTCACTCTAAATTCCTATACATACATAAATATCAATCGTGTCTAACTATACACATACCGAATTAATAATAATATAAACATTCAGTGGTACAGCCACTGGTCTGCAAACATACATATAAGTTAAACAACAGTGGTTCCGTACGGGATACAACATGGCGGCGCAACCGGTCGTGTTTCGCCTCGTGGTCGGCTCTTCCACGTGGTACGGCAAATTCGGATTAACAATTCACATTTATGCATAGCAAATTCCACACACATAATTTCAACAATAATACAAATATATCACGATGAAACAGAAGGGTGTTCATTTACCTGTTTGACAAGTTCAGACTTGAGAGAATTCTAAGATTTCAAAGTCCTGCTTCCTGGTCTATGAGTGTAGAGATTTCTCTAGCTGTGGAGATGTTGACTCTACCTCGTCTCACACACGACTGATTCAAACTGCCTAAGATCTGACACATTCAGAACTGCTCTACCCACTGAGCCTGCTCTGATTGGTTAAAACGGTCCGATTCAAAGCTCAAGTGCTGACTCACTGCGCTAGCGTGGGTCGGGCTCGCGGTGTGCTGGTCTGCTGTGTAATTTAATTGCTGCTGTGTTATAGTCTAACTTCTAAAGTTACAAGTACTACACATGGCTAAATAGTCACTGGGCAGAGTTAAAACTAGCCAATTCATGACAGCAAGTATCGAGAACAGTAGCAGAATAGATCCATTAAGGATCTACCCATTCTAGGAACCACTCGAAGTGAATCTTGGACTGTTAAGTTAATCCTAGTTGGACAGTTAAGTTGAGATAGTGATTCGATAATTAGATATAGAGTATAGGAAATAAATGTGTGATATTTACTGTTAACAAGTAGCTGGACTATTTAGTTTGCATAGCCGTGCGAGAGCTAGTGTGTCAGTGAATCTATTACACTTATCTCCCTATCTATGTTACCCTATCCGCACACCGACCGGGCCGAACATATAAATCATTATATGTATTAAGATTAATCATAGGGCGATCTAACTAGCCGATCTCCGCAGACGAAAGACGAGTGGGTAATAGCATTCCATTGTGCAGAGTCCAGCAACAATAGACCCTATCCTATCCTGTCCCGTAACCCGAAGGTCGTAGGGGCACCACAGATGATCATTTAACCAGCATACTCCATCTTTCTCTGTCATCAGCAGCCCTGATGTTTCGCTCAGTGTCAAACCAGTCCATTCTCGAATGTTGTCCTCCCACCTCTTTTTCTGTCTTCCTCTTCTTCTACCTCCTTGCACTGTGCCTTGCAGAATAGTCTTTGCAAGGCCTGATGATCTGGTGACGTGGCCATACCATCGGAGTTTCCGTTTCTTCACCACTGTGAGCAGGTCATCGTGTTGTCCAATGGCTTGTGTGATGGTCTGTCGGACTTCGTCCATGGTGATGTGTTGGATATAGGAAATGCCCAGAAGTCTTCTGTAGCACCTCATCTCTATGCTTTGTATTCTTCGTTGGAGATCTGCTGTGAGGGTCCATGCTTCGCAAGCATATAGGAAGATGGAGATGACAAGGGAGCGGCAGCAGTCTTACTTTGGAATGTAGACTGATGGTCCTGTCTTTCCAAATGGGCTTCAACCTTGTCAGGGCAGCAGTTGTTTGTGCGATCCTGGAGAGGACCCACATAACAATAGACCCACCGTCACAATTATTAATTTTCTTTAAAGATGACAATGATGTGTGTCCGTGAGTGCGTGCGAGCGGGTCCGTGTGTGTGTGTGTGCGTGTGTGTGTTGTATTATTTCCAATTCAAAGTTAAAGGTCTGCGGTATGTTAATTAGTTATGGGAAAGATTGGCAGATTGGATTTTGTACTTAGTCTAAAATCTGTATCGCTTTTTTTTTAATTGCAATGTCTCTCTCTCTCTCTTTCTCTCTCTCTCTCTCTCTCTCTCTCTCTCTCCCTCTCTCTCTCTCTCTCTCTCGCTCTCTGTCCAACCGCCGTAGCTCAAGTGGTAGAGCGTTCGCCTGGCACACCGATGACCCAGGTTCGAATCCCTTGGGTGGGCGAAATTAAAAGTGGCCATTTTTCACTGTCCATTGTAGCAGTATGATTGCTCTGGTGGTTCAGTGTTGATTCAGGTTTCTACTCCTTCTTCCCTGGGATGTTTATCCCCGCCTGCCATATCGCAAATGGTGGGTGTAGACGTAAACCTCAATGTTTACTCGTTCATTCATTCATTCATAGGGGTGTCGGATAGTGCAGTGGTTGGAGCACTCGCTACTGTGTCGAAAGTGAAGCACCGTCCGGTGCGGTTAGCACTTGGATGGGTGACCGCTAAGGTGTGAAGCGACAAACAACAACGCCCCCAGTTGACTCAACTGTGATTGAGTACCTACTCTCTTGAGGGTGGGGAAGGTAAAGCAGCGAGGGAGAGAGTTGGGCATCACCCTCATTACGCTGGCCCAAGATAAGTGTGATCTCCAACATCACGCTCCCCTACGGCCACAAGGCTATGGGACTACCTTTACCTTTTTTACCTTTTACCATTCATTCATTCATTCTACCTCTGTCTCGCTCTCTTTCTCCGTCTGCCTGTCTGTCTCTTTCTCTCCATTAAAAAAACAACATATTGTCCTCACGAACATACCACGTCCAGTGGGTGGTTAAGCGATGTCGGTGGTCTACTGGCCACGATCAAGCCTCCTGCTCCATCTTGTGTCCAATCTTTCCGGTCCACTCAAGATGCTCAGCTGACCGCTGGCCGCCCATTGGACCGCACAACCTATGTTCAGTCCCTCCCCTAATCTCAACACCACTGGACAACGTCTAGAGACTATAATTTAAATTATTGACTGTGCTTTCAAGATTACTTCCTTTATTGATTTCCTATCATATCTTGTCCCGTAATTATTTCCTCCAACAATTTACTCGTCCTATCCAATCCTATACTGTAGCTCGAAGGTCGTTGAGGCACCAAAGATGATAGTTAAACCAGCGTACTCCATCTTTCTTTGTCCTCAGCAACCCTCATGGCTTCGCTCAGTGTCAAGCCAGCGCGCATTCTCGAATGTTGTCCTCCCACCTCTTTTTCGGTCTCCCTCTTCTTCTACCTCCTTGCACCATGCCTTGCAGGATGGACTTTGCAAGGCACGATGGTCTGGTGACGTGGCCATACCATCGGAGTTTCCGTTTCTTCACCACTGTGAGCATGTCATTGTGTTGTCCAGTGGCTTGTGTGATGGTCTGGACTTCGTAATTGGTGATTTGCTGAGTATAGGAAATGCCCAGAAGTCTTCTGTAGCACCTCATCTCCATGCTTTGTATTCTTCGTTATACACATGCTGTGAGGGTCCATCTCTCGTAAGTGTATAGGATAATGGAGATGACAAGGGAGCGCAGCAGCTTTACCTTGGAGTGTAGACTGATGGTCTTGCCTTTCCAAATGGGCTCCAACCTTGTCAGGGAAGCAATTGTTTATGCGATCCTGGACAGGACTTCTAGTCGGAACCCATTGTCCGATACAATGGCTCCTAAATATTTGAAGCTGTGCACTGCGTTGAGAAATTGGCCTTGGACTTTGATGTCCGAGTGGATGCCATTTGTGTCGTTGGTCATCATTTTGGTCTTATCTGCACATTTCCATTCCATAGGCTCCGAAGGTGGTGTCTAGTCTCTGGACCAGCAGTTCTTGATCCTCTCCAGCCAATCCATCAATGTTATCCGCAAAACGGAGGTTGGAGATTGCTCTTCCCCCTATGATGACTGTGCCCTCGTGATCTGCAGGGGCATCTGACATGATGCGCTCTAGGAAGAAGTTGAAGAGTGCTGGAGAGAGTAGGCATCCTTGATGCACACCGATTGTTGTTCTGAACCAGTTTCCGATTTCGCTGTTGTGGAGGACTGCACTGGTAGCCTTGTCATACAGGCTTTTGATGACTTCAATAATTTTAGGGCTGATGTTGTACGCTCTCATGTTTGCCCACAGAGCTGCATGCCAGGCTAGGTAAAACGCTTTCTTGAAGTCTACAAACACATAATATAGATGTTGTTGGTGCTGTAGGTATTTCTCACAGATTATTCTGAGGGATAAAAATCTGTTTAGTGGTACTTCGTTCTGACCTGAATCCTGCTTGTTCCTATGCAATGATATGTTAAGCTTGGGGTTTCAACCTGTTGAGTATTATTTTCAAGAGGACCTTGCTGGGATGGCTGATGAGGCTGATGGAGCGGTAATTTTTACACTCATGAAGGTTACCCTTTTTGGGAAGACTTATGACAAGCGACTGGGTCCATGGTGTATGCCACTCCCCAATCTGCCAGATCTTGTTACAGATAATAATAAGGGCGTCAATCATGGCTTCTCCTCCGGCTTGAAGCGATTCCGCGGGTTTTTTTTCCACTCCCGCTGACTTCCCCTTCTTCAGCGATTGCACTGCTGCCTCAACTTCTTCTCGGAGAATTGAGAGGATTTTTTCTTCTTCTTCTCTGTTCTGGGGACAGTTTCATTTCATGCAAAAGCTGATTGGTCTCCGTTTGGTGTGTGGTTGTAAAGGTCAGAGCAGTACTCTGTCCATCTATCCAAGACTTCTTGTTCTTCTATAAGGCATATGCCAGACTTGCTTTGGATCGTGGAGATCGTGGGCTGTTTAACACTTTTCAGCCGCTTCACAGTCTCGTAGGCCTTCTTGCTGTTGTTCTTGGTCAGACTGTTATCTAATTCCTGGCATTGATCTTCTGTCCAGTTCTCCTTTGCTGTGCGCACGCGTTTTCGGATTCATTGTTGATTTTTCGGTTGGCATCAGCTCCCTGTGAGTTGTCCTTTTCCTTTTTTTATCTCTCTTCGTTTATCACTCAGGTCCAAAAGTTCAGGTGTGATCCACGGTTTCTTCTTTGGTCGGTGCTTGCCAAGGATCTCAGTGGCGGCATCTGTCACAGCTGATTCGAAGGTTATGGTCATGGTATTAACATCTACTTCACCAGTTCCCAAAATGAGCAGTGATGCAAATTTCCCTCCAATTGTAGCTTTAAATATTTCTGCCACCTCCGAGTTTTGCAGTTTTTCCAAATCGAACTTCAGTCTGGTGCACTTCAGCTCGATGATACCTGAAATGTTCCGTCGATAGTGATCCAGCTCGTGGGCCAGTTCTTCAAATTTTCGCTCCGCAGTTATGGTCCTGACATTCGAGGTTCTTATCACAATGTTGTCTCTCGTACGGATCCTGCTACGTTGTCCATCAGTAGCACACTTATCATCTCCGTTGTGACGGTTTTTTAAATTGTTGTTGGGCTCTGCACAATGGAATGCTATAACCCTCACGTCGATTCTATGGGGACCGCTAGTGAGTCACCCTGTAAATTACTATAAAACATTTATTTGTTTAGCTCGGTCTGTGTTAAGGCTGGGGTACAGAGATAGATAGAAAAATGGTAAAAGATCACTGTCACACTAGCTTTCACACGGCTATGAGTCATATGTAGTCCAGCCACTTGATAACAGTCAAAATCACACATTTATTTCTTCTACTCTATACACGATCTTCGAAGTACGAATCTAACTTAAAAGTTCAATTGTCAATGCGAATGGTTCGCTCTCTGATAATCTAGGCAGCTACTTTTTCTTCATCGGGCACTGGCTACTAGCGTTCAAGAGTGGACTACTGTGGTCCTTTTGATACAGTTTTAGTGCACTGTTTCCTGGGCACTTAACTGATTGGTTTCGTGGTTGAAGCGATGCGTTTAAGTAGCTTCTACGACACGCTGTGTTGTCGTTGCTTGTGTTCGACGGGTGGGCTATCTGCGCTCGATGCTGTAGATGCCTCGGCAGCCAATTCGAATCGTAGATTAGGTTCTATTCTTTGCTGAGTTGGGCTCACGATATCCCGCCTGCTCGTCTGTAACATATGAGACGACATTCTGCACAACCCTGAATAATAGGTCTGTGCAGAGCGTCTCACTGAAAGCCAAAGTAGCCCTCAGTGATAGCTCCACATCTCTATACATAAGCGACAAACATTCTGCTAAGTCGGTGGTCCACTGGAATCTCCACTCTAATTTCCTATACATACATAAACATAAATCGTGGCTAACTATACACATAAAGAATTAATAATATTATAAACATTCACTGGTATAGCCACTGGTCTGAAAGCATACATATAGGTTAAACAACAGTGGTTCCGCCAGGTATACAACATGGCGTCAAACCCGGTCGTCCTTTCAGAATACTCCTCTTTAGCTTCTTCTTCTTCTTGTTGTTGTTATTATCATATCCTATCCCGTAACTCGGAGGTCGTAGGGGCATCACAGATCATCGTTTAACCAGCGTTCTCCATCTTTTTCTTTGTTGTTATTGTTGTTGTTGTTGTTGTTGTTAGTAGTAGTAGTAGTAGTAGTAGTAGTAGTAGTAGTAGTAGTAGTAGTATTTTAATGTTTTTTATGAAGATACTAGGTAATCACATATGATTACTTTTATTGTTAATAATATTACTACTATTATTATTGTTATTATTATTATTATTATTATTATTATTATTATTATTATTATTATTATTATTATTATTATTATTATTATTATTATTATTATTATTATTATTGTTGTTGTTGTTGTTGTTTACACCAAAGATTTACACACAAAATTACGATTGTAAAGGTAATAGGTTTCCAATAACTTTCCACCGTATGGGATGAAGAGAAGGATTCAGAACTTCTCTTTTCTCAGTGCTAGCTGAATGAGGGTGGTGCACATTCTCTTCTAATTCTTCCTTGCGGTTTTATTTTCATTTGTTCCAAGGAAAACCGGGTTCACCATTCACAATTGGTTAGAATTATAATAAAAATAAGAAGTTGTCTTGCTCACCACGAGGTTCGATTCTGAGTTGCCGGTGCGACAGGCGAACGCTTTATCTCTGAGATACGGTGTTGTGTCGAGAATCCATTAAGAATCCTCTTTAGTAATACGACCTGCAACGTAATAGCCCCTGTTTAATGCAGCAGTGATATAAGCCAGCAAGTGACGCTATTTACTGACGTCACCGGTCTATCGAGCTACGCTCCCGATTATTAGAACCACAGTCCGTGACTTCTGTAATGCTGCTCTATTCCTCTGAAAGAATCTCCCATTCTGTTGAAAGGAAAGCAATTCTGTTGAGGCTTTCCAGACAGCCCTGCAGAAGACACATCTGTTTCCAGTAGCCCGGCAATAAGCTATATCACCTGTGTTATTATTATTATTATTATTATTATTATTATTATTATTATTATTATTATTATTATTATTATTATTATTATCATTATTATTATTATTATTATCATTATCAATGATACGTTTCTTTGACAATTAGGTGCTGCACAGTTTTTACAGTTATCTGTATTACACATTAATCTGTCAAGTTTATAAATAATTTAATTGTATGACAAAAGGTTTGGAATAAATTCGCGTCCACCACTTTTTTTTTTTTCAACGGGTTTTCAAATGAGACTGCCGTTTTTCAAATTATTGTCAAGGACCGGTTATTTTTAAGAACCGATCCGTTCAACAGACTTGAATTGAGTACAGCTGCCATAGATTATATTCTTCGGACGTTACTCGCGCACGTTCGGGAAATGTTTGTGTACAACCTATTTTGTTGGAATGCCAAATGACGATGTCAACAACAGAAGGCCAGGGTGTTGTTAAGACCTTACGATGTCAACAACAGAAGGACAGGGTGTTGTTAAGACCTTACGATGTCAACAACAGAAGGCCAGGGTGTTGTTAAGACCTTACGATGTCAACAACAGAAGGACCGGGTGTTGTTAAGACCTTACGATGTCAACAACAGAAGGACAGGGTGTTGTTAAGACCTTACGATGTCAACAACAGAAGGACAGGGTGTTGTTAAGACCTTACGATGTCAACAACAGAAGGACAGGGTGTTGTTAAGACCATACGATGTCAACAACAGAAGGACAGGGTGTTGTTAAGACCATACGATGTCAACAACAG
>CM072518.1:72855751-72880751 GCA_036898135.1 Oncomelania hupensis | reverse complement strand
AGACGGTGTTTATCTTCACTGTCTGGGGGCTGGTACACGGTTGTTTTTTAATCAAGGGTTGATTCAGCCCCGATGCTTGAATCTTGATAAGTGTAACTCAGATTCGTTTATCCACGCATCCTGTTCACTCAGCAACAAGGCAGGAGTCGTCATACGAAGTTTTTCAACTTTATTCAGCATACATCAACAACTGCATACAAGATCGCTTTCCGAAAAAAAATCACTCCAATAATCATCACAAATCTCTCTCAATCACTTTTTCACTCTCCTCGCAAACATAGTGCATCACTTATATAGCCTCTCTATAATCGAGAAAAAATTTGAACATTCCAGCATGACGCAATAACACCCAATCAAAATAAAACTCGTCACTGGAACTATGCACTGTCTTACGTCATATAACCTTATTTAGGATAGAAGAATCGCTTGGCTATTACTAGATTTATCTAGATGCTTCGGTCGATAGTAAACAAGTCATTCTAGAAAATGCTCATCAATGTCGACCGACGAAAATTATCAACATTATACAAAAGCTTCTTCTAGCAACAAGAAAAATACGATTCCGAGGCTACAAGCCGGTTTTTAAAAATGGAAGAGGCTGCACTGATCACTTGGTGCGCCTCTCTTTTCATATTAAGAAGGCCTTGAGCAGAGGTGACCTTACAGTCGCCCTTTTTTTTTTTTCGTGAAATCTGCTTACGGTGCGGTGTGGGTGGACAGGCTCTATTTTAAGCTGGGCGGCATCGGAATTAACGGTCCGTTGTACAGTGCGATCACAGCGCTCACGCGGCACCGTGTCGTACACGTTAAAGCTGGCTCTGCCGTCTCGGAGGAGCACGTGCTGGACATGGGGGTGCCCCAGGGAAGTATCATCGCTCCGATTCTATTCAATATCATGCTTCATGACATTTCTTAGATAAAATTAACAAAATCTTACATAGTTCTGTACGCCGATGACCTAACTCTCTGGTCAACCGCACCATATAAACGCTTCTCGAAAAGAACGTGTAAAATAATCCGAAATGGTGTTCATTCGGATGTTAACAAGATTATTCAGTATATGGATGAAAACGGATTCAAATTATCACCCGATAAGACAGTATTCATGATTTTTACAATCAGATACAGATCACTGGACTTGTCTAATTTCTACATAGATATCTATGGTAAAACAGTTAAAACCGCAACATCTGCTAGGTACCGGTATTTAGGAGTCAGTTTTGATCACGCGCTTTCCTGGGGTCTTCATTGTCCAGCACCTCTTGAACAAAGCGTCTTCTGCGGTCGGCCTCATCCGGTCACTCAAATACGTCGATGGATGCAATAATATCAAGGCCTTGCAATCTACACGTAACCCACGCGCTCATCCGTAGCCGCCTGAGTTACGGCCAAGAAGCCCTTTTCGAGGCTTTCCGAACTATATTGCCAAAACTGCAATCCAAAGAATGCGCAGTTCTCAGGACGGTGTTAGGACTGCCCAAGAATGCGCCTCAAGAACTCGTGTACCGTGAGGCCGGCTGCTGGAGCGGGAAAGGGAGCTGCGATGTGCCCAGTATGTGGTTAGGGCTCAAGAAATAGACAATTCCACTTCAGAAGAAATACTTTTAGATTTTGACGACACACACTCCCAAACAAACGTCTCCCTGCGCCGACGGCACCACACAGTGGCGGAAAGAAACCTGTCCATAGAAAACTATATAGAAAACCTCAGTACAAAGGCTGGTGTAGACGGAGCTCGCATAGATATGCAGCGCCCAGGTCCTGTCCCACCTGGTTATTAGAAAAAGCTACTTTCATAACGGACTATAGTCTTCTTTGGCCGGTGCTTTCCAAGGATCTCCGTGGCGGCATCTGTCACAGCTGAGTTGAAGGTTAGGGTCATGGTGTTGACATCTACTTCACCAGCTCCCAAAATGGGCAAATTTCCCTCTAACTGTGGCCTGAAATATTTCTGCTACTTCCGGGTCCTGCAGTTTGTTCAGGTCGAACTTCAGTCTAGTGCACTTTGCTGTGTTTACTCTTTTCAAGTGGAGCCGGAAAGACATCATCACGAGATCGTGGTCACTTACGATCTCTGCTCCTGGAGAAGTGCGTGTCCTGCCGAAGTTGATGCTTGATCTAAAGCGTTTCTTGACCATGATGTAGACGATCTGGTTGGGATGCTCCCCGCCGGGACTGTGCCATGTCCATCGTCTGGATTTTTTGTGGAGACCACGCGTGTTTGCCAATAGCAGATTGTTGTATCTGGCAAACTTCAACAGTCTCAGACCCCTGTTATTTGTCTCGTTGTTGCAGTGTGGTCCACTTGTGTCTTCCCAGTTGTGGTGCGCATCTTGGCCAACCGTGGCATTCCAGTCGCCTTCAACTATGACTATGTCATTCTTCGGCACTTGGTCAAAAACAGCCTGTAGTTTTTCATAGAAGTCCTCCACTTTGCTGATGGTGATTTGGAAATAGGCTGCTCTCAAACGGATGGTAATGGGTCTACTGGAGACTGGGCGGCAATCCATGACAGTGGCTAGAATGTTCTTGTGGACCAAGAATCCAATGCCGTGTTCGTGCCTGTCATCTCTCCCGCTGAAATAAAGCTTGCGGCCTTTGTCGGTCGTTGTTTCACCTAGGTGTTTCCAGCGCAGTCCGCTGATACCTAAAATGTTCCATCGGTAGTGGTCCAGCTCGTGGGCCAGTTCTTCTAATTTTCCCTCCGCAGTTAGGGTCCTGACATTCCAGGTTCCTATGACGATGTTGTTTCTGTTACGGATTTTGCTAAGTTGTCCATCAGTAGCACACTTGCCACCTCCGTCCTGGCAGCCAACACATCTGTATCATTGAGATGGCCGAGGCGTAGAGGCAACGTAAGCATCGCCCGTCTCTGCTGTGGAGATTGCCACTGTCTATCCTTTTTCAGTTCTGGGGAAAGAGATTATGTAATACTCTAAGAAGAAAAACTAGCAATCTGTTTGTAAACAGCGGCAGTGATGGGAGAGAGGCCAACATAATAAGCCTTGGCCAGTGTCAGTTGTGCTGTGTGCCTTTCTTTGCGTCACCGGCCATATTTTCTGCACTGGCTTAACGCGCCGGAACACAGTTCGCAGCGTAGGCCTACAATGTTGCAAACATCACCAGTGAATAGCTAAATACTCGCCACTTGGACGTTTGCATTATTATTTAACAGCGACTGTGTATATGCAGCACGCAAAGTTACAGAGTTTTTAGGAAGGAATTTGCTTTGTACTGCATACATTCAACATTCTACAATGAACATTGATCTGGATGTAAATATAACTATTGGAACTTTGTGCAGCTAATAACAGCATCGTGAACACCACAAGCTAACGACGTGTCAAGATTAATTTGTCAAAAAGGCAACAACCATATCGCAGCAAGGGATGCGCAACAGTAAGTATTCCCCCCATGCCGCGCGAACGCTTCCGTACAAGGACCCAACGGCAATAATATAGGGGCCTACTATGCACACACAAAGTTAAAGAAGGAAGGTGAAATTATCATGAGACTATACGGTAGATTAGCCTTAAGGGAGACATCGTCCACACACACTTGGAATATTATTACAGTTAGTCTGAATACATAACTCTTGTGCATAACTTCTGAGCCATTAGGTGATACGACGCTGATAGTTTCAAGTTTCTAACATTCACAAAAAGGCCTGCGAGCTATTACGGTAAGGAGTTGCACAGTTTGAGCCATCAAGATGATTTCTCTTCAGCTGGGTCCTTCTAAATCAAAGGTGACAAGAAAAATAGCGGGTACGTTCTACGTTGAATGCGTTCCATGTAGTTACGGCAGGCAGTCGGCTGGCCGGTTATCGCTAACATCACTACCCAACTGTGACCCCCCTCAAACCCTGCATGCTGCTGAACTATTCCACGCTGTAGTAGATAGGAGAATATAAGCGGTATATACGAGGCCGACAATTAGCATAATTCTCAGGTACACTTTTCCTTTTGACATCATCCAGTGCACTTTTAAAAAAAAAAAGTATTGAACATTGCTACCCCTCTTGAGAGTATTTGTTTTTGGTTATAACTTTTTTTTATGGGGGGGGATGGGGGAGTGTCTCACGTATATCTTTTCCAGCTCCAGAGCTGTTGAAATGCTTGCAACTACAGGATCTAACTCAAGCCGCCCCAGGCGCCAACTTGCTGCCGTAGCTTACTTAGCCTTACTCCCCAGACAACTGAGCACAAGCCTGGGCGACGGGGGACGGAGGAGAAGGGACCTAGTGGCTGCTGGCACTCACCGCTCTAAGACACGAGCGTCAGGATCTTTTTAAAAATCTGTGCGATGAAATGCCTGCGTGTACAGATTAGACCTTGGTTTATACTCTCATTCAGAGGCGTAGTGGAGCAGTGAGCTTGAGGGCCAGGCTATGTTTATCTGCACTCCAGTCCGTCAACCTTGAAATGTCAAAGTACTGCCTGCAAGGTTGTCGCGTAACAGTCACTGCTTCAGGTTGCTTTTGTCGCTGTTGTCTTCACCAGTCAGCCACCGCGACCCCGATTAGGATTATTTTACTGTCATTGAGAAGGCGCTGACGGAAATAGATAGATATAAAGGGGATCATAGAAGACTCAGAAGGAAATGAGAAGACGGAGAAGGAATACATGAATACACGACCAACGCCATGCAAAGGAAAAGGTCATCAACCTCAGCGACAACGACCCTATAAAGCTAAGTTTGAAATCATTGTGTGCAAAATAGGACCATAGAACATTTATTTAGTCCAAGCAGCTTTAAAAGACATTCGGGTCCTTAAAGGCCGGGCCACATTGACCTGTAGCACCCGGCCACACTTGCGCTACGCTTGTGAATTCCTTATGTATTTCCTTGCGTACTGGCTAACGTCAAATTTCACAAGGATAGCCCCTGTTTGATTTCTAATGCAAAAATACGTAGTCTGGGGTAACGAGGGCCAATAACAAGCGAGAGTGTGACGTCATGAGCTTAGAGGTCAACCTACACGCAACACAGGTTGTCGACCACACAAGACTTGGCGAGCTACGGCAGTTAATTTCACTTGTTTCGTGTTGATCTTAGTAAAGTTGATTCATGTTCTATTGTCAAATCGTGAAAGAGCACACTACATTGTCATGAACAAGTGCCTTGTTGTAGTGAAATTACACAGCTACATACGTTTATAAATTCGAACGGGGCCGTGGTAAACATCATGCCACTACCTCCAGTTTAATGCATAAGCCGTAAAGCGTAAGCCAATGGGGTCATTAACCTCATAAGGTGTGTCCCACCCGTCAAAATTCCGGTCAGTGAAAAATCTCATAACTCAATGCATAAGCCGTAAAACGTAAACCAAATATGAGCACTACTTTATAACTCACCTAGAGTTTTCTTCTATACAGTTACATTACGCGTCACCCGATACAACAAGCCAAGACCCGGTCGCAAAGACGCAGCCTGTCAAACACGTACCAGTAACGTCGGGTCACTCACCGCCAACTCCATGTGTTAGCTAGCGCCTGTATGGAGAAGGTGGAGGAGATGAAGAAGAAGAAGAAGAAGAAGAAGAAGAAGAAGAAGAAGAAGAAGGAGGAGGAGGAGGAGGAGGAGGAGGAGAAGAAGGAGGAGGAGGAGGAGAAGAAGAAGAAGTAGTAGAAGGATCTAGGAGGATAAGAAGACGTAGAAGGAGGAGAAGAAGAAGAAGGAGGAGGAGGAGAAGAAGAAGAAGGAGGAGGAGGAGAAGAAGAAGAAGAAGAAGAAGAAGAAGAAGAAGAAGAAGAAGAAGAAGAAGAAGAAGAAGAAGAAGAAAACGTGATTATAAAAATCTGTTTCCCAGCTCTCTATATTGGTACGTTCATTTGAAACCGTTGGTTCAGAACGCCATAAACAGGGTGGTGAAAAACGTTTTACAAGAACGAGATAACTTAATGATAATTGACATGGCAGTTCTTCTTTCAACGGTAAAGGATTCGGGTCTTACTTAATCGGGGACACACACGCACACACACACACACGCACACGAACACGAACACACACAGACTCACTCACTCGCAAGCCAACAAGATGCACATAAAGAAATGATAATTACAAGGCGTAGCCCTCATTCGTACAAGGTTCGCCATTGAGCGTGGTTACTCTCATTGTATCTATTTTATCTACCTCATATAGCGCTTTTCCAGCTCAAGAGCTGCTCAGGGCGCTGGCCAATACAGGATCTAACACAAGCCGCCCGAGGCGCTAACTTGCAGCCTTTGGGTGCATGGTCTGACGCCTCGGACAACTGAGCACAATCCTGTGCGACCGGGTATGAAGGGAAGAGGAACCCAGTGCTTTCTCAGGCGTATATATGGAGCTGGTGTTCCTTTCCCAACCCTTCCTAATTGTCTAGGACATGGGCGTCAGGATCTTTAACGTTTCGTACGATGGAATGCGTGAAATGCACAGACTAGACCTCGGTTTGTATTCTCATCCTGCTCAAACTTTACTTCAGGAACTTGAGTTGTCTTACGGATTTTTATCGGCGCTTGAAGAGTTTTATCTGGAGGGTTTTTTTTTCGCCATTTTATTTTCTACTACCACTCGCTATTTTTATTTAATTTTATTTATTTGTTTGTTTATTTATTTGTTTATTTAGTTCCTCATTATTATTATATAGCTCATTTAAAGCTCAGGAGCTGCTGAAGGCGCTGGCTGGGACAGGATCTAACTCAAGCCGCCCGAGAGGCCCAACTTTTATCTGCAAGATCCGATCATAAGGACATTACACGGTGAAAGTGGATCCTCAGTAGCAAATCGGTAGAGAGCGCTCTGCCCTATATCTTCATATTTTATTCTTCACTTAACTCAAATTCCCGTAAACATCGTCCGGGTAAAAAAAAAATACCACAATCTTTTTAACAACATTTCCGAAAACTAAAAGCGGGATCATCTCTTTTGGAAATCATGTCCCTTCGACTTCTTCTTCTTCTTCTCCTTCGCCTCCTCCTCCTTCTTGTTCTTCTTTTCCCCCTCCTACTTCTTCATCATCTTCTTCTTCTTTCCTGCTTTAAGGCGCATCCGGTCCTGATTTGGCTCGGAAGAGTCCGCTGGACCTAAAGCAACAATAAATCAATCAATCAATTAAGGCGCATCAAAAAATACAAGAAATCTAAACCCGGGCTCCGTAAATTCGAAAGTAACGAATAGTCAAAAAACCAAACAGGAACAAACTAAATATAATTATATCGGTCGACATCCTGGATCAGTGACATATCCGTAGATAATTTTTTTTAAACATAAAACATGTATGTTAAAAGGCCAAGCTATTGAGGAGGTTTGTTAATATTTTGTGACTAAGAGTTCACTTCGAAAATGGGTTTGTTGTCGCATTAACATTTTATAATTATATTATAATGGAGAATCGTTTGCTCAAATCCGACCACTAAGCTTTGAATGTTACGCGTCTCTTCCATGTTGTGTCAACAAATAACTGGACCTACTATACACCCTTCGCAGCGGTGCTATTTTAAAGATTCAGCCTTGATGCTATTATTAGGCACTTAAACCAAATTTGAATTGTTATCGAGTTATACTGAAACTGTACGTTTGAAAGAGATTAATTTGTGTCTTAATCTTATTTTTTCCCGTGAGGCAACACTCAATGTGAATATGCAAAGACTATAGGACGCTGAAATGTATGGCCTCGGAACTCTTTGACAGAAGCTATAAATTATTATTATTATTATTATTATTATTATTATTATTATTATTATTATTATTATTATTATTATTATTATTATTATTATTGTTGTTGTTGTTGTTGTTGTTGTTGTTGAGGATTTTTATAGCGCACATATCTCGCCGTACTTGACAAGACTCAAAGCGCTGGCCGATACAGGAACTAACTCAAACCGCCCGAGACGCCCACCCGCAACCTTTGGGCGCATGGTCTGACGCCCGGACAACAGCACAATCCTGGGCAGCCAAAGATGGGGGAGAAAGACCAAGTGCATGCTGGGTGTGTTCTTGTTACCGGCGCTCACCCGTCTATGACATGATGGAATGTATGCGACACACAGACTAGACCTCGGTTTATACTCTCATCCGAAGGAGTAGGAAACGGGAGTAAAGTGTCTTTCGGGACACAACACAGGGCTCGAACCCGGGACCTTCAGATCCGCAAGCCAAAGCACTACCATTAGACCATCGTGCCTACAAAATCGGGGTATGTCAGGCACAAACCCATAAAGGCGAGAAAAATAAATAAATGTGATCTTTTATTCAGTTAATTGTTTGTTGTTGGGTATCTTCGATGGTGGAATAAAGCGCTATATCGGTATTAAGTTTGTTTTTATATTTTAATCATTTACTTAGATTATTGCCATTGATAATTGGGGTGAATTGTGTGTGTGTTTCTTTTTTAATTTGACGTTTCTGAATGAGAGAGTATGTATTTCGTTGGTCCACATCTACATATTGTGGTTTAATGCATGTAAATACTACAGTTAATATCATCATAATATTAATAATACTATAAGATTCTGTCTCGTGCATTTTTTTCAATGGAACTCAAAGCGCGGTGATCTGAAAAGATCGCTATTACAGAAGGCGGAAGAGATATACATTTTGATTTTTGATTTTTTTTTTCTTCCTCAAATACTATTATTGAAGGAAGGGGGGAAACCGGAGTACCCGGAGAACACTTTCGGAGTCCTGAAAAAGTCCCAGACTAAAGTCACAAAAGTTCCACCCAATCGGGGCTCGAACGCGCGGGCTTTCGGCAGAGCAAACCAACGCCTTATCAACTGTCCTAGCAGGTCACTCCGCTGATCATACATAGTTCACTCTGTTTTAAACACTGTTTCCCCATTTGGTAAGGCTGTCTAGTAATACTATCCGTGTTTGCATGTTCACAGCCAGATAATGTGTTTTAAGGTATGTTGTTCGAATGACTCTGCGTGGCAGTGTGTGGTCGTGGTGGACATATTTCATTTTTGCCTCAATGGCTATTTGCTGGACAGGGCATCCTGGGTCGTGGCGCACGACGAAACGGTAGGACTTCGTCGTAAGCTAGTGTCTATCTCAGCTGGACCTTGAACTGCAGGCAATGTCCACGATTCACTATAAGATGTCCGCCTCGGCTGGATCCTGCGTATAGACAATGTCTAGCGATGTCCGCAGTAGCTGACCAAAACGGTGACTAACTGCCCATAGACGTAGAAACCATGAGGAGAGCAGGAGACGAAGCTGTAGGAATCCTTTGTAGGTGGGTAGATACCCCGCTGCAAATGACGACCGTAACTGGACAAACAGACTGGACATAGACTGGACATAGACTTAAGTCCTGTCCATTGGTAGGTGTGGGTGGCAAATTGTGAGGACCGCTAACATGGAAACAGTCCGCTGGAACTAAAGCAATAACCATGTAATGTAATGTAACACGGACTTAAAGGTTTTGTCCATCATTGACGACAGACAGCACGTTAATACTAGTAAGAAAGTCAGCAACTGCTAAGACAAAACTGACCAACAGAAAAGACATTAGGCATACATGTGAGACATAAGAAAGGCATCCGTCCTATGGATCACATTGGAAAGTTGTGAAGAACAAACTAAGACCATGTAGAACACTGTGACAACTGCTTATCAATATCAAAAGAGCTGGGGTTGTAGTTGGCGGTTAAGAAAATCGAGGTTTCCATGGATATCTGACAATCAGTGTTGTCTGACGATCAGAAGATCAAAGTAATGGCTACTAGTACCCGCTGTGAACCTGAGACAGTTCATAAACCACCCACAGCAGGCTAAATGACCAATGGCTGATCTGGACGGGTATGACCCCGAATAGTTTAAAAGATGCTCATAACATTCACAGCAACATTACGAATGAATAACTCATGGGGGATAATTTATTCCTGTCTCGGGAGTGGATTTGGACCCCAAAAACCGAAAAGCGCTGCTGGAAATAAATCCGCTTTCCGCTGCGACAATGCCAAGGGACGTTATTCTCAGCGGGTCGCAAAGATACTCGGGGGTTACAGGCCCTTGACAGACATATCCTGGTATCGATGTGACAAGTATCGGCAGGATAGGAGAGGAACAAGTGTTTTGAGCAGACGAAGGTTCCGGACGCTCAGTATTCACAAGCCGACACGTGGCTCCCACTCATGACAGGTCACTGAAGGACAGACCAATGTCCGACTGTTGTCCGACCGATTGTCGCTTTTGTCCGACCCTGCAGGAGACTAGTAAGGGTTGTTGGTGACGCTAAACTGGCCGTTCAGCCAACATTCAGGGTGCGGAAATTGAAAATCAAACCAGGTGTAAAATGTCAACCGACCAATACCGCAGTGGAGCCACCGAGGGAGGTCTTAACTGTTAAATCTTCACGTCAGCAACTCTCTGTGTCGTCTCAAAGGCTCAAAGTCTAAACCGTTCGTTTTTATGTGGTAGTGCTGTCCGTGCAACATAGCTATTGTAATTGTCTGAACATTAGATAGATAGATAGATAGATAGATAGATAGATAGATAGATAGATAGATAGATAGATAGATAGACAGACAGACAGACAGACAGACAGACAGACAGACAGACAGACAGACAGACAGACAGACAGACAGACAGACAGACAGACAGACAGACAGACAGACAGACAGACAGACAGACAGACAGACAGACAGACAGACAGACAGACAGATAGATAGATAGATAGATAGATAGATAGATAGATAGATAGATAGATAGATAGATAGATAGATAGATAGATAGATAGATAGATAGAATTTTGATTTTCAGAAACATAACATAATGACAGAGTCCAAATGATGGTTTCAATACAATGTTAGAAATGGTCTACAGCTGTTGGAATTGATGTAACGTTTTAATAAATTTGAGAAGCGTATTACAGTGGCTGGAACTGCTTAGTTTTGACACAAAGAAATCTGTATTAGTGTTGATAATAAGAGGTTATAAAAACAAAAACGTAAGTAGCGCCGAGCTTATCCAAACTTTAAGGAGACGGAAGATTAATAAATTGTTGAGATAGATGATTAAAATTCTTTAATTTAACGTCTTTTCACCTAAGTGATTTTATAGATGATTAAAAGCGGTGATGGAAGTGTCAGAAATTTTTTTGTGGGTTTTGTGTAATTAGAACAAGAAACAGGAAAAAGGAGGTAATGCAAAAAATATGATTGTTGATTACGGGAGTGGGTTATAAAGGAAATATGTGAAGCATAAATATAAATGAAGACATTAATAAGTTTGATTATTCAGCAATATGGATTTATTTATATAATACATTGTGAAATATTAAGAGATGTAAAGGTATCGGCTACAGATTCTTTGACAAGTCATACATGGGTAAATGGCTACTTACTCGTGTAGCTTTCAGCGACTATACTGTCGCCTTCATCAGCAGATGTAAAGGTGATAACAAGTATAGTTGCATCATTAATAATTTAGAAATAGTAGTTTTGAGGATAGGTGTGTGTGTTTGAAAGCCATAAGATAGGTAGTGGGAGATGTAGTAGTGTGGGAAAATAATCTTTAATCAAAGTTAGAAGAAAGACGTGAAGTATGGTTAATATAGTCCTGTTTCACCTTTAACATCGCGTAGCCAGTTAGTGGTGAATGAAACTCCAAAGAGTGTTGTAAGGAGGATAAGAGATAGTGACACGGTTTTGGAAAGTTCCTTCAAATTAATATTAATGAGAGAAAGAATGCATTGCCCATATAGATATTTTTTTAAAATAAATATTCATAAATGCACAGCATACCAATCAATATTAAGTTGGGAGGCGTTATGTTGAGACTGGATACCCATTTTAATTTAAGATGGCGCAGGAGTGAAAAAAGCTCGCCATCGCTCTCTGTCTCAGCTCTGTTTCTTAGTACTCTGTTTCCGGATTAGGTGATGGAATTGTACTAGAAAGGTAGAATGAAGATTTTGTAATTTGATATTTTGATGTATGTTTTCCAAAAAATAAATAGTTAGAAATACAGAATGAAAGAGCTGTGGGTTAGCAAATAAAATATCTCAAAACTCTCAAGCTGTCTGTTCAAAGTATTGTCTCCGTAGAATGCTAGTTTTTCCTCGGACGTGAGGGCGATGAGCTTATCACGTCATAATAGTATTCACAACAGTTTTGTTTACAAATTAAATTTGAATTCTCGGAGGACTATATCGATATGGTGTTCGAAGTGTATGCAGTGACCAGTTTAGTTCTCTCCAGTATTTTATTTTACGTCTGGTCACTGTGGGTGAGTGACGGTGGGTCTATTGTTGCTGGGCTCTGCACAATGGAATGCTATTACCCACTCGTCTTTTGTCTGCGGGGATCGGCTAGTTTAATCACCCTATGACTAATCTTAATACATTTATATGTTTAGCCCGGTCTGTGTGCAGATAGGGTTATAGAGATAGGGAGAAAATGGTAAAAGATTCACTGGCACACTAGCTCTCACACGGCTATGAAACATAGGTATTCCAGCCACTTGTTAACAGTAAATATCACAAAATTATTTCCTCTACACATAATTCTCTAAACACTATACTACCTTAAATGTTCAAAACGTAATATATCTGGGATTAACTTAACAGTCCAAGATTTCACTTCGAGTAGTTCGCTCTTTGATGGTTCTATTCTGCTACTATTCTCGATACTTACTACTGTCCCATCATTTGGCTATTTGTTCTGGTTGGCCTAATGTTCGCTTTCAGGAGAGAGGAATATCGCCCAATCCTTATAGACCAGTGTGTGTGCGCTACTTTGGGAGCACTTAACTTGGTCGTTGAGGTGCGTTGCTGTTGTCGCCTGGTCTCGTTTGTTGACTGCTGAGCTATTGGAGCGCAGAGCTCTCTGCTCAATTGCAGGCCGAATGTCAGGGTTGACTCTCAGTGGTCTATCTCCTGCTTCGGACCAAGCCTGCTCGTCTGCAAAACATAAGACGAGTTTCTGCAATGCCTTCTTTACACAGGGTGTGCAGAGCATCTCACTGTTGGCAGAAACAGCCCTCAGTGATCGCTCACTTATATAGATAAGCGACGAACAATCTTCTATGTCTGTGGTCCACTGGAATCTCCAACATAATTTCTATACATATATACATCATGGCTAACGTAAACACTGGGAGAAATAAGTAACAATATACACATTCTCCGGTACAGCCACTGGTCTGCAATAATACACATAGGAGAAACAACAGTTGATCAGTGGGGGCTACCTCTTGGTTTCTAAAACTGGTCGTGGGTCAACCACGTGGTCAAGCAAAGTTTGACTAACATTCACAATCGTAAAACATGGCAAAACTTCACAAACATAATTCAATAATAATATCAATAAATCAATAGGTGATTCCTACGCCAACATGGAGGCGGAAAGCTTCATCCAACTCTAACCAGAGAATTGTTTCCGGTGAGGCTTTCTTCAATAACAAAGGAAGATGGCAAAGACAAGATTTCAAAGAAAGAAGAAGACAACAAACATGAAAAAAGACGAAACAAGTGCAGCGAGCTCTTCTTTGCTATTAGCTGAGGCGATGCAGGGGACTAAGGACGTTGACACCAGCACGGAGTCGGGAACAATGGATGCGACCACCATCACCACTAACAACAATACCAACCCTTATGTTACTGCGGTGAGTGAAATTTCTGAGCTGAAAGAACTCGTGACATCCCTTTGTTCTCGAATCTCCGTGCTCGAAACTATCATTCGAGATCAAGATGAAAAAATGAATTATCTGATCGTTGTTTCGAAGCAGACGACGCGAGCGGTACCTGGCAACGATAACTGCCAGTCATATGCTCAAGCGCTGAAGTCGCCGGCAGCTGTTTTTAGTTCACCACCTGAAACAGCGATTCGTCGGAATGCGACACCGATGCCGAAAGCCAGGCCTGTAGCTTCTGGCGACAAGAAAAGCGCAAATCTGCTTGGCCTGTCTAAAAAAACATGACGTCAAAACATCGGCGAAACCATCCCGTGACGATATTTCCGCTGACGTTGAAAAAATGGAATGCGGAAGTGATAGGCCTATTGTCATTCTTCACGATTCCGTGCTGAATGGTGTGCAAGAGAAAAGGCTGGGGAAATCATACGGCTTTGAAGCAGTGAAGTGTACAGCTTACACTATCGCCGACTTGGAACCAGCCCTCAATGCAGCTCACAATAAAGTCCCTCCCAAAGCTGTCGTGGTCCATTGTGGCATCAATAACTTAAAGAATCAGGACCCAAGATCTGCCAGTAAACAATTTGTTCAATCAATCAAGAACATTTCGTCTAACTATCCAACATCTAAGATTGTCATCAGCAAGCTACCTGCTGTGTCCGATCCAAAGCTACAACAGAAGAAAGATCTTTTTAATGCTGTGGTATTTGCGGAGTTGGTGGAAGAACAGCAAGTCACCTTTGTCAACAACGACAACCTACCTCTCCATGCCCTGAGAGACACTGTCCACCCAACCAAGCGGGGCTCAAGTATCCTAGCGGGTAACATCGGCCGTCACGTACACAGGATCGTGTGGGAGAAGCCACGAAGACCTGCACGGCGATTAAACTGTGCAAACCACTTTCCTGGATATTATGACTGGAAAGGCAACTTCTACCCACACTCCCCTATCCACTTTCCTACTCAATGGTATTGACTAAGCAACACCGGGACGTATTCTTTCTGTTTTCATCAAGCGTACGGGATTATCTATAACCTCCTTGACTTCGTTATAAACTGTTAATTTTCACTGTCTTTTTATTGTTAAATGAAAAAAGAAAAATTATCTGTTTTCCAATGGAACTGCAGATCTGTTTCTTCCAATTTACAATATTTACAACAGTACTTAACTAATAATGAACATCATATATTGTGTTTGCAATCACTACGTGTTAACAAATATAAATTACCTAAACTGAAAGGTTTCTATTATCCACCTGTGACTAATTTTAATAGTAACAAGGTGCAAGCGGCTATTTACATCAGAAATGATTTGGATTATGACAGTATATCATCGCCAGTTCCCAAGAATATAGCAGACGTATACTCATCTGCGGTGACATTAAAGGTAAATAAGGATCTGTATATTAACTTCTTATCCATATATTATCCCAGAGGTACTGATAATATCGACAGTGACTGGATACGGTCCTTTGACGTCACAGAACATTGGATTATATGTGGCGATTTTAATACACATTCATCTTTGTGGGATACTAGTTGTCATAATGTAGCTAATAACAGTTTCTGTGAAAGTGTAATAGACACTGAACTGATTTTGATTAATGATGGTAGGATCACTCGAATTCCAGATGCGTCTACTCATCGCCCTTCAGCCATAGATTTGACTTTTGTTACTCCGAATCTGGTTGTTGACTGTGTATGGGATGTAGACAATGATCCGCTTGGAAGTGATCACCTACCTATTACTATAACTTTTAATAATAATTATGTTGATAATGAAACTGAAAATGATATTATCCCGAAGTATATTTACTGTGCTCTGTGGGTTCGGGCATTAAATAGAATAGACCCAACGTTTCCCGGCGTGTCGTAAGAGGCGACTAACAGGGGTGATGTTAGCACGGCATCACTGGGCGAAAGTCTTCTACACAGAAGTCACCGGCCAGGGCGGAGGAACCTCACGTTACTACAGGTTCAACGACCATGTGCTCAGGGCCAAGGCGAGCCACACTGTATTCGTGGATTTCGGCTGTGGCCAACAGCCTGGAGAGGATTGGGCACCGCCAGGTCTTTTTTGCCCAAGACACACTACATGATGACACAACCCACTAATTCCATACCGGATCGGTCGTCGCCCGGGTCGTCACACGGCACAAGGACCGCGCCTTCCGTTGGCCACCAGGACGGAGGTGTTAAGTATGCTACTGATGGACAATTTAGCAAGATCCGCACGAGAAACAACATCGTCATAGGAACCTGGAATGTCAGGACCCTAACTGCGGAAGGAAAATTAGAAGAACTGGCCCACGAGTTGGACCACTATCGATGGAATGTTCTAGGTATCAGCGAACTGCGCTGGAAAGGCCTAGGTGAAACAACGACCGACAAAGGCCACAAGCTCTATTTCAGCGGTAGGGATGACAGGCACGAACACGGCGTTGGATTCTTGGTCCACAAGAACATTCTAGCCACTGTCATGGGTTGCCGCCCAGTCTCCAGTAGACTCATTACCATCCGCCTGAGAGCAGCCCCTTTCAACATCACCATCATCCAGGCCTACGCCCCAACATCAGACTATGACGACAGCGAAGTGGAGGATTTTTATGAAAATCTACAGGCGGTCCTTGACCAAGTGCCGAAGAAGGACATAGTCATAGTGCAAGGCGACTGGAATGCCAAGGTTGGCCAAGATGCGCACCACAACTGGGGAGACACATGTGGACCCCACTGCAACAACGAGACAAATGACAGGGGTCTGAGACTCTTGGAGTTTGCCAGATACAACAATCTGGTACTGGCAAACACGCTTGGTCTCCACAAAAACTCCCGACGATGGACATGGCACAGTCCTGGCGGGGAGCATCACAACCAAATAGACTACATCATGGTCAAGAAACGCTTCAGATCAAGCATCAACATTGGCAGGACACGTACTTTTCCAGGAGCAGACATCGGAAGTGACCACGATCTCGTGATGATGTCTTTCCGGCTCCACTTGAAGAGAGTAAATACAGCAAAGTGCACTAGACTGAAGTTCGACCTGGACAAACTGCAAGACCCGGAGGTGGCAGAACTATTTCAGGCCACAATTGGAGGGAAATTTGCACCACTGCTCATTTTGGGGGCTGGTGAAGTAGATGTCAACACCATGACCACCACCTTCAACTCAGCTGTGACAGATGTCGCCACTGAGATCCTTGGCAAGCACCGACCAAAGAAGAAGCTGTGGATCACACCTGAACTTTTGGATCTGTGTGATAAACGAAGAGAGATGAAAAAGAAAAAGAACACCTCACAGGGAGCTGATGTCTACCGAAAAATCAACAATGACATCCGAAAAGGCATGCTCACAGCAAAGGAGAACTGGATAGAAGATCAATGCCAGGAAATAGAGAACAGTCTGAACAAGAACAACAGCAAGAAGGCCTACCAGACTGTGAAGCGGCTGACAAGTGTCAAACAGCCCAAAGTCTCCACTATCCAAAGCAAGTCTGGCATATGCCTTACAGAAGAACAAGAAGTCTTGGACAGATGGACAGAGTACTGCTCTGACCTTTACAACCATACACCAAATGGAGACCCATCAGTTCTAGCATGTCCCGAGAACAGAGAAGAAGAAGAAATCCTCCCAATTCTCCGGGAAGAAGTTGAGGCAGCAGTGCAAGCGCTAAAGAAAGGGAAGTCAGCGGGAGTGGACAACATACCCGCGGAACTGCTACAAGCAGGAGGAGAAGCGATGATTGATGCCCTCACCATTATCTGTAACAAGATCTGGCAGAGTGGGGAGTGGCCTATACCATGGACCCAGTCGCTTGTCATCACTCTTCCCAAAAAAGGTAACCTTCAGGAGTGTGAAAATTACCGGACCATCAGCCTCATCAGCCATCCCAGCAAGGTCCTCCTGAAAATAATACTCAACAGGTTGAAACCCCAAGCTGAACAAATCATAGCTGAAGAACAAGCAGGATTCAGGGCAGGGCGAAGTACCACTGAGCAGATTTTCAACCTCAGAATAATCTGTGAGAAATACCTACAGCACCAACAACATCTATATCATGTGTTCATAGACTTCAAGAAGGCGTTTGACCGAGTCTGGCATGCAGCTCTATGGGCAACAATGAAAGTGTACAACATCAGCCCTAAAATTATTGAAGTCATCAAAAGCCTGTATGACAAGGCTACCAGTGCAGTCCTCCACAACAGAGCCATCGGGAATTGGTTCAGAACAACAATCGGTGTGCGTCAAGGATGCCTACTCTCCCCAACACTCTTCAACATCTTCCTAGAGCGCATAATGTCGGATGCTCTTGCAGACCATGAAGGCACAGTCAGCATAGGGGGTAGAGCAATCTCCAATCTTCGTTTTGCAGATGACATTGATGGATTGGCTGGAGAGGAACAAGAACTTGAACAGCTGGTACAGAGGCTTGACACCACCTCCAAAGCCTATGGAATGGAAATAAGTGCAGAGAAGACCAAAATGATGACCAACAACACCAATGGCATCAATACGGACATCAAAGTCCAAGGCCAATCCCTCGACACAGTGCATAGCTTCAAATATTTAGGAGCCATTGTATCAGACAATGGGTCCCGACAGGAAGTCCTCTCCAGGATCGCACAAACAACTGCTGCCCTGACAAGGTTGAAGCCCATTTGGAAAGACAGGACCATCAGTCTACATTCCAAAGTAAGACTGCTGCGCTCCCTTGTCATCTCCATCTTCCTATATGCTTGCGAAGCATGGACCCTCACAGCAGATCTCCAACGAAGAATACAAAGCATGGAGATGAGGTGCTACAGAAGACTTCTGGGCATTTCCTATACCCAACACATCACCAACGACGAAGTCCGACAGACCATCACACAAGCCATTGGACAACACGATGACCTGCTAACAGTGGTGAAGAAACGGAAACTTCGGTGGTATGGCCACGTGACCAGATCATCAGGCCTTGCAAAGACTATTCTGCAAGGCACAGTGCAAGGAGGTAGAAGAAGAGGGAGACCGAAAAAGAGGTGGGAGGACAACATTCGAGAATGGACTGGTTTGACACTGAGCGAAGCCATCAGGGCTGCTGAGGACAGAGAAAGATGGAGTATGCTGGTTAAACGATCATCTGTGGTGCCCCTACGACCTTCGGGTTACGGGACAGGATAGGAGGATAGGATATTTATAGCCGTGCTGATTGGGAAAGGTATCAATCTCTATTATTATCGTATGATACAGATTTTGTTAACAATGATAATATTAATGATATATATGTAAAATTTGTGCAGCAAATTCATTTAGCGGCAGAAAAGTCTATTCCTCAGAAAAGAACCTTTATTAAGAAAAAACATACAGGAAATATCTGGTGGAATGACATTTGTGAAACAGCAGTAAAAGAGAAAAAGATTGCATATAAAAACTGGTTAAAACATAGAACAGAAGAATATTTCAAAGAAATGAAAACAGCTAAAATTAAATGTAATAAAATAATTGCTTTAGAAAAAAGAAAGTTCTGGTCTGAATATTGTAAATCTGAAGTAAATAATTCTCAAGATGCTGCAAAATTATGGAAGAAATTATCAGAAATGAGAAACGGATTTCAGCTTCCCCAATGTCCTCTAAAATTAGTTGATAATTATTTTCCGTCACCTAAAGAAAAAGCTGAAGAATTTGTGAAAGTTTTTGCTAATGCTAGTAATTCAAATAATCTGCCACCTAACGTTAAAAATGAAAGAGAACATCTAGAACATACTGAAGAATATGAAATACCCCCTTCAGATAATAATTTATATATAAACTCAGAAATTAAATGTGAGGAAGTTAAAAATGCAATTTTAAATTTAGGAAGAAAAAAGTCTGCCGTCGGATTAGATGGCATATCATATAACTTACTGATGCATCTTCCTGATAAGTGGATACAAAATCTACATAATATTATTAACAAATGTTGGACTACGGGCACTATTCCTGATTGTTGGAAATCTTCTGTAGTAATTCCTATTCTAAAATCAGGCAAGCCCCGATCAGTTACTTCGAGTTATAGACCAATAGCATTAACGTCCCATGTATGCAAAGTCATGGAAAAGATTATTTTAGAACGGATGTCTTACTATTGTATGAAACATAAAATTATTCCACTTCATCAGGCTGGATTTCAAAAAGGAAGATCGACAGTAGATCATTTAGTAAAAATCACGACTCATATTTAAAGGCAATTTGCTAAAAGAAAGAGTGTGCTAGCAACATTTTTTGATATCACCAAAGCATACGACAGAGTTTGGCATGCTCGATTATTATACAAATTGAAATCAATTGGTTTATCTGGCCGTATGTATAATTATATTGGCACGTTTTTAAAAGATAGAAATATAAAGGTAAAAGTATGGAATTCATATTCGTCAAGCTATAAGACTAATATGGGAATTCCACAGGGATCTATAATTTCTCCGCTTTTATTTAATATATTAATTTATGATTTACCAGGAGTTTTAAGCAATAAAGTGTCACTTGTTCAATATGCAGATGACTTAGCAATATGGATGAATGTAAATTTAAAAAGGAAAACATCTTTGTATGAAATAAAATATATAACTAAATTATATCAACAAGAAATAAATAATATCAGTCATTATATGAATCAAAATGGTCTTGAGTTGTCTAAAGAAAAAACAAACTTGGTACTATTTAATCATGGTCAGGAACCAAGACAATTTCCAAAATAAAAAATAAAAAATGAAGAACTCAAGTATGTGAAAGAGGTTAAATTTTTAGGCGTATATTTAACATGCAAACTAACATGGAAAAGACATATAGAATATTTAATACAAAAAGCTATCAAAAGTTATAATTTAATGAAAATTATTAACAGACAAAAATGGGGACAAGATGTAAAAACACTGATTCATTTAGCTTCTGCTTTAGTGAGATCTAAATTATCATACGGACAGGAAGCGTTCTTTTCAGCCCCAAAATGCTATCTTAAAAAATTACAAAGTTTAGACAGTAAAGCAATAAAATTAGCGCTAGGGGTCCCAATTCATACAAAAACTATAGAGGCATATAAACTTGCAGGTGTTATTCCCCTTGATGAATGGAGAAAGTTAGCATGTGCCAAATACATAATAAGAGCAAGTGCAGTTAACAACAGTACTATTGAAGAACTGTTTATCCGATCCGATACAGCTTTTCCCAAATATGCCCAAAAGGTGTACTCTTTTCAAACAATAGGTACCTTTGCAAAAGATCTTATTCAACCAGAATTAATGCATATTGAAAATTTACAAAAAAATATAATTTCACCAGTACCTGCTTGGGAAATTGCAAAGGCAAATTATGACATTCATTATTGTAATGTAAACAAGAATCATAACGCACAATTCACGGCGGTTGAAGCACGACATCATATGTATGAAAAGTATTCTGGACATTTGAAAATATATACCGATGGATCTGTTTTTGAAACAGGTGAAGCCGGATCAGCGTTTGTAATACCGGATTTTAATATATCAGAATCCTATTATTTGGGTAAAGGATATTCCATTTTCACTGCTGAATTAATTGCGATATTAATGGCTCTTAATAAAATTTCAAATCTAGCTTTGAGTACATTTAGTATAGTTATTTATGTAGATTCTATGTCTGCTTTGCAGGCACTGAATTCAAATTGTAATGGTGAAAGAAAAGAAATTATTTTAGAAATTATAAATATTATTAATAGTTTGATAACTAACGGTACTCAGGTGAACTTTTGCTGGATTCCATCACATTGTGGATTTCTTTATAACGATTGGGCTGATAATGCTGCAAAACTCGGTGCTTCAAATATTAACTCACATGCAATAACGATACCATTATCGTCTAAAGAAATTCAAAATTCGATAGAAAATAAATTTATGAAAGCGCTTAAATTCAAGCTGAGTTATGATAAACCTTGTGGAATTACCAGATCAGTTTTAAGCATGGCACATAGAATAATACTAAACTCAATTAAAACAAAATATTGTAAAAATGTTAACTGCATATGTAATGAAAGTGTATCTTTGAAGCATGTATTACTTGAATGTAGTTATATTCGTCTTTTTTTGCCCACGGATTTACAAACTATGAGTTCTATTGATAACATCAGTTTTGATGTGAGCGTTAGGTTGGCCAAAGCTTTAATTGATTCTCCAGTAGCTCGGTTCATTTGATTAGTTAATTTTATTTAATTTAATTTAATGTGGTGTGTGAGTGCGCATGTATGCGTGCATGTGTGAATGCGTGTGTGAATATGAATGTGCGTCTTATCATTTTGATGAAGAAGACGTTAATAAAACAACCAACCAACCAACCATATCAATAAATCGCGGTGAAACAAAAGATTAATCATTTACCTTTTTGACAATGTCAGGCAATGGCTATACTGCGATGAATTGAATTTCACCCGTCACCTGCGTAGTCGTATGAGAGAGGTCTCAGCGTGGGCTTCCTTCTCGTGTGAGAGTTAGACAAAGAATGACTACCTTCACCCTGTGGTCAGCTAAAGCCCGCGAAATCTCGTAAACCCGAGCGCCCTCATGCGGGGGTTCTGGGTATAGGTCAGCTGAATGATGTCACTGCCTATCCTAGCGAGAGTTTCCGTAGCTATGCGTAGAACAGTCCTGACTTGTGTCGTCTGCTAGGCAGCAACTTTTAAAAAGGCCAAAGCCAGACAATGGGTCCCGACAGGAAGTCCTCTCCAGGATCGCACAAACAACTGCTGCCCTGACAAGGTTGAAGCCCATTTGGAAAGACAGGACCATCAGTCTACATTCCAAAGTAAGACTGCTGCGCTCCCTTGTCATCTCCATCTTCCTATATGCTTGCGAAGCATGCATCCTCACAGCAGATCTCCAACGAAGAATACAAAGCATGGAGATGAGGTGCTACAGAAGACTTCTGGGCATTTCCTATACCCAACACATCACCAACGACGAAGTCCGACAGACCATCACACAAGGCATTGGACAACACGATGACCTGCTCACAGTGGTGAAGAAACGGAAACTCCGATGGTATGGTAACGTCGCCAGATCATCAGGCCTTGCAAAGACCATTCTGCAAGGCACAGTGCAAGGAGGTAGAAGAAGAGGGAGACCGAAAAAGAGGTGGGAGGACAACATTCGAGAATGGACTGGTTTGACACTGAGCGAAGCCATCAGAAAAAGATGGATTATGCTGGTTAAACGATCATCTGTGGTGCCCCTACGATCTCCGGGTTACGGGACAGGATAGGATAGAATAGGAGCTAGAAGGCCGCTATATAAGAACGTCAGAATAGCTAACTAACTTGTCCCCTATACACAATGTGTCCGGGGACGTTAATTTACCCAAACAAACAAACTAACTAACTGAGAGGGGCCGGGTAGCTCAGTTGGTAAGAGCGTCTTGCTAGTAACCGAAAGGTCGCGGGTTCGAATCCCGGATTGGTCAACGTGTGATCATATTATTTTCCCCTTTACCAACAACTGGCCCGCTGGTGTCAGTATAAATCGGTCCAGTAGTCACCTATATGCGAAAGTGTCGTGTGACTATAATCTACAAACAACAACAACAACTAACTAACTACATACAGTACGAGTAGTCTCCTCTCTGAAAATCCTTATCGGGAAGAGAGGGGACTATAAACTGATAAAAAAAATAACTAACTACTTTGAGGGGCCGGGTAACTCAGTTGGTAGAGCGTCTTACTAGTAACCGAAAGGTCTGGTTCGAATCCCGGATTGGCCAATGTGTGACCATATTATTTTCCCCTTACCTTCAACTGGTTCGCTGGTGTCAGAATAATGTGACCAGTAGTCGCCTATACGCTTAGGTGTCGTGTGACTATAATCTACAGTTACACTTAACTAACTAACTAAAACTAGCACCCGTTATGTAAATAAGCAAAACCGTACCTGTATTCATTGTAGTTATCTCAGAAGTTAGTGAAATTATAACAGAAAGCGATGGTATACAATTTGAAATATGAAAAAAAAACTGCATTCTTTTGGAATCACAAAACAGATAAAAATGAATAAAATGAAATATGTATAGAATAAGAATTTCTTTTCAAATTGAAGACGTACTAATGACAGCGGGCTTACAAAGATACTTTCTCCCAACCTGTATGTTCATGAAAAGAGGAAGTACTCCTTGAAAGCAGGAAAGAGCAACGTTCAGCCCAGCCATAATGCGTTCAAATGGAATAATAATTACATGGTGCACCAAGGGTGATTTTACTGTGCTTTAAAAACGGGTCAGGCGAAATGTATAATTTCCAAATCTATCGACCTACCTCTGATTATAACTTTATGTTTGCATTGAAATTTGAGAAAGAAGAAAAACGGCGTGATCCTATCTTAAATATTCATTTAGAAAAAAAGCCCTTTTGAAATAGTTAATGCGTACAAAAATGTACCAGTGCATTAAAATCGAAAGTGCACCCTCCATTTCGCGTAACGCTTTAACGTATTTTTGCAACGCGAGTAACCACGCGTGGATGTGAGTTTTATTAAGGGGCCAATTACAAATTATGTTTTGCGGATGGGTGAGCGTGTTTTGCGCAGGTAGAGAACCCGGACAATGATTTGACAATTGTTTACGACAATTTACCTCGATTCCGCTGCAGCTTTTAACGACTTCATGTATCCATTTACCTGTCCTGATGAAAAAGAAGGCAAATCCCAACATCAAGGGAGTCAGTGAAGAAGAACAGGGCGTTTTCTGTGGACAATATAGTTTATGGAATCATAGAGACGTTTGCATTTTGAATGAAATACAATCCAAACGAACATTTTCAATGAATTTCAATAATAAGATGATTGTTGTTTCTTTCTCCCAAGTTTGTAATAAGGTCCAGTATGACTTAAATCCCTTCTCAACAGGGAGTCCGACAGCATCCTAGTTTAGTGCGGGGCTGTTACGACATCGTTTAAACCGCTTGAGGGCATTCCAAACTGCCGTACACTTGGGACATACCAAGTTCCCGTTAACACACACACACACACACACACACACGTACACACACACACACAAGCGTGTGCGTGCGCACATAGGAACGACATCACGATTCTAGAAGTCTTCTTTCCAAGTAAACGTTTTCGAAGTCTTCTACAGTAAGTCGCATTCTTTTACATCTTAATTAAGCTAAATTGAATCTGATCCCCCCTACAACGTGTTCTGAATAATTTACAAACGTCTTAAGAGGGGGTGGGGGCAAGATTTGATGCTCATTAGACTCAAATGAGCTCTTAGATGTTCAAAGAACTCAATGAGCATCCAGCAGTTACTTCCGACCGCTGTCCCTGCGTTATTTTGATTTCTCATGTCGTCTATGACCTTTCGACCTCACCCGGCATATTTAAACGGTGATGTGCACATTGACTG